>VZRR01006484.1:947712-1053029 GCA_013398015.1 Oreocharis arfaki | reverse complement strand
GGAATAGGAAGAGGGGGGTAAGAGAGAAGGGGGAAATGCAGCAATTTAATCCCCTGGTTTATTGCTCGTGCTTGTTGAAGCAGCGCACGCAAACAAGCCGGGCTTCTACCCCCTGCAAAACCTTGCAAACTTTTATAGCTTCTTTTAATTGCTGCAGGAGGAGGGACGAATGCAATGAAAATATTGAGCAGTGTTTGGCGCTTTCCTATCTCTCTCGTTTATTGCCTGTGGTATCCGGATGGGTACTGTGCCCCTGAAATTACATAATTTTATAAATATATAAAGCAACAGCGGGAGTATTGGGATTCAAGGGAACAAACTTTTAAAGCTGCAGTGTCCTTCCTCCCCCCCTTTTTTCTCCCCCTCGTCTGTCTCCTTTTGACAGTTTCTCAACTGGTGTGCTGTGGCTTGTTGTGAATGGGGGATCTGTGATTAAACAGGAGATTTGCGGTTTGCGGGTGACTTATTCACTCTCTTGCGCGCTGTTTTCCCTTAATTCATTTAAATGTATCTTAAAAATGATTTCATCGCGGAGCGGATGATCTCGTAGCTGCTGTTGTTGAAGGTGCACAACTTCGCAGAGGGTTTCTGTGCGCCCGGGGATTCTCTTACCGCTCCCCGCCGGCCCCCGAAGAAAACGCTGCAAACAAACGAGCCCCTCTTCTCTGCCGCCAGCTGTCAAAGCCCCCTCCTGCCTCAGGTTGCGTCTCGGAGTCGTGCGGGTCAGCTCTGAAGGTGCTCAGGGCGGTTGAAGTTTGGCGTCAGCGCGGTAGCGCCCGAGCCGCGCCGGCGGCGGGAGGGCTGCGCGCTGCCGGGCGGAGCGGTGCGGGGCCGTGCGGGGCGGGCTGCTCCCGCCGCGGGCACGGACAGGGGCCCGGCTTCAAACACCGCCGGAGTTTGCCGAGACGTGCGAGAGGGAGGAGGCTGCGGCTTTAATTACTTGTAAATAATTTATGAAGCGTTGCTCCTAGAAGAGGGGGAGAGCGCTAGAGAGGCTTCGCTCGGTAAAATCCCTCGGTGATGGGTAAAAATGAATTAAATAACGCTATGTAATAATACACACGGCTGTTGAAAGAAATGACGGGCGGAGAAAAGTACGTGCCCGGCGGGAGCGCAGCCCCCTCGGCGGCCGCCGGCGGGGCTGGGGCAGCGATGCCCGGCCGCCGGCGGTGGGGAGACCGTCTCTCCTCGGACGGAGGGGGTTTGGGTTGTAGGTTGGAATATGGCTGATCATGTGTTGGCTTGTGTTTTACAGTATTTTTCCCCTTTTGGCCACACCCCCCCTTCCCAGGCAGCTTCCCACTCAGGGAATCCGCGTACAGTAAAAGCCATCGAGATGACACACGCCGAAACATTTAATTAGAGGCGATTTGCGAGCAGGGAGCGCGCCGTTCGGCGGATGCCGAGGCGAGGAGGAGCGGGCTCGGCCGGAGGAGGCCGGGTGGCCACGGGCTTGTGCGCAGGGAGCGTTTGGCTGCGCGGGGTATATTTAGAGCTTGCGAGAGTGGATTTGGAATGCAAGCGCCTTATGTAACGAGGTTAATCAGAAACACTGGAGAAAATTTCCTTAATTTGTCGGGAGTTTTCTGGATGTTTGCGGAGCCGGCCGTAGTTCGCGGGTGTTACACAACGCCCCCCCCTCCCGGCTCTCCGGCCCAGCGCTCCGGCGGCGCGGGCAGATGGTGCTGCCGGGGAGCGGGGCCGGCGGGAGGGAGCCGGCAGCCGGCTCCGCCGCGCTTGGGGAGGGGGGCAACTTTGGGATCCCATAAATTATGTAACACTCGGCTGTCGCTTCTGTATGGATGCGAAAAGGAGAGGGGGGTGCCGGGAAGCCTGGGCGGCTCCGGCGGTGAGGGTGTTTTCTTGGCGGTCCCGAATTGTTTGGGCTCTGGTACTGCTAACCTGCTGACCCACATGTCCCTCCTCCCCCGGGACTCGCTGGGGAAGGGGGAGGGGGCCAGGCACTCCAGGCACACGCTGCCACTCGCCCGGGCTCCCAGTCGCCGCACGCAGGCAGGCACTGCGTTATGTAACAGTCTGAGTGGGAAAGCGAAGGTCAGTGATGGAGGCATCCCCGGCAACACAATGGCCAAAGCCCTGCGCGCTGGGGCTTTGCAGGCTGTAAAGCGAAATAAAGCTCGTGGCAGTAATTGCCGTGTGGTTTGGAAGGGCTTGGGAAGGGAGAGGGGAGAAGGAAAAGAAGAGTGGCAGGGATTTGGAAAAAAAAAAAAAAGTGTTTGGGTTTTTTCGGATGATGTAATGGAGTTGGCAGAAAATACAAGTCTACTCCTAGAGTGCAAACAGTAAGAGAATTGGAGCTGGCATTCTGTGCTAATGTTGCATAAATTAGTGTATTGGAAGTAAATTGACCTATACAATACACACCAGCTGATTGTGCCTTTCTAATAGTTAAAACCTGGAGATATAGAACCACACAGGAAAACGTGACAATGACAACATTTTGGCCTCCTTGAAGTCAGGACTTGATGGATGGATTAGGTGTTAGGGGTCCCTGTAGACTTATAGGTTTGGGGTTTTTTTGTTAGTATTATTTTTTTAAGCTATTGAAATAGCACAATTTCTTGCCTTTTGTGTTTTTAATGGTCCTTTATATGTTGTGGCAACAATGTGACCTTAATGTGTGACTGGTATAGGTGAAAGTATTTTTAGAACTGCTGCCTTATAAGCTCATATGTTCAGCTGTGTGTTGAGTTCAAAAATGTACCTGTTTGGGTCACAATTCTGCCATGTGTTGTAAGCAGGCAGCTCTGGACTCTCATGCGACCTGTGTGGAGGAGAGATACAAATACACAGACGCTTAGGTATATGTACACATTCATACACCTCTCTAACTGTTGAAATCCTTATTTTTTGACTTGACAGACACTACAAATACTGGTTTTGTATCCTTTATTTTCATAGCTGCACATGCTGCAAAGCTGCTTTGATGTTTCGGGGTTTTTAATAAACAGTGTACATAAGGAATGAAGAAAACAAAATTAAAGAGAGCACTGTTGATGGAGAAGTGGGAAAAGTCTGCTGTGGAACAAATTGTTAAGTGAAGCTTTAGTTATTATAATGCTATCATTTCAAAATATTTTATTGCTTGATATGCAAACCTGTTTGTACTGCCAGATCCTTACATAACTTGGTTTTTATTTTGCAGACCTTATGCTGGTTTTGTTGCTGTGTGGAACACTTAACTTGAAAGCATAAATTCTGAGTTACCAAAAGCACCTTTCAAATGGGGAGTTGTTACCTGATATATTTAGTATGTGGGAGCATGCATGCATACTTGCATGCTTTGAGAAATTCCCTGCAGTCTGATATTAAAACTGATTGTTAGAAAATTGTCACCCTACTGGAAAAAGCAGGAAATGGATAAAAAGCCTGGTTTTCCCCCAGAGGGATGTTTTTACTGCTGACAGTAATGGTTAAGATTTTCTGAAGACCAGTCACTGACCAGCAGGTTGAATTTCAGTCTGAGTGTGTGTGTGTGTGTTCTGCAACAAGGGTTTGTGGTTTGCCATGCTTGGTAGAAGGAATGCTTCCCTCGCCAGCTCTGGCCCTGCACTGTGGCTTTTATTGCCATTTATTTCACTTTACAGGCTTTGGCGTCCATGGAGTTCTACCCATTCTGCAGTCTAAGGCTTAATATTCTATTAGTCCCCCTAGAAATAGTTGTAATTGAATAAACTGTATTTTAGTAGAGATCTACTGTCTCATTAAAAAGCAAAAGTACATAAAAAGCTTTTAAATCTGATAAAAAATGCTCAGTTTGTTTGGAACTGAGCTCTTGGTCTCAGAGGTAAGTCAAGAGAGGATGTCTTGCTGAAAAATATTTAAGACAGCTCTTACATCATTGGATGGTGCTATGTGCAAATATTTTTATGGTGCTTAATATTTAATAGTAGAAAGCTGCAGCTATGTAGGTACTTGTTCTTCTTTTCTTGCTGTTGAGGTTCTGAGTGCATTTGCTGTTTTCCAGAACCCTTCGGAATTTTTTATCACGTTCTCTCTTTATCCTGATCCTGTCTCTACTGGTAGATTGTGGCGTGTTGCTTTTTGTGTTTTATTTTAATTTGGGTTGTGCTCCACAAGTAGGGATGTGATATCATTAATAGTGACAGCAATAGGTTTGTGGTATTATTTTCTTTAAAAATAGGGGGTTTTTTTGCTAGATTTTATCCATTTCTGGATTTAGACTATTCTACAGAGCATAGTCACAATACGAAATTTTGTGGGCTGTTTTCAGGAGGACTCTTTGAATTTTGTAAATTTGGATGTTTTCTGCAGATTCTTTTTTGTCATCATTGAGGACTATTCAGCATGCACCACTGATTTAGTCCTATTTTGGTAGATGATATGTGCTTTGAATCCTTTAAAGTGCAGCATTGTTTTAAATGTTTGTAGCATAGGAGCAATAATAGCAGCAGTATGTTGTTCTCCTAGGAACAATGCAGTTCTCTTATTCCAATAAACCGTAACCTATTCTCTTATTTTATTTGCTTGAGAAACATCTCAGGAGCTCATAAACCAGTATGTAAATACTGTTATCATTCAACCAAATGCTGTAATTTTACTAAATAAAGAACATGTTTTGTAGTGGAGATTAACGGGCTGTGTGACAATTTCAGTTTTGGGTATAGCACTGCATCTGAATGGAAAGGGAAATTTCAGCTTTGGGAGGTTGTCTTTTTTTTTTTTTTTTTTCCTTCTGATATTTGTTTTTTAAGCTACAAAAATGTGTGTTGGGGAAAATCTGAAATGACTCAGTCGATTTTGTTGGATTTGATCTGAGAGCTATCCCAGTGAAAAAGGGAAAGGGGGAAAAAACCCTACCTCATTTTCAATTACTGTGATATCTGTATCACTCTTGAAATTAATTTGTGGATAGGTGATCCATTCTTTACTGAAATATTTTTAAGAGCGTGTTTCCAGTGACACGCAGTTGTAGGAACAGATACTAAAAAAAATGAAAAAAATTCGAATTGTAAGTGTATCTAGATGCAGTGGCAGGTGTGGGTGCTGTGTCACTCAGGGGTTGTGTCCAGGCTCTGTGCTCGCTGCTGCGCGGGGAGCAGAGGGGCTGCAGGGGCAGCAGCAGCTGCTGTCACACGGCTGTAGGAGGCAGGGAAGGGAGAGGGGAATGCCGGGCCCTGGTAGTTTACAGGAGCTGTCAAAATGCAGCAATGCGCTTGACTCGGGGCCCTCCGTTCCCGTGCTGTGAGGCGCTTGTCACCACCTCGGCTGTCTGTCCATCCCAGACGTCTTGGCAAGAGGCTGCCTGTCAGCCCAGGCCCTTTGGGTGGGATGCTGGAGTGGGGAGCAGTGTCTGCTTCTCAACAGGAGCTGAATTATTTTTCTCTGTCACGCTTTTACCTGGGCCTGAGCTTGCTGTGGAGGTTCTGTAGTTTTCTGTGGCTTTGGCAGAAGAGGAAGTTCTGGTGGGTAAAGTGTTGAAGAAGCTTCCTGAATGTGTGGAAGCATCCACACTTCATATGCAGATTCCTGCTATCTCGTTTTCTTCAACTTTTTTTTCAAGTAGCTTGTGTTTCACCTATTGCTGAGGCTGTCTTTGTAGCCCTGATAAGCACTTCTGGAAATGTGCTTTACAGAGCTGCTGGTTTTATATATACTCACAGCTGGCAGGCAGCTCACGCATCCTTACCTGCACAGATTCTTACAGATGCGTAGAGGAGGACCCTGCAGAGCAGAGCCCGAATCCCCTACTGTCACCAGATCCATGTCGCACATTTGGTGTCAGTAACAGATCACACTTCATTTTTAGGGTTGTTTCTTTTGGCCCCAGTGTTCTGATAGGAGGCTCTTCTACAGCTTTGTTGTTCTGATGATTAGAAACCTTTTCCCTTCTAACTAACCGTGCTCGTGATCAGTTAGCTCACTTGCTTCTTTAAATGTTTTCTATAAAACCTCTTTGGACTGAAAATGAAGAAGAGCCTGGTATTTTATTTTGTGATAGCTGAACTAACAGTGAGCTCTGTTCTATGACTCACAGTTTAGCACTTCAGCATATCTGTTGTAGATGGTCTGTGCTGATAGAAACATGGGAACAGCTTGGGCTGTGTGTCATGAGGAGTTAATTGTCTCATTTCTTCAATGTAAAGGTTGTGAATTATTCTTCATACCGTTATCTGAAGTCTCATCTAGGTATGTTTCATTCTTGGCAACAACTGAGCTCTTCAGAGACTAAGTGTATTGGGGTGTGTGTTTTCATGAAGAAATTGTGGGGCTTATTTTACAGCAGTTTAATCTTATAGTTTAGCCTCATTGCACTGTTCATTTGGAAGGATCCCCAGGTGTTTTAAACACTATCGGGAACCATTTTGCTTATTACTGAAATCCAGCCACTTCTTGTGTGGAATCTGACAGCTGTTTAATGGTGCTCAGCCATGCTAAGCAGATCAGAACGGAAAGGGAAGAATACCATACCTGATTGAAACACTCAGAGGGATTTTGGATACAGATAATATAATTATCTGCATTGGAATTGGGTCAAACAGCTCTATTCCTGTAGAAAATTACTAGATATTTTCAGTGGCAGTGTATGGTCAAGAAATTGGTTTGAAATACCTTCCTGAAAATGATACCCCCAGCAGTGAGATAATCGAAGATCCTGCTGCTTACCCTATTGTGATCGCCAGTTGCAGAATGATCAATGTTTTCTTCAGGTATTTCTGGATGTACTAATTGTTTGGTCCCATGCTGGTATGTGAAATCTTATAAACCAGGGGGGACGCCTGGCATGTTGTAGGTCTTGCTTTGTAAAGCAAATTTCTTTACTGTTGAGTTCCTTAAATAGTGACTTGCTGTCTGTGACATGGGCTCATATTCACAGAGGTTTTAAAAATGGTTCTAGGGGATCTCTTGACACTAAGCCAGTAGGGAATGGGGGAGGTGAGTGTCACAGCCTTGTCAGGACATTGGTGACTATGGGGAAAATACAGCTCTTTTCCAGTTTTCTTCAGTTTCACTTCCACATAATCCAGCAAAACAGAGTATAAACAGAAGATCTGCAAAGGAACAGAAGTCAAAATCCATGATCAGCTGAATGTACATAAATGTCCTAGTAATAATGACCAACTGCAGAGTCTTTCATTTGTAATTTAATCTAATAATTTCTGTGCGCTTCTAAAGGAACACACTATGAAGCTGGCAACTTCTAAGAAATTGCTGCGCTGTTACAAACAGCATTTGAGCTGGCATTATAACAGCATGATAGATAGCGAGATGGAGAACAAAGTTAGTGTGGAAACTGAGCTGAGAGAAATTGCCAGCAGAATGTGAGAAAGCAGAGTTGGATTATGATAACCTCCCTTGTAGAACCAAATTAAACCCTTTTTAAAGGCTTTGTTGATTTTTAGTTTGTAGTTGTACTATGTATTTACTTCACATGGGTGCAGGAGATTAATGAGGCAGGTGTAGTGATCATGGGGTGAAAAACTGTGGTGCTGCTGTTCTTTTTAAATGTTTCATTTCATACAGACTGTGGGATATTTATGCCATTAATTAACAATATGTCTGTGTGCTTTAGTTCTGCAACTGGTCAAATGGATTGGAAGTGTTTAATATGCAGAGATGATGGAAATTATAACTCCTAGAAAGAGGTTGGACAGAGAACCCCCTCTGCCTTTCTTTTTTTTTTTTTTAATTACTCCTATAAATATCTTTTAAAATGGCATGCTTGTCCAAAGAGGTGGTTTGTGTGAAGAGTGGGGAATATAAGGCCAGGACCTCTGCAGCTAGTTTGACAAAATGGCTGAAAGAAGACAGAAGGAAAAACAAAAATCAAACCCCAGAGATAGAGCAAATAGCAAAGTGCTGTTGAGTGTGCATCCAACAGCATTGCCAGCTCCTGCCCTGTGAGAGAGGAGTTTTTTCCATAGTTATGTAGAAGTGTATGGCATGCACTTCTGAAATAAAAATATATGCAAAACTGTAGACACCATGGGGAAGACCTAAATTATGTATTAGTAGAGCTTGGCCTGGCTGTTTTGGCACTGAAGCAAGGTCTGTTAGATACAGTCAAGGATAAAACCAAGGCCAAGACTTGTGAAATACTGATTATAGGGTTTTTTTTATTCCTGTAGTGGAATTATGAGAATACTTTAAAGTAGGATTTCCCCTCATAGTTTCTCTTGAAATGTAGAGGTAGGAAAGAATGCCTTTTTATGAACTAATAGTTGACTTACCCAAAGTCTGTACCAAATGTAAATCAGAGGCCTCTGCTGCATTGCATCTTTTAACTAAGGGCAGAAAGGTAAGGTTTAAACTATTTCTTTGTAAGAAGTCTTGAAATTTGCTAAGGCTAAAATACAGCTTTTGCTAATACTTTGCTTGAAGTAAAAAAAAAATTCAGCATGAAGCGTCTCATAAATCCTGTGTATATTAAAAAAATAAAATAAAATGAAACCAATCTCCAAGGAAACCAGGGCATAGCAAAAACCTCTCTTTGTGTCCTGCTTCATTTGTGTAATCTTCAAGAGGAGTTTTGTTAGTCATTTGTGTTGTCATTATAGAAGTTAGGAAAGGGTCCTTTACTGACTGGGTTGTTAGAGAGGCCTTTTAAAAATTCTAATGAAGTATACTCTGAGCTGTTGACATCTTGTGTCGAGTCAGAGTGCTTCTGAGATAATACATGGGAGTCAGAGCACAAAAGCAACTCTTTCCAGGACTGATGCTTGGAGGAATAATGAACAAAGCAGTGTGTAGTGGTGTTGTACTTTCAGTCCCTAAGCAATCTTGCCAATCCATCAGTAGCCAGACAGGCTTTACACTTTGAGAGTCTTTAAAAAACCAAACCACTAAGTTGTTTCTAGAGATTTCATTCCCACTCAGCACTGCTAACGTTTGTAATGGTATGTTATTTTCTGCTGGAGTCAGGTGTATTTTTAAGAAGTGAAATGATGTGATTTTCCTGTGAATCTGCCAGAGATCAGATTAGGTCAGTCTTATGTTGGCACCCTTGGCTATTAGAGGTGTTCTGCTCTGCTGGCAGAAGGCTGGATCCTGTGCCAGTTTGTGTGTGTGGTTAGTACTAAGCATTGTGGATGGTTCTGTTGCTGTCACTGATAGTACTTCAGTGTAGGGTAAAACTAGGGGTGCGTGTGTAGTAAAGATTGAGAGGGAACTGCTAGTGATCAAAAACTGCTCTGGGAAATGGTTTAAGAAAAAGAAGAATGATTTTCATTTTCATTTTCCAATGAAAATGACTCTGGATAAAAGATGAATTAACTGTAGTTTTCACGGTAGGTAGGGCTGGATGAGTAGTTGTAATTATTTTGGCAGATATATTGTTACCCTGCTGTAATTTTGCTTTCAGGATCATACTGTGGCTCCATTGCTGGAGAAGAATTTGTATCCCTACTTCAAAACAGCTGTTAGGAGATGAGCAAGAATTTCCTCAAGTGCAGAACCTGAGTCGCCCTTGTCTGTTGCTGTATATGGAGTGTGTTTGCTAAGGTTATTGAAGGTTTTAATTTGTAGCTGCTGACATCTTAGCTCTATCCTTACAACAGTCAAAAAGTCTTTTTTATTTTGTGATGAAAAAAATGAAGGGAGAGGTGAACAGATTGTAGGGATTTAGCTTCAGGAAATCTAGTAAGCTGACTGTTGAGGTGGCCTGCCTTGTTGGCATTTCTCTCTCTCCCTATTGGCTGCCTCTAACATGGTTTGATCATAACTGAATTATTTCCCTTGTTTTGTTTTGTTTTGTTTTGTTTTGTTTTGTTTTGTTTTGTTTTGTTTTGTTTTGTTTTGTTTTGTTTTCCAGGTAAATCGCACTGTACCACTTGGCCTCCTTTTAGAGATTCACCGTTCTGGTTCATGAGAAGTTGCAATTGTTAGTTTTTTGGATCGTAATACCCCACTGAAATTACCAGGCCAGGTCAGCAGGGTCCCAGAGATGCTTTAGTGTGACAGGTAGTGTAGTATCTAAGGCTGTGCAAAAGAACAAAGGAAGATTTTTTTTTTCTTTTTGAAAGGGAAGCAAAATCCTTCCGAAGTTCTAGCTAGTCATTAACTTTCCACAGCAGTGCTCAAGGCAGTCCGTCGCTAAAATCTTTGGTTTCAGTTCTCCAAAGAATGCTCCCCCATACAACATTCACCTTAGAGAGGATAAGGACAAAAGATTCTGGTGAAGCCAGGATCAGCAGGGCAGGTATGTTTACGGATAACCATGGGCTTCCATTTAGCAAGCTGTATTTGGCCTCAGTGTTGGGTTTCCAGCGTTCCCAAGTCCACCTTCCTGTTGTTTTCAGCCCAGTTTAGAGACTGTAGAAATGGCTTGTCACAGATCTCTGCAATTGGCAAGTCTCCTCAGAATTTCTTCCACGTATCCTTTGTTTTCTTTGCCACAGCAGAAGTTCAAAGCAGAATGTCTTTAGGGATTTGAGAGCAAATGATCACAAGTGGCGAGGTGGGGACTCCTGCCAATATACTGAAAATATTTTGTTGCATTGCTTTTCTCTGCACACAGCAGAACGCACACTGGAAGCAAACTTGGCTCTGGAAAGGCAGCAATAGAAAATGTAAAAACAAACCCAGAAAGGAAGTAAATGAAGCCAAAGGGGGAGCAGGGTAGTTTTGAGTAATGAACAGTAAAAGAAAGATGTGGAACTTAAGGAAGGAGTGTAATGAAAGGGCACAAAAGAAAGATGACTGATTTGGAGAATGGCCTGGGAAAAAACTCCAAAGCATTTGGAAAAGGACTGGAGTAGTGGGGGAAGCTACAGTGTCTGCTGAGAGGGGAATTTACTGCCTTATTGCCTCTTTACAATTAATATATTCTTACTCTGTGATCTTGTCTTTGCTATGGAATGTAGTAAAATGTGCATGGTGTGGTCTTAAACAGTTGCCTCAGATTTGCTTCAGCACCCTATTGTTTCCAATGAGCTCTGACTAAATGCTTGTGCCATAGATGTTGTGTTAATGTGTTATATGAATTATTTGTCTTATCTCAGTCCTCTGAAATTAGAAGCCCTTTCCCACAGTGTGTTAAGCAGATTAAAATGAAAGCCTGTTTTTATGGTCCAGCAACAGTGCAAATATTTGGGAAAAAAATAAAGGAAAGAAAAAGATTTGTGAACTAACAGTGGGGTGCTGTGAGGACTCTTTATGAAGCAAACACATTTTGTCACCTAAATGGTGAGATGATAAGTTCCAAGCTTCCCTTGAAAAGGTTTGTACTGTTTTCTCTGGTGCCTTAAATCAGGGGGAAGAGCTTGGGATTGGTAGTTTCTACTAAGATACCTGTTGTTGTTGGCATTTGACGTTAACTTTTGAGGCATCTCTGAAGAAGTTCCTTCTTCAAACCCTTATCAGTGACTTGAGGGCTGCATTTACTTTGTGGTAGGCAGTCCTGGGACAGAATTTGGGCTCTTTGGAAAAGCACTAACGTAATATTAGAGGCTGCTATCAACTGTTTTTTGTTTGTAAGAGAAATTTAAAGTAGTCAAGTGATGGTACACATGAAATTTGGGATTCGTGTTACTCCGTGTCTTGAATTCCTGTCTCGTGTCCCTTCTCCCTTAGGAGCTGAATATATTGTAGTTACAGCAGTATTTTATTTATACTGCCTTACTTTAATCTTGGTGTCATAACATTCCAAGAATCTTTGTAACTGCTCTCCTACCAGTGTGGTATTTTACACACAAAGTCTAAAGCTATAATGAAATTATTGTGGGCATGATGTGCTTAAGACAAAAAGAGTATTTTCCTGTGTTTGGGCAATAACTTAATTAAGGCATCATGTGTTATTGTAATATATGTGAGGGGACAGTGTAATATGTGGGAGGGGACAGAGTAGTGGTGTGATGTCAGAGTGAGCATTTTATGTTCTCAGGACTCTTCCCATTTTATTCATTCCTCTTATTTCCCTGCATGGAGATAAGAAATAGGATTGCATGTTGCTGCATCAGAAACATTGCTCCTTCAGGCCTGTTCAGGTCACGATTGGGGTTGAGAGGCCTTGGATGTGCTTATGGGCCACACTCTATGGAGCTTTATGCAAAAAGGCAGGTGTAAGAAAGGTGACCCATTATTTCCCTGTCTGTGGTCTGAGTTAGCAGCTCCAGACCGTTGAAGTGCCATTGAAGGTACTTGAAAGTTTGACTTTTCTGGTGTTAATTTCCCCCAGAAGGACAGGTATGAAGAAGTTTGGCATTTTTCCCTGTCCATGTTGGACAAGGAGGCAGCAGCTGTGCCTTAATGGTTTTTCTTCTTGCCCAGCATCTGGTCTAGGTGTCCTTTGGTCAGACCAGCCCCATGCACGTGTCCTGGGATACCTGTGGGTTTTGTTGGCACAGGAATTGAAAGATCCACGCTCTCACTGACCCTGCAGTCTGAACTGCTGGTGTGGGTGCAGCTATGCCAGCAGAAGGGAGCATTTATCAGTTTGTCCTGTGTCGGAGTGTAGCAAAACCAGCACAATTGTTTTGGGTTTTTTCCTTAAAAATTGCCCTCTATTAAGTTACAGCTTGGCATGCTGGAGGTAGTGGGGGCTGGAGAGGAGGACAGCTTTATTTGTCATTGCTGTGTTAGCAGAGGCTCTGCTCTACAGGCAGTGCTTGACAATCCTCAGGAGGTTGTAGGGATCTGTCTGTGCTTAGCCCTCCCTCATCAAGGTGCAATTACAGCACTGCTCATCAGTGGAGGTACATGGTTTAATTTACATTAAAGACTTCAGATCACCCAGCAAACTGGACACTACAGACCTGGGGTGTGCCACAAAAAGATTTTGCAGTATGTTATGTGTTAAAACTTGATAAGAAATAGAGGAATGGCAGTGGTAGGGGGTAAGCAGTTTTCCTTCTTTTGGCGAAAGAACTTTGACCAGATCAGCCCAGACAAACTTGGTTTTAGTCTGTCTCAGGTAATGTCTGATTTTTGCAACCACATTTAAATGTAAATGTAAGCAGTTGAAATTTTTATGTAATGCTGACATCTGTATGTGGTATCTCTCCATAAAAGTAAATATTTCTACATTACTGTTTACAAGGTAAATACATTGCTTTTGATTTGTGACTTTTTTTCGTATTTTTCCAGTGTATTTTAAGCAGAGAGACTTATAACTGCTGGACATTACTGAGGAAAAGTTTTATAGATATAAACCAAGAATGTATAGCGAATAATTAGGCTATATTAAAATTAAAGCATTAGAGATTTCTAATACCTTTAAGGTAATTTAAATTTAAGACATTCTTTAGATTTAAATCATGTGAAGCTATTCTGCATGACTTCAACCAGCCTTTATTAAGGACTAAGCACTCTACTTGCCAACTTTTAGAGATTACACTTTTATTTGTAATTTGTCTTCTAATGTGCAGTTAATAGTAATATGGCAATCATTCCGTTTTGCAAAGTCAGGTAGGCTTCTAATCTGTAGAGAGGTTTCTCATACATGTAAAAACACTTTATTCAAGGCATTGCCATAATAATTAGCCTCTTCACATTTTCCTTAAAAGAGAATTTGGAGGAAAAATTCCTCCTAATGACACAGATGTGGTTATTAATTTGTTTCCTATTGCTATTGGCATGTTCTCATCAATATTCCATATGGGAAGGTATCCATTCCCTCACATTTGCTTCAAACTTCACATGGTGAGACCAGAAGGACACAGTGTGGATGTGATTTTCTGACTGTCCTGTTTGTTCATCTGGTTACAGGTGCCCAGAGTTGCTGTGCTCAGCACGGTGGGACAAGGGGCTGAAGTGTCCTTACTTTATATTCTTTTGTGCTGCAAGAGGTTAGTTCAGTTTGTTGTTCTGGTAAGAGTCCTTACTGTGGCTGTTGAGTTACCAAGTGGGAAAGGTCTTGTAGGAGAGCATTAAAGCAAGAACCACGAACTCTGTTTGAATTCTTTGCCAGCAGTGTCTCCTGTGGTTTAGTCTACCTGGTCAAATCCATACCTAGCAATTGAAAGGGATGATTGGGCTTTAAGACCTCCTTTTCTCTGGAGCTCCCTTCCCCTTTGGACACAGCTGTGTCTCTTCACCAAGTTCACCTGCGGTGTGCACAAGGTGACTGTGGCAGCGCTCGGGGACCAAAGGGTGTGGGAGGGCTCTGGTTTGGTGGTGGCATCAGGCACTACGGCAGGTTCTGAGCTTAAAATGTGAGTGTTGGCTCCACAGAAGTTGGTATAGTTAACCATCAAAGACTCTTTAATGTGAGCTGGAGTTTCAGATCTGAGATGTGAAAAGAATGGAAATGCAGTGTGTTATGTAACTTTAAGTTGCTAATGTGCGGTTGTGTTACAGAGGAGGATTAAGGGCAAATTTTATCCAAAGGCACTTTCAGGAACTAGAGATATCCAAAATATTGTTAGTCATCCTTTCAGCATTTTATTAGCAGTATCTTGCTGAGGCAGGTAATTGTTCAAATGGGAAAGGAGGCCTGGTTGGAGTTCCAGTCCGAAGCTGTATTTAAGTGAACCCTTCCCAGCAAGGGGGGGATGGGTCACTGCCGTGGGCTTCAGCCAGAGAAACAAACCTGAGATCTGCTTCTTGGTTCATGTGTTCAGCACTGGAGAAAGCTCTGCTTGATAGACTTTGGAGTAAAAAGGAGCTTTGTGTACCCTCCAGAAGCTGGAGAAGAGATGGAATCCTGGCTCTCAGTAGGAATGGACTCTTCTCGTGTCGACCCCCAAAGGAACAGTTACCATAACTGAATATTGCACTGTGCGTGGTGCACCTCGCGTTTCAAACACAGATCAAATTCAGCAGTAGGTTTGAAATGGAGCTGAGCTTCCAGAAACCAGCCCAAATATCAACAAAACCCCTCCAGTCTTAGTATGAGGATCTTGAATTGAGGCATCATGCAAATCCTGTTAATAATGTAATGACTCTCCATTAATTCCCATGATGAGTTGATTTTCAGCTGCTTGATCCATCATCATTTTGTCAGTTCTACTGAAGACTCTTTTTATATTCAGCTATTAAAAAATGGCTTAGGTTTCTGTTGATTCTGTAATTTTTGCATCTTTCCTGAGATCACTGATGTCCAAATTAAAGTTCCCATTGTAGGAGTGGAAATATCTGTTGAAATTCTTTTTCCTTACTTCCTCAATATGTACATGTTGTCCTTTTGAAGTAGGTTGTACTGCGTCCCCAGAGATTAGGGAAGCTTCCGGTCTCCTTGCTGTTTGAATGTTGCTAATGCAAGTGTTACCAAGATATTATGTGTTAAATATGCAGCAAAGCAACATTGATTTCTTTCAATCTTTTCTGTATGGTGGAAGGAAGCAGAAGAGGTTTTACTCTTAGCATTTATCACACCCAAGTGGGTGTGGGAGTAATTTTTCTAACACAAGAATTATTTCTAAAAATGTGCTTATATTTATTCAAACAGTTTGTTTCAGCTTTCGTTTCTGAGCTGAGCAGGTTCCTAAAGAGCTCTTTTTCCGACATGAAGATGGTGTGAGCTGATGGATATTAAAATTTAAGTAAAATATTTATAGTCCTGGAGGAAAGGTGCATCATCGGGAAAAGAAAATGGACTTTGCTTAATTGATAATGATATGTGTGCTGTATTTGCTTTCATTGAACAGTTGTGAAAATTCATCTCCCTTTATGGGTCTGTGTCATTCTGAAGCTCTGTGCCATTTTTATAAATGGATTCTCTAAGATTTTCTGTGTTTTAGATTGAGTGCCAGTTTGGACAATGAAGGTGCCAGGGTTGGTACTTCGTTCACTTAAGGGTGGGTCACAGTACAATTCAGAAACTGGAGCTATCCAAAATGTTGTTAGTCATCCTTTCAGCTTTTTATTATCTCATTAGAATTAACCAGCTACATTAGGCTATGAAGATTCCATTCAAATAATTTAACAAGAAGCTTTATCAAGTAATTCTAAAAGAGCAAAAGAAGGTTTCAGGTAACAGTGAATGCAGTGATGTCCCATTAGCAGGGATCATCTTCCAGGCTGATTTTTTAAAATTGACAAAATTATAACAAATGATGAACTGTTGGTATCAAAATTTAGTGACCAATTAATGGAGACAAGGAGATGTTTTTGTTTCAGAAAATTAATGTGGTGAACAACTGGAGCAGATGCAGGTTTGCTCATAAATTGCTAAATGGATGTACTGGAGTACTGCTTCTGAAAGATAAACAGCCAGGAAAGAGTTAGTGTTGATTTTTGTCTTAGTAAGATAAGTTCTGACAATCAAACTAATAAAAATAATGTTCCAGTAGGTTATTATTTTACTGACTTGTGTGCTTTTTGTGTCAAAAGTGTAATGGAATTGAGGTCTCCCTCCACTGAGAATTAATAAGCTGTGTTACACTTGCCTTGTGTTGGAGTAACTTTGTTTTACTATTTTGCTTTTTCTCCTCTGTGCTGCTTATGCTCCAGCCTTCTCAGTCTCTTGCCTGTAGGTATTTCTCACTTATTTATTTCTTATATGTCTTGTTCCTCATTTATAGCCAAGTGTTTTTCATGGTGAGTAAACTTTGTGATAGCGTAATGAAATTTAGCTTTGCTCATCTCTGTCCTAACAACCTTCCTCCTGGCTAGACAAAATTAAGCTCCAGTCTCTTTGAAGACATTTTTGTGTACAGATTTTTTTCAAGTGACTTTAACTGATTGCTGAAAACATCTAAGATTATGGGCTGGCAGTAGTCACTACCAATTCTGAATATTAAAGAGGCACTATCCAGTGTTTCCTAGGAAAAGTCCCTGTTAAAACAAGTACTCTGGTAAAGGGAGCTGCTGGCCCAGCCATGCCTTAAGAGGTACCATCACAAGAGGGTTGGTTTTTTTTTGCCACGAGGCTGGTTACCAATGCTTTTGTTTTGCTTTTATTCTCTTAGTAAGACTCAGCCTGAGGGAAAGGAATGTTTTTTGTGAAATCCTCTGAAACTTAATTGCTTAGGTTAGGTGAGAGCAGACCACAGAGCCCCGCAGGTGCAGTCTGTGTCTATGGCCTCTGCTCACTGGAAGTGGCAATAAACACGTGCAGGGGTTTCAGTGGCTCTTGGAACGTTTCCTGCACAAGCCTTTACTTTTAAATCAGTTTATGTAGAGTTTGCAAAAAGTAAAAGTAGTGCTTTTTGTTTGCTTTTGCCTTGGTGATGCTGGAAATGTGATCAGTATTGTGTGGTATGAAATAGCCATGCAATGCAAATAACACAAAATAATAAGTCTTATCAAACAAGCAGAATAAAATTTGTGGGCTCCTAAGGACAAAAAGACAGTATTTGTAAAGTTAGTTGCTGAGAGAGTGGCATTGCTGCTGTTGTCATTGATATACCCAGTCAAACCCATGGCATTGCAGTGTGCAGAAGGCCTTCTTAAGGGGGAATACTTTGGTCATTACTTCTTCTCTTGCTTTAAATGATACAGTGATAGCTATAACTGAAAACCAATGTAAGCTCTGTTTCTTCCCCACTTAGGCTGATGTGTGGAACTTGCACCTTCTGTGGCAGGTAAGGCTGCCAGTGTCTAGCCTGAAGTATAAAGAGTTATTTTCTCCAAGTGTGATTAGTACTCTTCAGTTTAGATTTGACAAGAAAGAGGGGATATATTTTGCTGCCTACATCAGATTTCCCCTTGACCTTTACATGAAGGTTCAGTGTATGCCAATGACCCTGAAGAATTCTGGCAGAAATGAGGAAAACTCCTAGTGTGCTATCCTGAGTGGGTTTGTCTCTGGAAGCATAAATCCTGAAGAGCATGTGGAAGTTGCTGTTTGGGCTGAGGAAAGAAGTATGAAAATATTGTTTGTGTCATAGCTGATTAATGGGCAAATTAAAAAACCTGCATAATACGGAATGGGAAAGAGCAGAAGATGAGAGAAACCTGTTCTGAGAGGCTTCTGGTGGCTGGAAACCAAATGAGTGAGTAATGTTTTGAAATTGCTTCAAGTACTTAGTGTTGATAATAGTTACTCTAAGCCATGGTGAAATGCCCTGCGTGCTGACTCTCAGCTGCATTATTGTGTGTCACAAGCCCCAGCAATGCAGAGTGCCCTGCTGGAAGATGTTTACCCAGCTTCCTCACAAGCTGAAACTTCACAGCTGCTCCTCGCTCAGTCTGCTTTAGTGGCCTTGAAGCTCCAGCCATTTCCCTTGCCAACAGGCAGGTAAAGTCTGCATTATCTGTTTTGATCGTTTCCCTTTCTTAGTTGTTTGAAAAGCATTGGAAGGAGAGGGGCAGGTCTCCAAGGCTGATAAGAAGCATTATTGTGTTTCACTTTCCACAGTGAATAGCTGTGGTAGGGTGTTCAAATCCTGCTTCTGTCCAGGTATGTGATATTGATACCTCTTAGTCACCCAAACTGCAGCACATGGGGTAGTCATCCCCTGTAGGATTCCTCTAACAATCCATGATGTTTGCACAGTAGATATGTATGTCTAAGTTCTTCAAAATGCCCTGTATTGTCTAATATACAGAAGCTGGCACCTTTAGGGGATAACCAGAAGGTAATACTTCTGAAGACTGATGTCCAGATTAAGTCAGGGAATCACCCTGAGCATACCCGTTTCTCTCCTTTAAACCATAAAAATGTAAGCAAGCCCACTGTGTTAGAGTACAGCAAATTCATGTATTGACTCCATGGGTGCTTCAGGCCAGGAGCAGGAGAGGAATTTATCTCACCAGCATGAATTACAGGAAAGAATTAGAGGTGGGCAAGTTTGTTTAGGGGGCACTTCCCCCAGTTGCACTTCTAGGGCAAAAATAAATCGAGATCAAGTGATCTCTTCCTACATTTCCTTCTAGCCAAAATTAAAGAAATAATTGTTGAGAGGTTGAGTACTGGATCTTTGTGTTTTTATGGGGCATAATTTTCAAATTGCTGAGCATCATTGTCAACCCAGTAAAGCTGAACATGATTTCGCTTTGAGATGCAGCCTTGTGTTCCTGTTAATGCAGGAAGAGTCCTTCCTTTCTTGTGACTGTTGCATTCTTTACAGACTTAATGCAGCAATCAGAAAAACTCATAATTTATTGTGAACAAAAAAAAGAAATAGTCAAAACTATGTGTTGAGAATAGGTGGCCCACTGAAGTTAGTCTGTGCCAGATCTAATGCAATTTTTGTTATAAACTGAAACCTTTTCAAAATCCTTTTATTCAAGCCCTCTGTAATATTTTTCATTTTCCAGTAATTTATGTCTGCTACAGATTGGGAAATATTTCAGATATAATGACACTTCCAGCTCTATATATGCAGTATCATTTTAATTTTTGTGGCTGACTCTACGGCCTAAATGTACTGTCATGTGCACTCAGGCACTGCTGCTGTCAGAATCTACACATTGCATAACTGAGAGTAGAATTTGGCCCTTTATATACCACTAAATATATATTTAATATTATGTTAAAAAACCCCACCAAAGTTAGCAAACAGAAAGCAAACCAAAAAACGCCAAATCAAATCCAAACCCAGGAATCCTCATGAAGTCGTCATAATACATACTACATTTTAATGGCTGAAAATCTTTCATTACAGTAATTTGAAATTTCACCATTTATTTATACAGGTCCTCCAGACATTCTCATTTTAGCTGCTTCTTTCTGGCTCTCTAAAGAATCAATGATTTTACTCCAGAAACATTCATGGATCGATAGACTTTGAAGATTAGCAGGTCATGCCCAGGTACAAAATGCATGTTGTAAACCTCAGGCTCTTATATTTGCTTGAATCCTTCCTCAAAAAAATGAGAGAAGGGGTAGCTTTGAACAACAGACCTCTTTGAATGGATTAATTCCTCGTGTATTTCAAAGGGTTGAGAATATACCAGGGAAACTACAAATGTGGAATTAATTTTCAGTGACTTGAGAATTCAGTTAGCTGACAAGTAGTTTTCTTAGATAAGCCAGGATACTGTGCATGAAAGTAAGACAGTGAAAAAGGAGTGCTGTACATGGAGTTAAGTTTTTGTTTTTCCTGTCTTCCCACTTTTTATTGTAAATGGAGCTGCACAGAAGTAGCTGCATTTATTACTTTGCCTTTTTAGTCACATCTTCCCAATTTCAGGGTTTTGTTTTCTGTGCAAGACTGGACACTAACATCTCTAACCTCCCATAAAGATAAATGGGGTTAATTTGCATGTGCTAAGAGTGCTGAATTAATCTGTAGCTCTCCAGCACTCAGCTACCACTCCTGCAATGGTCTGTCTCACTTTCTAGAGAAGCTAAACCAGATCCAAGTAGCTTTTGAAGCTCTCTAATAATTGTATTCTGGTGCTATGTTGCTTCTGTATGAAAGTAGTGGGGTTTAAAAAAAAGTGGAAGGTTTGAAGTGGCAGATTAGTTAGCAGAATGAACACAGATAGATTTCCGAGATCTGTTTGTTTCTTGTCAATAAACTAATCGTATGCTATTTTCATTCATTTTGCTTTCTTACTCTTCTTACCCTCAAGGTTGTCATCTTCATATTTCCTTTCATTCTCATTCTTTCATGGGGATTTCAATTTTAGATATGTTTCCCCTCCCACTGCTATTCTTCAATCCATCAGTTTTGGTCATGTTTGACAGAAGGACAGATGTTTCAAAGATAATGACATATCCGCAAGTTTTCTGAGAACAGGCATACAGAAGAGGCTTAATTGCAAGCAATTAAATGAAAGTACTTATTATTAGACACTAGAGAACCCATATAGAGGAGTGAGTTTAAAAATGATTCCTCTGCAGAAAAAAATGGCAGTGGAGTTTGTAATTGATAATGAGCATCAGACCCCCGTGAAATCTTATTTTAGCAGTGCCAGGCTGTGTGCTGTGTGTGCAGCACGCTGCCTTTATCAGGGAGGCTCAGCAGCATGAGTTGCATTAGTGGTAAATCTGGTTCTTCATCCACTGCCTTACTAATGGGAAGGAGTTAATTTGTTTACTCCTGCAGCTGGAAAGGCTGTGGCCCTGCAACAACTGAGAGTCCTGTCTATGCACTCCAGTCAGTAAATTCCCTGACCAGGCCTGATCCACAGTACTGCTGGGAAATGAAGGAAGATCTTCCCCTGGGCAATGTTATCTGCTTTTCTCCTCTCTTCTGGGATATTGCTGCTTTTTATTTTAATGCTATGATATAACATGGAAACCTGTATTTGGAGCAGCATATCCATAGAAATTGCTATTTTGGGGGCTGGCTGTATGGATTTCATCTGTTATGAAAATGTTTTTGTTCTACCGTACAGTTATCAAAGAGACTTTGTGGGCTTTCCCTCATGCCTGTCTTTAGGGAAAAGAGACTTAGCTCAGTAGTTGCAAAGTGCACATAGGATTTTTAGGGCCATTGACAGTTTAATTCAGGAATGATCTAATTAGGGATCCAGAGAACTGGATTCACCATATCTGTAAGTATTGACTGTCCTGAGAGATGCTCTGGCAGATGGTTAGTTCAAAGTGAGTTTACCTTGGGCTCAGTTTCTTTAGACTGACAGCTTTTTTTACTCAATTAAATGAGACAACTGTCAAAAGCACAGACTCTGAGTTGATGCAAATAACTCTGCTGCACAGATAAAGCTTAAATGTGTTCCTTGAGTCAGCTGAAACTGTCAGGTGCTTTGAGTAACTAGTTCAGCCAGCCAGAAAGGCACACTGGCAAGTAGAAGAAAAGGTTGGGAGGTGCCTAAAAATAAAACAACTCCCAGGGTTTTGTTATCTTCATTGATTTTACTTTTTGTCACATACTGGTATGGCATGTTGGGAACTATTCTTTGCTTTCACTCTTGTATTCGTTTAAGGAAGGAATTCTTGTTATGTTTTAATTATCCTCAAAAGTTTATTTGCTGTTAATGTGCCCGAAGTCCTTAGGCTATGAAAGCATGAAAATAATGAGCTATTATGATGGAGCTGTCAGGCAGTCCCCAAACTAACTGTCCTTTGCTCTGAGATTTCAACTGTTTGCAAATAAATTAATATGGTTTTAGTGTTTTTCTGACGAGTTAGATATCCATATGTGATGTTTGTAGTTAAAATCTAGAGTGTGCTCTTCACCCTCTCTTGCCCACCAAGAAGAACTGAAGTAGCTCTTCCTGGTGCTGATCTCACTGAGCTGGCAAGACCTTGCCTTTCTGTTCTCTCTTCTCAATCCTGCAGCTTCCATTTAATCATGAATTACTGGGTTTCATGAACTTTATGGAGTAATGAGCAGGTTCTGCTGATGACACACAGCCATTTGAATGGTCTTCTCTGCACCAGGCTTTGTCCAAGGTAAATGGAAATTGAAACTGGTTTAAGTAGACAACATATGCTTATGGGTGAAACAGAAGCCACTTGTCTGCTGCTAATATAAAAATGAGTTGTGGGCATCTTAAAAACCTAAACATAACTGTGAAATTAGAGTGGCAGACATTGAAGGAAAAAAGCCAAAACCTGGAGTGCCTGTGGAGAAGGCTGTGATATATGGGTGTGCTTAGAAATGCAGAGTGCTTGGATGGAAACTTGTTAACACTTCAATACTTTCTTAATTGAGACAAGGGGGAAAAAATGTACCTTGCCCTTGCACGAGAAATTTCCTTTTCAAGGAGAGGAGTGGGACAGGGCATGGGAACAGCAGCGTTCATCTACTGACAAAGCACATGAACTGCTCTTACCAAACCACACAGCTCTTTATAATGCCTTTTGTATGCCCTCAAACATGGACTCGTGGAAGATTCATAATTTCCATAGTCTGAAATTATTAGAAATGTTAGCAAACTGTTGTGATTTTAAATTTTTGAGATGTGAGCAAAAAGTCCCTTGGGAAGATGAGGTTTGGATCGAATACAGAGACGGGAGCCTCTGTCAGTGTGTTACAACAGTCGTGTCCCAAGACACATTTTGTTACACATTGATAGTCCTTGACTTGCAGTTTCCATGGGATGGCTGATTGAGTGCTTTAATTTCCATTCCTCAAATGTATTGGAAATGTGAAATTTTTCAAGTCTTACCTATGCATCTTCTGTGTTGGTACTTAAGTGTGAACCTGGGAATCAAAAAGTTAATGTTCTACTTTGGACACATCCTCCTTGCCAGCTTGTTGTCAGCTTCCTGAGCAACCGCTTCCAGTTTTCCCTCCTTCTAATTATATATTACCCTGTTTCTTCTGCTGTCGTCAGAGTGTAAGTCATAGAGGAGTGTACAGTACCAAACTCACATAAAATAAATGTAACCAGTTCAGCAATAAGGAGGTATATATTTAAAATTTCTTCCTCCCTCATTAGGATGGGCATTTTTAGAACTTGTGTTATTTTCTTGGCATTTCAGTTTGATTCTGAAGGGAACATTGTCAGCTCAAGTTAGAAAAAAAAGTCCAGTCCAATGAGTTGCATAGGGTTTTTGCATTTAAAAAACATATATATGTCACTTGATACGTTTAATTGACTTATTTGAAAGTCTTTTTAAACCGGGAGCATTAAGCTCTAATTTCAGTCTCAATGAAAATGCTGACTATAATGGAAGTTAAAGAGAAGTGATGAGAACATCAAAGGCCTTGTTATGTCTGTTAGGAAACAAGATACAGAACTGTCTACAAGCCTAGAGGGAAAAGGAATGATGAAGCCAGGAGTAATTGGAAAGATGGGTGTGGTTTGTGGGTGTAATCAACGAGCATTGAATGTACGAGGAGTGTCTGGTTGATATAATCTGGTCGGTGGGCAGGGCTTCTGCTGCCGAGCTTGTACACAAAGGCTGGCAGCCAGCTCCTGTCATCTTCTGTTCCAGGTTGAGAGATCATTTTTTAGTTCACTTGTTAATGGGAAAATTGTTGATTAATACTACAAATTGGAATAAGTATTTAAAAGCAGTGCATTTATCTGGCACAGCTACATTAAAGTAGTGCTGCAAGGGAATGGTTCTGATACTGAAAGTATATCATTCTGGCAGGTATTTGTGGAAGAGGTTCACGTGTATCTTGATGTGAACATAACGTAGGGATTGAAGAAAATGAGTTCTTGGTCGAAAAACGTTCTGAGCTCTTTTCTCTGTTGTTATCACTGAAGATTCACTTTTTCTTTGTAGATAAATATTTTTGAAGGGGGAAGCAGTGAAAGTGCAAACAAAGAGAGCGTTATGGCATTCACTGTCAGTCCTAACATTTGAATTTCCTCAGCACTCTGTGGTACTCCATTAGGCAGCTCTGTGTCAGACAGGTTCTGAACCTGTAGGATTGGTTTGGCCCAAGCTGTGCCATCCACTGTCTGCTGAAAAGCACTTTGGCCAACAGCTTTTATCTCTAGGGAAGAGATCTATGGATCCAGAATGCTGCAGCACCTAGATCTCTAGCCACACATCAGTGTGGTGATTATGTGAGTTTATTACATTTTATTTATAGAACCTCTGCATTTGGGCAATTGATGGGGCTCTCGAATTTCCTTCTGGGGTTTCCTTAAAGGGAAGATGCAGGAAAAAAAAAAAAAATTGTTGTACGATGGATAAGCAGTGAAACTACTCGTGTGGAATGGGCTGGGCTTGGCCAGCTGTGCTCAGGTGATCTGTTCATGTTCAGCTGGATCCCTTTGGATTTTGGGCTGTCAGTGCACTCAGAGCTACTTCCTTGACTGTCTTGCAGAATGTCTAGAAATCCCTGTTAAGTTCTGTAAATCCTGCTTTTCCACCCCAACAGGATTTGCAGTTGAAAGAAAATGAACACATGTTTTTCATAACACAAATGGTAGATGACTGTTTATAAATTTATCAGGTAGGATATTCTTTCTTAAATTTTGTGAAGCTATTGGTTTTTCTTCACCATTCCCTCTTTTTCTGTTCTCATCCTGTTGCAGTGTGTTGTGCTTTGCTTACGAATAGAATTATTTTGATGAGTTTCAAGAGACAGTCTATTGTGCTTGTCTTTTAAATATGTTAAAACGTATGGTGCTTCAGTTCATGCTTTTGTCACATCATAGTCAGATTTTTAGCTTTCAGGGTTTCAGTATATTTCTTTGGAATGCAATAATCCAAGAAGAGCTTTGTCACTTTCTATTCCAAACCTGTGAACTGGAGGATAAGTTGTCAACAGCAGGTGATCCAGTGGAAGTCACTACAATCTTCTTTCCTTCTGCAGTGTCCTCATTCATTTAAGTCTGAAAACAAGTTTCTGTTCAGAGGAGTGAAGACTATTCTATCAATGAAGAAGTTGGTTTTTACTATCAAATACATGCAAGCATTTCTCAGCAAAGCCTGAAGGCTTGGCCTGATCAGGAGGTGGTACAGCTATGCTGGTAGAACAAGGGAGGAATCTCGGCTGGTAGAAGGATCTCTTCACCTAAAAGAAGCTCTTGAGCTGTGTAAAATGCGAGGGGGGGAAAAAAAAGCCCCAAACGAATAGCTTTGTGGTATTTCAAATTTATTAGAATGTTGCATGAAAAGGCCCTAAAATAAGACTATAGTCAGTTTGAGGGAGGCTTTTCTAGAAGTATTTCAGTTCTGAGTTATTCACATATTTACTGCTAGTACTTTTGGTGTTTATTTTCGGATGTTGATTTAGTGATGTTATTATTCCCTGACATTGTTCCAATGTCAGTTCTTATTCACCAGTTTCAGCTAAAGGTAATTCAGTGACTACTTGCCTCTTGATAAATGATAAAAGAAGGAAAACAGATTAATAGATTAATGTTAGCTGATAGTCATAGGGAAGCACTAATTGCAAGTGCTAAAACAGTTTCATAACAGTGCTAATAATACACTCTATTCTCATTACAAGGCTCCCTGTTATGATTTCATCACGGTTCGAGCACGTGCACTTTGGCTCCTCACTGCATTAAACCCTGGAATTGTCTGTGTTGTTGGTGCCTGCACGTGGAGAAGGGAGCCAGCTTCCTCAGCAAGCAGCCCTGCCTTCCCCAGGATTTGGTGCTCTTGAGCTCGCTGTTGCAGTGGCTGTCACCACCAGCTTTCTGTGACAGGCACACTGGGGCCTTGATGCAGGACTGACCCACCCTGTTATTTCTGTGCAAGAAGGAAACAAAAAAGAGCCCTGCGTCTTTAAATTTCTCTTAGTTCACATGGCCTGCCTGGCGATAGACCTCTGTCCTAAACCTGCAGAGTTAAATTTACCCAGAATGACAACTGTATACTCAGGGTTTAGTTACATAACAGCAGTTGCTGCGTTTCACATTGCACTAATCCAAACACAGCGATAAAGCAGGCCATGGAAAAGCTGGCTGGTTTTGGTATGTTACATAGGCAGAAGCACAGAGCTTTTAAATTTCCTTTTCCACGTTGCTGAAAGTATTCTGCGACTTGGATGTCTGACCATCCAGTGGCTTATTCGGTGCTTTAAGCGATGTGATAGCCGAGGATGATGTTGTTTGTTGCTTGTTGCACA
This sequence comes from Oreocharis arfaki, assembly GCA_013398015.1. Classification (NCBI taxonomy): domain Eukaryota; kingdom Metazoa; phylum Chordata; class Aves; order Passeriformes; family Paramythiidae; genus Oreocharis; species Oreocharis arfaki. The sequence continues at coordinate 1,026,768 of VZRR01006484.1, read as the reverse complement.
AGCCTGTGCTGCGAAGATGGGTGAGGAGATGGTTGTGTGTACCATGCATATGCCACTGTGTGCTTTTCGATAACAGCCTTACAGCTGGTGTGGCGTGAGGTGCTGCAGAGGTTAAACACTGCTCAGCTTCCATGGGCTGTTCTGAAACCGCTCTTAGCCCAGCTTCTCACAGCCCTTTCCAGCTGTACTCGGAGGAGAAGCTGTGTGCTGGGGTAAAGCAATTACCTCTGCATGCTCACTAGTGCACAGTGGACAGATCATCTATCACGAATTGTATCATTAGTGTGTTATGGCTCAGCTTGGGAGCCCTGCTGAGAGCAGGCCCAAATGCACTGGTGAGTTCCCTTTCCGAGTGCAAGCATTCAGGTCCCCAAGGGAGTGTTTGCAGGGCCTTGTTAAATAATAAAGAGATTTCTCCAGCTTCTTGTGTGTTTAATCAAAATAGGAACTCTCCTAGGAAGTGAGGAAAGGTAGTAGGGAGGAAGGCATAGGATGCTGAAGATTTGTATTCCTTCAAGGGCTTGGAGTTGGGAGACAGGCTGTGTATTTCCTTGAAACTTCTTCACATCCTTGCTGAGCACCTGGGCTTCTCCCTCGCACATCTTTGCTTTCTTTATTGTTGTTGTTGTTTTTTTTTCTTAGAGAGCTCTGAAGCAGCAATGGCCTTTGTCTATTTTATGCCAGCTCCATGTTTGCCCTCAGTGAATACCAGTGAATAACCCCCACGGCACAGAAAGAGCCCAGAGGTTGGGTGTTTGCAGCCCGGATGCTCCCTGCAGGGGTTTGTGTCTTTGCTGGCAGAATGCTCGTGGTCTGCAGTGGAGCCTGGCAAGGAGCCACGGGAATCTCTCGTGCTCCGCTGCACAGTGCCCTGGTGGGTGAAGCTGGGAGGGCAGGAGGCTGCAGTGTGCCCGGGAGAGCTGAGCCCGCCGTGCGGGCGCAGCGCGGGAGCTGTGCTGCAATCCCCGGGGATTGCTGCCGGGCCTGCGGGAGGAGCCCTAAGGCTGGTAAGGGAAGATGAGAAAACCGAGTTGCTGGAAGAACAGAGGTTACCATAAGCCCTCACAGGGTGTTGCCAGTGGAGGAAGTAGACTTTTTTAGTGTCCAGGCTTTTCAAACTCGTTTTTAGAGCTTTCAGGAACGTTGTCGAATGTAAATGATGGACAAGGACACCGATTGAAAAAAAAAAAAGGTTGCTACCCAGGACTCAAATGCATGTTCAGAACATTATCTCACTGTTGGTAAATACAATTTACATATATTATTCTTAGCCATGCAACTTATTTGGGTTTTCTTAACTGTAGACTTTCTACTAATTTCTATGCACCGAACTGTTAAGATCAGTTGAATAGCTATATGCTGGTTCTGTAAAGAGTACACTGAAATTATTTGCATGGATACATTACCTTTGATCTCTCAAACACCCGTCTTTAAATTTAGAGCTTTTACTACTTGCTCAAGAATTCAGAAAAATCTAAAAGTTATTTTCTTAAGCCAAAGCAGTGCTGCAGAATGCAGCACAAAAAAAAAATCAGTGCTTTAATAAGTGTCCAAGAGCAAAGTGTTTTATTTCTTTCTGCCTCAAGCAAATCTTACAGGAGCTAATAAGGAGCCATAGTTAGAAGATATTTGAGTGTTCAGGGGCTCACTCTTTCGTGACAGGATGATCTGAAAACCCCAGCATAATGGATTAAAATTTTTGGTTCGTATTTTTCATTCTGGACAGACAGAGCTCCATTTGTGAGTGTTCTCTGATATTTGTCTTTTATTTGAGAGCTAATGGGCTTATTTTTTCTTTTCAGTGAACACATGTACTGCTCATCCCAATTAGAATGAGGAGATATAAAACACTTGATTTTTTTTTTTTTGCTTCCTATTCAGCTCTCTTGTGTTTCGTAATTTGTGTTCCATTTCTTGGACACTGTTATATGAAGAGCCATTTTGGTTGCTACTTTCAGGATGAGAAGACTCAAGAGAGTGTTGCAGAGAAAAATAATGACAAGGAAAAACAATTGCTGTCTCTTAAACGTACTGGAAAAATCTTTTGGTTTGTGTTATATAGCTGTGTTTCCTAGCTTCATTCCTGTCTAGTTAAATCCAAATTCTTAAAGATTGAAAATGAAGGTGCTAGTGTGAATCACTTCTTTTAAAAATGAAACCAGAGATGATAGAGCTGTGGTTTTGGAGTCTGAACTTGAGCTTTTAAAGCATTAGTAACTGTAGAGTTGATGCATGATAGGGTTTTGCTTTGGAAAAAAGGCAATGGAAAGGGTCTGGTCTTGACCTCAGAGTGGTAAATGGAACTTTTAATAAAGACAGCACCCTTTTCAGCCACATTTAGTGTCCATCTTCATACATCAGCTGCTCGAATCTATGAATTATTCTCTTGAGCAGCACTGCCATGTAGTTTAAATACTTTATGGAGATCTGCAAGGAGGAAATGGGCTGTGTCTTTGATAGCCTCTCTCATCTTTGGCTTGTTGAAACCTTTTCCTTCCCTATGCGCTTTTGTTCGTCAGTAGGAATAATCTTCCATGTGCCAGGAGCCCTGGTTTGAGAGCAGTGTCATGAAGTTGCTGTGGGGTTTTTTTGTGTGTGCTTCCCTCAGTGGCCTGGGCAAGCAAAGCAGTGAAAGGTTTTGGGGTTTTTTGCTGTTAGTGGTGACTTTTTTTTCCCCCCTTTAAACAAGGTAACTATTTTCACCTCCTCCTTATGAAAAAACAGAACGTGAAGCTGCTTGTCTCCCAGTTGCAACAACATTCAGAAGAGATTTTAATACAACAAGCTCTGTCACTGGTGTTCTGAAATTTTCCTGGAATTTCATGGGTGTCTGAATGCAAATTTATTCTTCTCCCCCTCTTTTTTTTTCCTGTTTGAAGGTTAGTTTTCTTTAGGGTATCACTTCATTCCTGCCAATCTGATAAAGCTAACTTAATTAAAAATATTACCATTAGATCATACAGTTCTCTTTATTAGTTTAGTCCATGGGGCTCCTTTTCCACTGGGAAATTATTTACTTCAGAAGTTGCGAGAGTAGCCTTGGCTGGCTTTGTTTAATGCAGCTGCTTTAAAGCTTTCCATCAGATTAATGTTTTTCCAGGTCTTTTCTTGCAGGTACACTGTTACTCAGAGATAACTGTGATTGCTCAGATCTGCAGCAGCTGCTGCAGAGCAGTGCTGGGATTGGAGGGCTTTATGGCAAAGCAGACACAAGGTTTTGTTTTGGGTGGTTGGTTATTTACCCCTCTTCTCTTCTTGTTTTCTTTCTCTCTTCCCTACACCCCTCACCCATATTTTTTCCTTCCAAGTGTGGTGCTGCATGGACTGTTGGAAGTACTTACCTTCTGCTCCAAGGATTTTTTTGCTTTACTTGGCAGGGAAAGAAGGGGGGACTGCTAGAGAGACTCTCGTCTCTTTCTCACTAGCAGTTTTAAACAATAACAATGACAGCTCATTTAGCTGAAGGTCTGGTCTGCAGGCTTGTACTTACACTTCCTGTTGCTTGTGTTGTGGAGGAGCTGTACTGTAGTGGATATTGGAAGCAACCTAATGTCCTATGTCACATAATCTCCAGATACAGGGTAGAGGACTGAAGCAGTTTGTAAATTCTGTGCTGTGAAACAGTTGTGGTGTGGCTTCATGTAGGTGATTTCACCTCTGTTTTCATATTGCATTTTCCATCCTGTGCCTGATGTTCCCTATGAGTATTCCCTTCCCTTGTGTGCCCTTCCTGGGTAGCCTCATGATCTGGGCTCACAGTGGACACCATGAACAAGCTGCAGGCCTGAAGGCATCGCTGGACACAACTGTGCTCAAGACTCATCGCTGACCTGTTCAGGAATGATTTTGTTTTGAGGCATTTGACATGGGACTGGTTTTTCCAAGCGTCTGTCTGCGACCTGTCTTAGCTGCATGTCTGCATTAGTCTGTACAAGAATTAATATTGCTTGTGCTCAGGCCTTTCTTAGGCTGATCTCCGAATGCTGAATCCACCCTTGAGGCCAAGACCCCTTCTCCAAAGGCTAGCAGTCCTACTGAAGCGAAAGCGAGTGGGCTTTCTCCCCCCCATCTTGCCTATTTTATTTCCATGGGAAGTGACTGCCGTAGCTTAGGCCGTGCTTAATGCTAACATGCAGGCGGCGTTATTTTTCAAAATGCTCCCTCCCTCATAATTAAAATTCATGAACAGTTCCCCGGAGAGCCACCTGAGGTAACAGAGTCTTTTCAGTGCGCCATTAATATACAGGAACACTGAATACAGGCATTTGGCTGTGTTCACTCTTCCTCACTCTTCCCTGGCTGGTCGCCTGTATGTGTTGTGGAACAACAAAACTGAAATCTGGACAATTTATATTTCAGTAGTGATGGGATATTCTCTCTTTCCCTGTCACTTCACATTAAGGACCTGCCACTAATAAAACTAATTAATAACTCTTGGCTCCACACAGAACACTTGGACTCCCTAGTGCTGGCGCCGTGCCACAGTAGCTTTTGAAAGAAGTGCTTCATCTTAGTCAGGGGCAGGATGAATATTCCCCGCAGTTCTAATTGGACCAAGTGGCTCTGCATTTCAGAGGCAGCAGATTAGCAGGCTGGAGATCTCTAGGTAGGATCTCCTTTCAGAAGCCTCTGAGACAGGGACTTGTGGCGTGTCTGGGTGCTGTGTCAGGAGCCAGAGGCGGCTGAGCACTGCCCAGGAGAGGTGGTCTGGGTGTGGGGCTGGTCCTGCACACAGAGGGCACTTAGGGGAGATGCATCCAGCACCTGTACAGACCAGGAGGTGTAGGTTGGGTAATTCCTTGCTCCAGAGGACAACAAAGCGCTGTCAAATGGATCCCTTTGGCTGTTTTAAAACCATCTGATTAAATGATAGAAACTGTACTGACCAAATGACAGCCTTGCTGAAAACTTTCTTCTCTCTGGGAGGCTTTGTTGGCGTTGTGATGCCACTTGTGGGCGTATTTTGGTTTTTTTCTTCTCGCTACTGACATAACTGTGCCAGTGAAATTTTGTAGTATGAGCCGGTCTGTGTTACATAAAAATATTGTTCTGCCTTCTACTCTCGCTCCTCTTTCCCTTTAGAAATACTATTTGCTTGCACACTCTAGCATTGAGACCCTGTCTACTGCTGTATTTTTCTTCAAGTAGAGGAGGCAAGCCTTGGTGGCCCTGGTGCTCTGGGATGCTGTGCTATGTGTTTATTCATGGCCAGATCATTATAAACAGGAATGTTCTGTCTGACACCTGTGCAGCACTTTCTCCATGTGTTTGCTCCTGCCAGGCAGCTGCAGTTCTTTCCTGACACCACCTTTCCTACACATTTAATTCAGAAGGGAAATTACTACAAGGAATTTGGTTGAATATGAAGTTGGCCAGAGAATTTTTCTTTAAAAAAAGAAGTAATGAAACCATTAACGTGAATGTAAAGGAAACAAACTGCAAACAGCAAGCTTTTGTGTTTTTTGACCTGACAAAAAAGTGTCTGACCCCTTTCCACCATTCTCTTCAACTTTCTCAATGTACCTCCTTATAATTGGAGCTTATTTTTTAGGCTAAGGTGATTTTCAGTGCTTTAAGGAAGGAGAAAGCTTCAGCTTATTGAAACAATTGAGTAGGTTCATAGCTGGAAATACCAAGCATTGATTTTAATATCCCACAATGTATCAAGCAAATGAGTATCTTTTCTTCATCACACCCACCAGTCTACTGTCAATATAAGACACTACTCATTTATTACTATTAATTTGTTATGGCTGTGGATGTTGCTTTACTGACAAAGGTGGATTCTCTGGCAGAACTCGTTATGTGAGTTGAATGAAGCTGGGGGAGGTGGCAAATGCTGGGTTGGAGGTGGAGAAGGATGGCAGTGGTGAGAGCACCCACAAGCCTGGGTCCCTCATTGGGACTTAGGCTTCCATAACTTCCTGTGTGTGTGTGCACAGTGGGCTTGTCCTCAAGGACACATGGGACACATTTCTTCTCAGTTCCCAGTGCCTCCCAGTGCTCACAGTGCCTTGGCAGTCACGGCCATGGAGCTGCAGCAATTAATATGCACCCGGTGCTAGAAAAGGAGGGGGTGCTTCTGGTTTAACTATAATCTCCTTGGCAGAAGGAATAGATTGTCAAATATATATGAAGTTGCTGCTGTTTCAGATTTCCTGTCCTGTTCATTGTAGAGATGGTAAGAGATGGGCAGTGACTCCAGTTCTTTTACGGTGACGTAGTGCCACTGACTCCACTGTCACTGCCTTGGAACTCCACCAGTGAAACTATAGAGAAGAATTTGCCTCCTGGTCTTGTTGCCAAGTAAACTTAAAAGTGTCAGTATTAAATTACTGGAGAGCAGCCCCTTGCTCTGCAGGTCCTGGAGAAGTATTAAAATCCGTGTTGCACTGTCAGACACAAGGAAGAGTCCCCAGCTCCCAGCTGTATGCTTTTCCTGGTCTCGTTCTTCCAACAGTTCTCCTTGACATTGCATTTTAATCCTTTCCAGCAGAACAGCCAGTTGGCAGCCTCGTGGTCTCAGAAAATATAGTAGTTGTCTCTTCCCCCCCAGCATGAAAAAGGAGGAAGGTTGGCCGGAATTATAACTGGTAACTTCAGTTCCCTCATTACTGAAAAAGCTTTCAACTACTGCCATCTCCTTCAATTTTTGTCGGTACGTCAAGAATAAGAGCACGGCTGAACAGAAGTGTTCCTCTCCAGTTTTGTTGCACTGAGTTGTTTTAAGTTACTTATTTGTGAAGTCAGAGGTGATGTGCAAGTGTGGGATCTGCAAGACCCTCTGTTTTTCCTGGGATTTGCTGTTCCCTCTATATCTGCTGTGGCTGCCCCTCCACCCCCTTCATGTTTGTGTCTCTCTTTGTGGATGACTTTTGGTAATAAAAAGGCTGCATTTTTTTCTTTTGAACAACAATTGCCTTCACAGAAATAGTTAAGCTAATCTTTACCCTGATTCTTTGTAAACAAATCCAGGTTTTCTAGGTCAAAAAAGCAAATAGTTTGTTTCTTAATCTAAAGACATTTTTTTTGAAGTGATGTTTTGTTTGTTTTTTTTAAAGGTTTAATCCCCAAAAGGCTGTAGTTGGAGGAAGGCAGATGCTGGTTTATTAAGTTACCACTATGCTGCAAATCACGGTGTAGCTGAGGAAGGCAGGAGGATGTTGCCAGAGATCAGCAGTGTAGGAGAGCTCTCTTGGGGTGATTGTGCTTGAGGATTAGGAGAGAGCATCAAAGGAGCTATGGGTAGTCCTGGTGACAAAATGACTGGGCGTTTAAGGAGCACCCAAGGAAGCTTGGTTATGTAGATTATAGGAATGAGAAATCAGGTTTGGGTTTGGCACAGGTGCTGATGAAAGCAGAGCTGTTGTTAGATATGAGTTTTCCAGCATTATTCTTGTAAATGAGAGGCCTTTGTCTCAGGTATTGAACTATCATGTCCTTTTTACTGTTGTTGAGATTCTTGGCTCCAAGGGTATTCCCTCTATAACCACATTTTGATACAATTGTTTTCATTTAGAAGTGGGGTGCTTTCAGTCAGAATTCAGCATGTGAACGGCTGCTTGCTTGGGGTTCTTGTCTCCTTCCAAATATTTACGTAAGTTCTTTTCAAGGAAAGTATGGCATGAGTGCAGCTTCAAAGGTGCTTCCTTAGAAAATGAACTCCAAGTTTCGTCATAGTTAAATTCCTGGATGTGCAGGGAACTCAGTGCTATTTGCTGCACTGATTTTTGGAGACTGATACAAGGCAGTGAGAAGTCTGGAAGCATTTGTACAGCTGATTTCTTAAATGGGGCTGCTGGGAGATGAAAATGCAATGCTGGTTTGTGGTCAGTAGTCAGAAACAGCAGCCCTTGCTAGGGGAAGGTTCTGTGAAAATGTGATCTCTACCCAAAACTCGTGGTGTGTGTCAGACCCAAACGCCGGCTCGAGCCCTGAGTGCTGCACTGCAGAGCAGATTCTGGCAGCTCACCTTTCCCTCCTGCTCTGGGAAAAGTGGCCTGGGCTGCTTAGGGAGCTTCGTTTGGGGAGTACCTTCCACAGGTTCCAGCCCCTCTGCTGGTAAATGTGCTTAGGGGAACAGGGAGAAGAGAATTGGTTTGTCTGTAGCAGCGCAGTGAATCCTTTTATACCCAGAGTTGTTGAAAAGGAATGTAAAAATCAAGGAGGATGTTTCAGTGAGTCAGAAGCTGAAATGGAAAAGAAAAATGAAATACTACTTAGTGCTCCAATTTGGCATGCAGGGGATATTCTAAAATATCTTGTTGGTTCTGTTATTGTTGTAGCTTTATTTTGGAAGTTAGGAAAAATAATAATTTAGAGCCTAGTCTCCTCTAAGTATGCCTGTTTAAAAGCTTACTTGTTCAAAGAGATGATTTATTTAACTGGGTATGGGTGGCTCTAGAGCATTGTTCAGTGCTGAGCTTATTTACAGTTTAAACTTACATTGAATTATAGTGTTTGGAGGGTGAATACCATTTTGCATCTAACTCGTATCTTTGGCTGTTTACTCTCATGAAATAGCAGTGCAAGCTTTGATTCCTGTGCATTTATTATCTATAAGAATTCTCAGCTTTTGCTTCGTTGTAAGATTCATTCTTTAATAAATATAAAACTAAAATAGTTCTTGGTTCTGTTACTTTTGATGATGATATAAATATACAGTGCACTCTCTATTGTTTAAGCAAGTTGTGCATGAAGAAAAAAAAGTATAAATCAAGATGTGAGGTTTTTACAAGGCCATTACCTCGGGAATCTTCAATTTTGTGTTGGGTTCATGCCATACACTTTATAGAAAAAATACATCATTTATTGGTAACTGTGAATGAATATTGGATAGAACTAGTTGAAAGTTTTGGGGTTCTGTACTTGCCTAAAAGTTCTTGAATTTCCTTTGAGTTTTCCATTGACAGCCTTAAGCACTGGAGATTTCCCCTGTGTTTTATAATTTTGTCAATCTCTCAGTCTCTCTGTGATTTCTAGGTAATGTTCTATGTGGCTAAACAGACACAAAAAGTGTGATTTACCTGATGGGGCTTGATAGCTGCTGCACTGCTCTTTGCATTTGCCAGAGCCTTGGTGTGTAAGTGCTAGTCCAGTCTTTGTGTTTTCTTGCACAAGTTAATTAAATAAGGATTTATGACTTCTGATTTATTCCCAGAAGTGCTTCATACAAATGTAGTACGGGAATAATCTGTTGATAGCCCCTCTTGGTAGTGATGAAGGATTTAAGTAATGTATATTTGCAAACAGAACGAGTGCCAGCATGTTCATCTTGCTGCTGAACAAGACAGGCATGAATGAGGCTGGCAGGTATAGCTCAATTTGGAAACGGCAGTTTCAGAAGAGCAGCCTTGAAAAGCAGAACTCTGGTGACTTTGGAAAGCACAGTCAGGCCATTTGCAGCTACTCCAGTGTGGTATCTACCAGGTTTTCATTAATGACAACAAATGCACAGAATTTTTTGTGGGTACATGAGTTCTTGCAACACTAAAAGTAGTGCAAAAATATCCTGGCTAACGTGTGATATGTGGTGACCAACATGAAGTCTCCATGTGAAATCTGTGTAGTGATTTTTATCTTAAAGTGCTTTTCAAGTGTTCATAATAAATAAAAATTGAATCTAGAACTAGTGGCAGATCTGTTACTTCCTTGTCTGAGAACTGGTAGTCCAAGTGTATTGCCTATCTAGGGAAGTCTCACACCCACTGACGACCAGATGCTGAGGGGTGCTGGGAAAAGCAGAACTACATTTACACCCCTTTTCTTATGCTCTGCATAAATCTGTATAAATGCACTGGAAATCTTACAAAATGGCTTCTTACCATTCTCTTACACAGAATTGTTTTTAGAAATGCTCTTGCCTCAGATGCTCTGGTTTTCCAAATACTTTATGGAAGAGCACAGCTAGAGAGTAACAGAACACACCTTTCTGGTGTATTGGTTGCCACAGTTTTTGCCATCCTGTGATAGGCCTATTGTTTACGTCGTGCAGATACCCAGGAAGAGGATGTCTTTCTTAAAAGCCAGGTGCTTAATACTCTGTTTCTGTCAGAAATTTGGACTAACTTTGTGTGATTCCTTTAATAGGCTTTTTGCTCCTGTCCTTCCTTTTTGTTTTTTTTCCCTGGGGAAAGAAAATATTCAAACGTCTGTAGTATGTATTGTTCTTTAAAAATCCTACAGAGGCTAAATGGTCTCTTGTGTAAAGCTTAAAATCCTAATTTCCAGTTTGCCACAAAATGCTAGTGTGTTCATGCTCCTTTCAGGCAGGTTTAGATCTTAAAACCTCACAGCAGTGCTGTAATCTTATTGTTGAGGTTCAGGACGTGTTAGGGAACTTCTGACTGCAGGGGGTTTACGTCAGAGGTCCTTGAATTCAGCCACTGTCTTCCTCTCTGAAAGGCCCTACGTGCAGGTAAAGCTACATCACAGAATTCCAGGTAGAAATCTGACACTGGAACAGTTATAGAAAACCAGTGGTGTCTTTAAAAATGCCACATACCCAGAAACATTTTTGGCTGGTGCCTGTGTTATGTCACTGGCTGATACATATATATATATATATACACACACACATATATATATTTACTTCCTCATTTGTGCGATGATTTCAAATAGAATTGGAATTTATTCACCAGTCTTGAATTCTGACACATTTAGTCTAGGAGTGAGGGCTTAAATTCATGAGGAAGAAGTTTCCTTGCTTTTTAATCAGTGTGGAGCCTTTTTTTCATGGAGTATGGAATTAGTTCAGCTTTGGGTAGACTTTTAAAAGTTATTTCCTTGTGTAGAACTTTTTTTCTTCCTTAATTCAAACTTCCAAATACTTTGCAATGGTGTTTTTATGCTTAGTTTTTTTAAGCATCTGGTATTTAGCACTTGAAGGACTGTTTCATTTTCCATTTTGCAGGCAATTTTTTAAAATACTTTTGCATGTGTTTGCTTTTGGCTGATTTGTTGTCTAGATTTTTAGAAGTCTTTTCTTATGAAAACAGCATGTAAGTCTGTTTTCCTACCTTGAAGCTATCTCTGTAGGCAGATGTGTTTATGTTAAGGCTGAAGTCCATTCTATAACTCGTCCTTCCCTTCATCTATTATGTAAAAAGAATAAATAATGTAGTTGAGTTCTCATGTCTGCCTTCTACATCACGACATACCTACCTGGTTGCCATTCTGCAATGTAGAATTGCATCAGAAAAACCCATTCTGCTGTTGAGGTGTGCTGGTCCTGTCTGGCAGGGACGTTTGGACATCACACCTGTTTTCCATGAAAACTTTTTGTCTTTATGGGATGCAGGCTGTGATGACGTCTCTTCAACTTGCCAGTTTCCCACGGTGTGCAGGGGATGACTGAAAGAGCAGCTTAAATGAAATAAAAGATGCTTCAGCTGCCATTTGCCGAACAGACTGTTTTGCAGGCTCAATATTATAACTGAGAAAAAGCAAAGGAGGGAGGCATTGCTGCAGTGTGGAGGGGAGATAGAGACTGTGGAAGGAGAGAAGGGCTCCTTGCTCACTATTCAAACTCTAATCCCAGTGGAAAAGATAGTTCAGGTCACCATTTTTCTGTGACTTCCCCCTGCCCCAGACACTCCCTGACCACAGAGATATTGTTGAGCGAATGCAAATGATTGCAGAGGTGCCGGGGCACTAAGGCCTCTGTGGATATCTGGGGTTTCACGTGAAGTAGAGAATGAGAAAAGAACCCTCCTGGGGCCATTACTAACCCATTGCAGGTTGCTGTGTTTAGCTTGGCAGTAATTTTTTTCTCCTTTAGATAGAGGCTCTTTGAATGCAATCCTAGAACCAGGTTTGCATTGTTTACATGAGTGATAAAACTTGGCTGGAGCAGAGCTCTTCCACCTGCCTGCTTGGTTTCTCTAGTATCTTTTACACCTCTTATCAATCCTTCCAAAACCATCTGTCTTCTAGAGTGCCCGTTTTACAGAAAATACTGCCTCCTTCCCTGCGTGAGCTGAAGCTCAAAAGATACCTGATCTTTATAAAATACCTTACTGGGAAGCCTTCTTTGCCTGCAGTAAGCTGAGGTGTATGTGTGGAACAGTACCGTGAATCGGCGATGCTGCGTTATGGCATCGAATGGGTGGCTCGCTCATGGCATCTCTCGTTAAAGCGACTGAAAGAAATGGGCAGAGCTGCCGCCGTTCGGCACCTCAGCACTTCGGGGCAGTGTCTGTGCACACGCCGTGGCTGCTGTGGTTTCAGCTCCGTGTGGGGAGGCTGCCTCTGGGTGACTCTGGGCAGCCCCAGGGCCCCCGGAGCAGCCGGGTGCGGCACTGGCCGGGAGTGCAGCGTCCGTGCTGGCCCGGGAGCTGCCCGGGGGGAGCAGCCCCGAGCCTGGGCACCGGGGCCAGCAGGAGCGGGCTCCTGCCTGCTGGGGAGCTCGGAGCCGCTTCTTCCTCTGCGGGTTGTTTCGGGCTGCTGGGGCCTCATGCTCGCTCTCTTTAGAAACAGGTCACTCCTTCTGCAGAAGACAGCAGGATGAACATTTCAAGTTGGTACAACTTAAGTGAGATGGGGATCACCTTGCTATGAGATGAAGTAACTTCATTGTGAATTTAAGAGATGCTCCAGTGGTCGTTTCTTGGCTGGCCTGAGTTCTTAAAAGTTTCTTAATATTCACTGAAGGAGATCAGAAGATACAGAGATTCTGTCTTATATTCACCAGCTTTAAACATTTGCTTTGAAATGTTTCATATTTAATATAGGGTTATGAATATGAAAACATGGTATTTCAGAGTTTCGGGGAAAGTTTTAGACATGGGCTTCTACATGTTAGATTTCCCTCTGCATAGATGATGATTTGTTTTTTAAAATAAAAACAACCCCCGTGAACTCTAAACTTTATATAACATCTAAGAACACATTTGTCTTTTCCTGTGGTGTAAGTGAGAACATATATGCCTATATAAATATATACTGGCACATGTTTTTTGCCTTCAAAATGGCTTGTGGGCCATAAGTGAACAGACTGCTCAGTTACTATGCCTGGAATGCTTATTTAATACTTCCAAATTTAAATATTTTTCTGTGTTGGTTTGTTGCAGAAAAGTGCAGTCAAAAATTGAACCTGGCAATAAATTTATTTTTCTGAAGGAGAATTACTCATTGGATGAAACATTCATTTCTCCAACAAATGGTTGTTTTCTCCTATACTATAGACGTTCATTTTCAGTGCTTGTAACTGAAGTAGGAGCACTAAGGACGTAGAATGGGAAATATCTTCATCGTAGTATCTTGGTATAAGAATGTGTAATTCTGGTCTAGCAGAGGAGTTTGATTCTTCCCTGTGAGAGTGGTGAGGCTCTGGCACAGGTTGCCCAGAGAAGCTGTGGCTGCCCCATCCCTGGAAGTGTCCAAGGTCAGGTTGGATGGGGCTTGGAACAGCCTGGTCTAGTGAAAGGTGTCCTGCCCATGGCAGAGGGTTGGTACTGGGTGACCTTTAAAGGTCCCTCCCAACCCAAACTTTGTTATGAGTCTATTATTTATTTTTTAAAATGTGAAAGTGCAAATTAATGTGTTTGTAATTAATGTAATGAGGTGAGCTGGTTCACTCAAATTGGGTACAAGCATGCTCTCTTGCAGTTTCTCCAAGCTGGTACTGAAGTAATGTTTCATTAATGTAAATAAATAATATTCTTCATTATTCCTGCACATCCCATAAGCTTTATAGGCAATAGAGATTCTTGATCTGAAAATACTTCCTCTGATAAGCTTCTCGTACATATATTAAGGCAGCCCTTCTGTCACAGGTCACCTCATTTGCTAATGACTCAGAATTCAGATCAGGTATTTGCAGTGGAATTAACATGCAGAAAGAGTATTTCTCAAGGTGTTTTTGTCCAGAAAAAAAAAAAGCAGAATTCAGACTAACATTTAGAAATGAAAAATACTATTATGCCCATGAACTTGGTTGCTATAGGGAATATGGGGAAAGGGTGAATAGCAAATACAGTAACAGTGTGCTTGGAGATGGCCTGCAGTTAAGGCCTCAGAATTATTTGGGCAGTCTCTCCTTTCGAAGGCTAAAGGAGGGAAAAACCAGATTCCATCTCTCCACCTGGTGGAAGCAGGAAGGTCAGGGCTGGTGCAAGGAGTGTATGCATCGAGGTAGAAGACATTAACAATGGCTGGGGGGGAAGGAATAAGAGGGTTATTATTCTGGTAAGATTTACAGGGAGTCTGTTCTTCAGGTGACTTAGGCCATTTAGCTGAGAGCCTGTGAGCAGAGCAGAAACGTTCCTGGGGTTGATCTGTTTCCTGCCATCTGGATGATGGCTCTTATCTCTCGTGCTGTTCTTTGTGCTGGTTTGTTTGGTGTCCCAGACTGATCAGCTCAAAGCTGATTTCAAAATGCATCCCCAGCATTCACAACATGTTTATTCTTATGTGATAGTTGCTGGTGCAGAAATAAAGTTTATGAATTTTGTTTCTTTCCAGCTGGAAGACTTTTCCAGACATTTATAGGGAACAATGCAGATGCCATCATCTTCCCATCTCCTTCTCCCAGTACCTCAGCAGGACAAAGCCCTGTTAGGTAAATTTTAAGCAAAGATGGGGTGAGATTATGTGGTAGGAGAAGGGTTGCACCTTGAAAAGATAACTTCTTACTCCCTTGCAAGTGTTTTGTCTCTGTCCTGGGCTGATTTGCAATTTCAGTCTTGTTAGGACTGCCTGCCCCTCAAGTACTCACCTGGGCGTAGGTATCATGCCACAGTCATCAGATGATAGCTCTCTTTTGGATATACTTCTGTCTGCAAAGACTCCCAGGCCTACCTCTAGTAACTACACTTCAGAGGAGAAGGAATAGGGGAATGTCAAGAACTCTTAGCACTTGTATTTGAAATAGCAGACAAAAGCTGTTGGAAGTGCTAGAGAAGAAAAAACACTTCAGAAAAAAGTAAGGACACAAGTTATTGTCTCCCTCCAAAATGCAATGAGAATTTGCTGAACTGTTTGTACAGATTCATGTCACAGACCTTGTGGCTTTGGGACTAGGACTTCAGGTCACCTGTGCAGCTGCTCAGAATGTGGAGGATGGTGACCCGGCAACAGGAGAGGAAACAAAGTGAGCACTGAAACTGTTCATCACTGTGGTGCTTGTTAATGATTCTTCTGGGTAGCAGCAATAATGAGCAGTTGAAAGAAGTACTTTATGTACCCTCAATAAATTGCTTCCAAACCTCGTAATTGCCGCAGTTCTGGCTTTCAGTAGACCTGGTAATGAATTTTTGAGTGGTGTCCACATGTTGTGCCTGTTACTGTACTTGACTTTCATCCTATTTTGAGTGATCTCATCCAGGGATGGATGATGTTATCTGAATAGAATATATTTGTCCAATATTGGGAACAGGGGTGATGATGAAATGGAAATAACTGTGCAACTGACTGCAAGTCATTTTTTAAATTCATTTTCCTGTGAGGCCACCTTGTCCTGGTTCTGCTGTAGTGCTGATAGGTGAGTCATTTCAGATGGCACTGCCTGAAAAACCCAGTGTATTGATTGCAAGAATACAGGATCCAGCAGTCTCTTAAAGGGTGCTGTTACACAGGGGAGAAAATAGATGCCTTCTTGTTTTGGAGGTGTAGACACTGCTGGGGTGTTTCAAATGGCAGAAAATGCCTTAGGTTCAGATGGGCATGATGGAGCTTAAATGTCCCTTAAAGGCTTGTGGCATGTGCCTGTGATCAGAATTTAACACAGTTCTTGCCTTCTGCTGACAAAATGTAAAAAGGAGGAGGAAGTGGCGGTTTTGGTTGGGGTTTTTTTTTTTTTGAAAGAGAAAAGTAGAGAAATCTGGAGAGACTTTACCTCACTTATATGAGCTCTTTCTATATGTATAATTTAACATGGCACCTTATATATAATTTAATGTGTGAAATAAACATAACATTTGAATTTCACAACTGGAACTCTTCTACTTACAGAAGCGGAATTTTTTCCATCTGTTTTTAATTTTAAAATGCAGTTTCTGCAATGAAATGAACATGTGCAGGGACTTAAAACATTGAATCCTAAAGATTGCATGACACCTTGCCCCCTTCCTGGGATAGTGAGCTTAACCACTGTACGAGGTATATGTTGCATTGATGTCAGTGTCATGACTGATAAATCACTTTCATCCTGCAACAGGGCCTTATTTATAAATAGCTCTTTAATAGAATGCCCTAAGTTTGTAAAGATGTTTTTCAAACCCCTGAGAATACTGGCTCTTGCCTCAAAGAGCTTATAGTCTAAATGAAGTAGATAACCAGGTAGAAAGGATCAAAGAATAGAGGAGAAACACAAAGGAGAGAAGTGGTGGCTGGGGGGAAGGGAGGTGGGCACAAATCTCAGGAGAGCAGGTCTATCAGCTGCTTGTTTTTAGAAAGAATATTGTTCACTGCCATTATAATTGAAATTAGATAATGTTTTGGAGCAGAGCTCCCTGAACAGACTCACTGGTGTTGGGTTTTGTGGAGGAAGAGAAGAGTGTTATTTTGTGTGTTAGAAGAGCTGTCTCAGGCATCAGGAGTAGCATGAATATGCTGCTTGCAAGGGGATTTTACAATAGGTGAACAAGTAGTGTCAATAAGCTTTGCTTCATTGATTTTCATTCATTCCAGCTGAGGATATAACCCAGTGGGAGCAGTTAGGAGAAAGTAATAGACCTAGAGGGGAAAAGAAGGTTTTCTTACCTGCGTTAAGCCTTTTGCCTTGCAATCTGAATTGCACCTTTGCTCCTCAGTGAGTGCTTTGGTGTATCATACACGACAGAAGCAGCTTACTGGGCTGGCCCTCTTAGAGAGACAGAGTAAGGGTTATTCATATTGTCTCGTCCCTGCCTTCTCACATGCAGGGGTTTGACAGAGACTGCAAAAATGGGATGCTACACTTATTTAAGGTTTCCTAACACAGAGGAAAAAATAACCCAAACCAACAAAATTGATTTAGTTCGGTGCACTTGCGATTAAATGGATGTGCTGTGCTTCTTGTGTTTGGTGGGTTCCTTTTTTTTTTTCTATTATGAAAAAAGTTTGCTTTTTATGTTGCTTGCTTATTAGAGTATTTGAAATAAAAAATAAATGAATCTGAGAGTCACTAGGTATTAATCTGTGACTTGCCATTATATTTCTTAGCCGTAATCTATCAGCATTCACTTGCTGTCTGTCTTTTATTTTGACTACAAGGCAGTCTTGGCCTTGGTATTTCACTCCTAGAGCTGATAGTATTTTTACTTGTCATCATCCCGAATCTGCTCCAGGTGGAATATTAGCAGTGGTGCAGGAAAACAAATATGGTACCTCGAGGAAGAAAGAACATTTAGAAACGGAAAGCTGAGCAGAACTGATGGATCAGAAAGGATTTAGGTGACCAAGTACTAACAAATGCAATATGTTTGGATAGGACAAGTAAGGCCACTTGTAAAATTTCAAGTGGTACTTCTGGCCAATTTATATGCCCACTTCAGCTAAACAAATATGGTAGGATTTTTTACATTGCTTAACATTGAGAATGGAGATCCAAAGGGTTTGCAATAATGTTTATTACGCTGCTGTTTTGTTCTGGATAAAATTGGTCGTGCTCTGAAGCTGCTCAGCTCAATTAAGAGGCTTTCCCCCTCCACTCGTTTGTTTCCTTGGTGTTTAGGGGGCAAAGTGCTCTCAATCTGTTCAGAACATTTCATGTGTCCTCTGCCAGTGGCAACTGTGTCTCTTTAGGTTGGGGAGAATGAGAACCATGTTGTTGGGAACTGAAATCCTGGCAATGAACCTGAGCTTTGGAGACCAGTGAGGGGGGCATGATGGAATATGGGGGAAGTTTTTGACTTGTCAGATGGTCAGCCGTGGAGGATGACAAGACCTTGTCCTGTTGCTGTTCAGAGTGGCTGTGAGTTTAGGGCCCGAAAGTATGGTGGTGCTGACTTGTTCCGTATTCATTGGAAATGGAAAGCAAATGGAAACGTGGATAATTGGAGCTTTTTTGTTCGTGGCAATTATTTTTAGAGCAGTAATGTCCTTGCCATTCAGTTGGTCTCATAAAATGTCAGAATTCATTAATGGCCAGTAGTCTGGTTATGGAAACTTTAAAGATACTGGAGTTATGGAAAACTTTCCCTTTCAGTCCCTATGCCATCAGTGGTGGTTGTAAAATATTTCCAGTGTACAGAAAAGTTTGCCAGTCCGAGAGAAGTTACCAAATACAGAATCCTTGTAAGACTCTGAAGAGATTCCAAACCAAGAGAAGATTAAGGAAACACACTCTCTGCTTACGCTTAAAACCAGTTCTAAAGCTTAAAAATGTGTCTTGTGGAAGTGTGACATTTGTATGCCATGGTCAGAAGTGTAAAACATCTCTGTGTCTTCCTGAATGCAAGGAATGTCAGTATAGAAGCGATGATCAAAATGCTTGATAGTGAACTGCTTATTATTGCCACTGATGAATAAGATAGTTTAAATTCCCACCTTATAAGCAGGCCATTCTAGAAGATTGGTATTGTGTCCAGGCTGTGGATACGGTTCATATAGGTAAAATATTAAAAAGTAATGGATTTGGAAATATGAAGTATTGCTATTGCCACTGTACAGTGGCCAAGTTATTGACTGTGCCACAAGAAAACCATTCTACTTCTCATTTTCTCATTGTAATGTGCTGGTTTTGTTTTATTGCACAGCCATACCTACATTCTTGTTTTTAACTTCAGGTTAGTGAAACATCTTGCTGATACTTTTTCATTAAACTTGCTGGGATGAAGATTTTTTTTTTTTAATTGATTCCCCTTTCCCTCCCTGGATTGCTAAGCCAACACAGAGAGGAGTGAATAGCTATTTTAAAAATACCTGTTGTGATTAAAAACTGTAGATAAGACACTGACAATTTTTCTCTTGTTCTGCTCTCTTGGTTGTCAGCTGTGGAGCAATTTAACCACCAGCTGAGAGGGTGGACAAGTCGTGCCCCCTTAGATGTCTGTGCAGCGTGGGCCATGAAAACAGCTTTGTGGCTGGCTTTATGCAGTGCCTCGCGTTAGCCAGTTTTCCAGGAGGAAATTACCTTTGCTGTGTAATGTTTTATGTCAAGTAGGAGATCAGACCTGCTGTGCTTGTGCTGTAATTTCCTTTAAATGCAGGATTAGGTGTTCTGGTGCAATGGTGATACCAGTTATTATTTTAGTTGGTGTTTCCTCTGTTCCCCCTCACACTTTTTCAATTCAGCTTGGGCTCCCTTTAAATATGTCTGTAGAAATCCTTACTGGCACTTGGGCAGGAAAGGGAAGCCCTGAACATCTTGGCCTAAAAATGCCCTGCCTGTGGAGTTTGCCCTGAGCAGGTGTAGCCAGCAGCAACATCTCCTCCCCTTCATCCAGTGGCAGCTCTCGGTGCTGGGCCTTTGGCTGCAGGCTGCAGTAGCAGAGACAGGTGGGATGTGGGTTCCAGCCCCGGCCCTACCATCAGCAGTTTCTCCAGTGCCTTGAAACTGAACAAAAGAGTGGCTAAAATGTGTGCTGGCTTACAAGATTCAAAGTGATACATTTGTCTGCTGGGCCTTCTTCGAGCTGTAGAGGGAAAAATAGAACAAGCTTAGTTTTTCCATAATTTCCCCCCTGTAGCCCAAAGGAGACTACACGACAGAGATGTCTTCTCTAATCTTCTCTTCCACCCTGCATTATTTTCCTTCCCTCCTCCTTTCCTTCTGTCTCACAGCTCCCCTCCCCACTCGCACACACGCAGACTTTTGACAGCACACCAGTTTGATTCTCGAGCTCCCTTTTTAGCCCACATGGGTGTCTAGTCAGTGCCGCAGCCCCGGCTAATACACGAGAGTTGGAATAAATGTATAACAGCAGGTAGCAAGTGACTGTTGACAGGGTGACATATTGACTTAATATCTCGTGTTATGTGATATGAAGGATGTGCCTTTTGGTGTGTATTTTCATTTTAATTTTTTTTGTGCATTTCTTAGACAGACACTTGTAGGCAGTTTGGAGTAATTGTCTGAAATCATTAACATGTTTATTAAATAAGGGAGCAGAGTGCATTATCTAGCAAATCAATTATGTAAATGCACAAAAAGCATGAGAGATTAGTCTTTAACTGTTGCTGAACTGCATCCACTTTCCTAAATTATACATGAAAGTGAGTTTTTTGTCAGTGTGTATGCGCAGTGTTAGGCTCCACTTTGCTCTTTTGGAGCTTTAAGTAACATCAATTAATTGGTGCTGTTGTGCAAGAAGAGGGCACTCCTGATGTACACTAATGAACACCAGTGTGCATACATCCTTTCTATACAGGGAAACAGATGGTCTGGAGTGGAGAACAGAAGTAATCTCAATTGGAGGGTCTGGATGACAAGATAAACTGACAGTGAAGCCCTAGCAATTTATTCTCTCATCTAGACACTGGAAAAAAATCTCCATGAAAATCTGTTAATCTCTAGCATTTTTAACAGTATGTTTTCTTTCTGGTGACTTACGATCAAATGAGACCATGCCTCTGCAGCTTTACCAATCCCTGACTTCAAGAGGAGGCGAGAATAGAGCTCCTCACTCACGGCATGCATGGAAAATTCACCTCTTTCACTTAGAGCTGTATAAATGGTGTGTGTAGGGGACCATGTGGTAATAACAGCACAAACTGCTCTGCTCCGTTTTCACCCACTGCATTTTCAGTTGTGCTCAGCTGGAAAGGGAACAGTCTTCTGTGGTTCAGGCAACTGTGATTTATCCGCTTCTCTGAAGCATATTGCACAAAAAGGGGAAGTCTTGCATCTTCTGGAAATGGGGGGTATATGTGCAGGAGTCAGAGAAAAGGTTGTGGCTGCATTTCAAAAGCAAGTGAAGCTCATGGAAACAATATTATTCTTCATTATTAAGTACATGTATGGTCTCAAGCTTCCAGTAGTAGCTGGGGCCTTCCCAGGGGTTATCACTCTTCATCAGAGAAGGAGAACACGTATCACGCTATTTTTTTTTTTGCCATTATTATTTTCCTACCATGTCATCTTCTATGTATCTTCCACAGAGGTGTGCAGAGGTTGGGCCACTTCCAGATGCCCAGCACAGAGGATGCAGAATTTCCCTATAATGCTGAGTTTCCAGATCATCATAAATGCTCAAACTGTCTTACAGCACAGTTGTCCTGAGGACACGCTGCAGTTTCATCCCTACTGGAATGCCAGCACAAATAATTCAGCTCTTTTATTTCCTTTGTTGTTACCTCTTGCCCAGCTTGAGTTTGGTTTGTTGAAGGGACAAACTTCTGCTGGCTTGACGGTTTGTACCAGAACCCAAGATTGCCTCCCAGGAACTGAGGCAAGGAACTTTCCTTTCTTCCTTTTCTCTGGTACTCGCTCTTGCCCCTCCTGACAGGAAGAGTGGTGAAGAAAGGCTTTGCAGCCTTACATCCCTGTGGACAGGCTGTGCACTACAGTGACAGCTGTTGTACTGGCTATTGCAGGAGTTGACTCCTCTGTAGCTGTGCTACAGACCTGGACATAGAGAATGCACACTGCTTTCCTGTGCTCTGACCAGGTGAGTTGTAGGCAGCTCTGGGTGCAGTGCAGTTCACCTGTGCAGTCACACATGTCAGGACTGGCTGTTTGCTGTCATTGGAAGATTTCTGGAGTGGGTATCACTGTGGAGATGTGGCAATTCAGCAGGAGACAGTAAATTATATTACTGTACCTGAAAGTAGGATTTGTTTAGATTCTGATGAAATTTTCAGTTGTGAAAATCTTGTCTAAAGACAGTGCCTTCCCAGGAATTCTCAGTGTTAAAATAACAGGACATTAAGCGTGTCATGTTTATTAATTGTCAAAATTGGATCAATCATAACAGAGCTAACAGATATGTCTGGTAGAGCTGAAAGATGAAGATGGAAGAGCTAGCAGATATCACCAAGGAGCTGAGAGATGCCAGGAGAGATGACAGATGTGGCTGGATGAGCTGAAGGGGGATTGGAAAAATGCAGTCCCAGTCATTGCCTCAGGGAAGAAATAGTAAACCTCGCAGACCTTGAAAAAATGTCTCAAGTGAGCAGGAATGGAGGGGTTTGTTCTGTGCCATTGTCTCTGACTCACTTGCAGTGTCTGCTTCTTCCTCTTCTTGAGAAGTTGCCATAGGGGAATGAGTGCTGTGATAGCTTAGATTTGGAATTTTATTCATGTTTAGATTAAAAAGCAGACTGTAAAATATTATTGTGCTGGTGCTGATCCTTTCTGACCTTTGCAGTGTCCACACTTTGGCACCTGCAGGGACTTGTGAGTCTTTAGCCCACAGTGTTAAAGAACTTTATCCTGCCATGACTCACTTGGCAACAAATTCCTATACCTGGGCAGAGAATAGGAATAAACTCAGCGTTGAAAGGTGAGGGAACCAAGTCCAGCTTTCTGCTTTCCCAGAGACTTTGGGAAGGCAGATACATTGGTGTGATCTGTGGGATTGGTTTTGTTCTTCTCTGTGAAGCAGGCAGAGAACTCTACAGTAATGTGAGAAGGAGCACTGGGGTTAGTGCAGTGCTCAAGGGGTTCTGATAACATGGCCAGGGAGCTGTTAGATGGAGAATTGATAAAGCGTGTATCAATAAGAAAACAGTATCAATATATGAAATGCCCCCTTTTGAATATATTCAGTATATTCAAATATAAATTATATTCCATGTACCTGGAATGTGCAGGTAGCTGTTGCACTGAGGTTTTTAAGTGGAGACTGCACTATACCCTTGGTTGTTATTTCCAGTAGCTTAAAAGCTCATTGGGCAGTACTAAAAAGGAAAACAAAAATACATCCTACTGAATTTAGTGAAGTATCTCATCCTTTTACAGATAACTTGTTTTTCAAAACCTAGAATGAGAGCTAAATTCCAGAGTGGCATCTTTGTAAAAATAGAGCTCATGGAGCTTTTTCAAATGATGAAGGATGTGCTTCAGACAATAATATGCATAGGTATGGCACATCTATAAAAGTTGGTTCAGAAAGTCTGCACAACACCCCCTCGTTGGTGCTATAAATACATCTTTGTGATGAAGCTCAAAATGGGATGAAAATATTTTGATACTGTGTTTTTAACTTTTGATACATCTCTTGGCTTGAAAGATAAAAGGATTCACTCCTAGAATTTACACTCTTCTGATGTGATTAAAACCAGATAGGTGTACTGTAAATAGAATATGCTCTGTATGATGGTAGGTATGGCTTAGTATTTTTGAGCAGGAGGTTTCTTACTGTGGAAAAACAGCTTTTCTTGATAAGTTGCTTGTCACTGTTTTCAGCAGCACCTCCTTTCATCTATTATTCATTTTGGAAGACTTAATAGTATGGTTTGGGTGTGGGCTGATACCAGACACCAGTAGAGTATAACCCCTGCAAAAATAAGAGATCCACAGAGCTATTGGGGTTAGAGAGGCAAACAGACAAAAGCGTCTTTGCTTTTCGCAGAGCACTTCCCCATCCAGAAAAGACTCACACTGTTCCGAGCTGCAAAATGTCTCCACTAGTCCCCTATTTAAATCCTGACTGAGCAGACAAAAAAGATATGAGTGTCTGCACACCTTGTGCCCGTGTAAGGTATGGTGTAAAGCAAGCCCCCTGTTCTCCAGTGGAAGGGGTAGCTCTGCCCCCGGAGTCCTGCCGGGATTGGAACCTGGAGCAGCATCTGGGAGGGCTGTGTCTGGTATTTTTCTCCAGCCCATTAGCACAGACTGGGGTGTTTGCAGAAGGCCTGCAGTTTGTTCCCCGTGGTTTGCTGTGAGGGCTGTAGGGCTGCATTTGGTGTGCGTGTAATGACTGTGAAGTCCTGTGTGACCGTGGATTTGTTGCAGTCGCTATGTGCATATAGATGGATATATTTATAGAAGAATCACTGTGAATGTGAGAAATAAGCCTTTGAAGTGTCAAGCCAAATATTCTGGGGGGAAAAAAGAAGATTTCTTGTCTACATCAGAAGCTTGCATTTCATGTAGACTTGTCTCATTTTACCCAAAATATCTCCCCACAGGTTAGGAGAGCTGAAAGCAATAATAATAATAATGATAATAATAATAATTGGAAATGTAGGGGGAGGGAATGTGTGTATGAGAAAGGATAAAATGAAGAGGGAAATAACAAGCATCTCTGAAATGTTTTTGCTCCTCCTTAGTTATGATTTGTTTCTTTCCAGTAGCTTTATTTCCTGTTCTGTCGTGGACCTGCCAGGGGAGACAGAGCTGTGTTGCTTTCCCTTCAGTCAGGCCCCTGCAGGTGTCCTTCTGGTGAGGAATAAGGGATGCAGGACAGCTTCCAGTGTTCTCTGAGTAGGCTGGAAACCCCAAAGCTCCAGGTCAGGGTTAGGGGAGGTCTGGGATAGATCGTGGCCCTCAGCTCCCGCTGTGGAGGCCACCACAAAACTAGCCTGGCCCAACATGAAGATTTTGCTTTGTTTGTTGTTTCTCTTTGGGAAAGAAAAGGGTACCCAGCTACACAGAAAAAACCACAGATACTCCAGAGTCACAAAAGAAGGGGTCCACTAGTCTTTCATTTAGCTAGTACTGTGATATTAGAGTAGGCTAGCTCTTGAATATGGATTAAAGCCAAGGAATGTTACTGAAAAGAGGCTTTTTGCGAAGCAAAATAAAATACAGATGTTTTTCAAAATTAACTCTTCAGTTGATGGCAGTGGTTTTATGCATCATTTGCATTCTAAAAATAGGAGAGAATCGTTTTTATCAATAACTGTTCCAGGCTGCAGTTCCAGGCTGGTTGATGTCTGTGTACATGTACTGGGACAGCTCAAAACCTTTCCTTGGTTTAACCCTCAAACCTCGCTTAACAGGTTTGAGACACGACTCTGCTTCCTGTGCTGTATCTTTATGGTTTGGATACAATATATCCTTGTCCCAATTGGAATGTCAAAGTTTTGCTCTAAAAGGTATAAATCATGGGTGGAATGTCTACAGTGCCTGTAAAACTTTCAAAAACGTACCTTGCAAATAGATTGTAGTGTTAAGGATGAGAATTCTTATTTTCTTACTTGTAGGTAATTACTTATATAGTGCTTATTTTTTTGTTATTGCATCTATTCCTTCTATTTTTTAATAGAATGTGTAGTACCGAGGCTGGAGAAAACCAAGAAGATGAGGGTTGTCTTAGAAGTTGAATGCAAGATACTCTGTTTTTAAAATATGATATACTTTGTAGCATTAAGTCTTTTTGTGCTGTGATGAAAGGTTGCGGGCCAACAGTGCCCACTCTTAAGAGCTGGTTTGAGTCCAGAGCTGCTAAATCCTTTCAGTGTGATTTTTAAACAAGGCTTGTGAAATTTAGCCATGCTGTTTGTTGTGCCCTGTATTTAAAATCCATGATTTTGGTGTGATTGTTTTAGTCTTGTTCTTGGGGAGTGTTGGTAAAACAGCAGTGGCTTTAATAGATTCCTTTAGTGTCTGGAGACACAAAAAATAATCTTCCAGTTAAAGTAGCAGTAGGTTGCTAAATGCTGGCTTTAGTGGGGTCCTTTTTGAGTCAGGCCAGAGAGACCCAGATTAAGGGAGTGAGAACAGGGATTGAGACAACACTAAAATGTAGCTTCAGAGGGCTGTAAGTATCAATAATTGGAAATATTTCGTCTTTTCCTGGGAATGCCTTGGCCTGGGCCTGCACCTTGGCATTTGCGCTGCGCTGCTGTAGGTAAATGTTAACATGCAGCAAACACTGCAGGCGGAAGCTCTGGCTGCCAAAAAAAGGGCATTTTTCAAATGTATCGCTGTGGTGTTGAATGGGAAGCTGAGAATATGCTTTCTCTGAGACATGTAAAATATTAAAGAAGCCAGTAGCAATAAATGGAAGTGCACCCATTGGTTAACAGCATTTGGCCATATATCAAGCCCATTTCTGCAAGTAGATCTTGTAACATAAATTACTGAATACTGAATTAGTGCAATGTGTTAAGGATTCTTTTTAATTACAGGATGTTAAGGCTTCAAAAATAAAATTCTTCAAAGTTAATCGTGAAGTAAAATAACTCCGTACTTAGCTGAGCTTCAACTTCATTAAAACTGTTCAAACGGCTGATGGAGCCCTAATAAGTTCTGTTCAAAGATATGACATCTTTGAAAATTTTCTGCAAATCTAACTCTATTATCTTTGATACTCTCTAATTGGATATAGCAATCTCTATTCATGTTGTCTAGTGGATTGCATCCCTGATAAGGTGCTGTAAATGTATCCTGTTGTCCTGAAATTAGGAACTCCAGGGGTTGTAAGGGCTATTTTCACAGCAGTATTTAAGCCCTTCAGGCAAGTACAAAATACGTGTTTTGCCTTATATAAATATAAAACCACTTTGGGGAGTGAAAAATGGAGGTGGGGGGAGGGAATGGAATAAGCAGCATTCTGACGGTATCAAATCATTAATGAGGGCACTGGTTTCTAAATAATTTACCGTGTATTCCATGTGCTCGACTGTTTTAGAATTGTTAATATTGAATGTGTTGTTTGTTATATACAAACATTTTTCTCTCTTTTACTTTTAGATATCCTTTTTGCAATATAATTTAATTACCGATGCTGTTTACTCTCAGGAGCTGTAAAAGTTTTTCTTCTTCTGCAAAATAGAATCAGTATTTTACAACAGAATATCCTCTTAGGAGAAGCTGCTGGTACTGTGTGGATGATGGAGAAGCATAAGGATGTAGCATTTATTTTCCCAAAGTGAGGCAGAGCAGGATGGGGGCCGGATGCTGTGCCCCCTCTCCAAGAGCCAGCTCGTTTTTCTTCCTTGGCTTCTCCCTCCTTCCTCCCTCCCTGCCTGGCCAGGGCAGCCGGGCGCTGTTCCAGTGCCCTCTCCTCTTTGGGAGCTGTTACTTTCAGGACCATCAGCCGTTCATCCTCTTTTTGGTGTCCCTTAAAGCAGCTTAAACAGCAGATAGAGAAGTAGCATTTTGCCCTCTGCTGGGAAGCAGGGTCTGACAAATCCGTGGTGTGAGCTGCTGTGCCAACCATTCTGGGTGAGGAACTGCGCAGGTCTGGGGAAACACTCAGTAGGCTGAGGGATTCTTTTCTGTGCTTCCTTTCCTCAGACTCTGCAGCAGCAGCAGAAGTTTGTGTTTTCCTTCTCCTTAAGGATGGTTTTCCTCCTTTTTGATACTATTCCTTTTATATCAGTGTTGTCATTAGAAATCATCTGGCTATTAGTTAGGCTCCTGTGAAGTCCTTTGCCCCAGTCCCATCTGACAAACTGAGAGCACTGAGCTGCTGGATCCTACCCTGCCACTGTTTTTATGGAGCTGATTTGCTGTGTGAAAAATCAAACACAAAACCCAGGTGGAAATGGCCTGGTTTCTAGTTCTGATTTAGAAGCCGTCAGAATACTTTTTATATTTCTGGTGTAATTTCAGCTAAAGTTGTTGGAAGGATAACAAAGACTGGTTTGGGTTGGAAGGGGCATTTGAAGATCATCTAGTCTGCACCTGCCCTTAGAAGAGCAGGGACATCTTCAACTCAGGTTGCTCAGGGCCCTGTCCAACCTGGCCTTGAATGTTTCCAGGGTGGGGCATCCACCACCTCTCTGTGCAACCCGTTCCTTCACTGTAAAAAATTTTTCTTATGTCTCATCTAAATCTGCCCTGTTTTAGTTTAAAACTGTTACCCCTTGTCCTATTGCCCTGCTAAAAAGTTTGTCCTCATCTTTCTTTTAGCCCAGAAAGGAGCAGTTCAGTCTTGAGCCTTCTCCAGGCTGAGAGAAGCTTTATCCTACCCAGTAGCTGTTGGGTACTGTGGGGTTCCTTCTTGTTACTGTGCTCACATTTGTTCCTCCATGGAACACAAACTTCAGTCACTGTAACTGAACTGAATTAGTTCTTGTTTCTCACAAGTTGTCACTTTATCTGCAGCTCTGCCCCACAGCAGTGTTTATTTTACTGTATTTTTCTGAAGGAACTTCATTGCTTTAGGAGAAATGTCCCAGGGAGAGGAGACAAAATAAAGAATAGACCCATGTTATTTCCTCGATGCCTTGTGAAAATGCCAGATATAGGTTTTGATTTTCTGCCCAGCTGAAAAATCATGTAGATTTAATAACTTGTATTCCCCTATTATTCATGTTTATAGTTTTAATTAATTTAGTTTTCTGAAGCTTGCTGATTTTTAAAAAAAACACTTACGAAAGTTGATTTAAAATCTATATGAAGCCAGCTTTCCTTGAGAGGTTATGCTCTGTGTAGCACACAAGTTGTATATTTGTGAAATCAAGTTGCTTCATCTTTATAAACACCCCTTCACCCATATATTCAGTCTGTTTTTTTTTTGGTTTTGTGTGGACATGTTTCTATGTGTGTTATGAAAAAAAACCCACTTTTTTTATAGTAGTTCAAGTGTTTTTGTCCCAACTCAGCTGCAAGTATTTTTCCATTACTGTTTTTTGAATCTTGGAGATAACACTGATAACATTCTTGGTTATTATGGAGTACTACAATGAGCCAATACAATGCATAATGGAGCATCTCTGTATCATTTATCTTCACATCAAACAGTCCCATGCCTTGTAACCTGTAGCACTTCTGTGGTGTGCACTCAGTTTCACTTGTTTGATAATTTGAGTGGTGAAGACTTAATCCTTCTTTGTTGTCTTCCAAAGTAAACTGTCAAGTAAAAGTGATACTAAATCTTCTCAGTCATGAGATTCAGAGCTGGCTCTTTCTGCACAAAGCTGTATTGCAGGCATTGCTGAACACAGATTGGAGGCTGGAGAATCACAGTAGCTGTGAAACTAGCTCAGAGATTAGAATTTATTGCTGTTCAAAGACTAGCTTCCCTTTCTTTTTTCCCTGAATGGGTGTTTTATGTTTTATCTCGATGCTGGTTTCTCACTTCTGTAAGTGGAGAGTGTCAGCACAGCAGTGCCATACACAAATATTTCCTCCTTGCTACATGACTCTTGCAAGAATATAGGAAATAGATGGAAACAATTAAGTAGGGGCTAAATATCATCTGCACATATGTAGGGCAGAGAAATCAGTTGTGGTGAGCAGAGGAGCTGTTTGAGCACTGAGGGACAGAGGCACAAATGGACAAGGGAGGCAGCCTCCCCAGGTACCTCTCACGAGTCAGTCAACAACTGTTGTGGTGAATGGCTCCTGCTGGCCTGTCCTAGCAACAGCCATGGTTAACCTGGCACAGATTAGGGATAGCAGTGCAGGAAGAGGGATTTTCAGATTGTCCTTTTCCATAAACGAGCTGGGAAAAGGCCTGTTCAGGTACCAGTAAAAACAGGTCGCTTGACTCCGTCCAGGGGGCTGGAGCTCGTTAGTGCTGAGCAGGAGAGGGCTTTACAGAAGTACAGGTAATGTATGAGAGAAGTGATTGGTGAAAATAGAAATGGAGAGGAGATAAATGATGGGAATAGAGAACAAGGGAAGGTTGGGAAAAATATGAAGTGGAACCAAGATAAACTGGCTTTTAGAGTTAAAGATGACAGAAATTACAGTAGCTATTCATCTCTCTAGCTTGGCTGAATGCAGAGGAGTGTAAAAGTTAAGGTCCTGTTAAAGGGCAGGTCAGCAGTGTGACTTCATCATTCTGTGCTCCTACTGCAGTACAAGGGCTTGAAAAAGGGAACAAGATGAACTAAAGGTACATGGGAACATAAAATCCTCCTTTTTCTCTGTAGAAAGACATTATGATGATTCAGCATGAAATACAGGCAGTAATGCGCACTGCTTTGAGCTGGATTTGTTTCATGTGTTTAAAACAGTTGCTGCATTAAAGGTGGATATCCCCAAAATTTAGACTGTCGCCATCCAGATGAAAATTATGTAATTGAATTAGATCTCTGCCCTATTTAGTGTCTCTTTTATCTGACAATGCCCTGTGTTGGCTGCTGTGAAGGAAAGTGTAAGAAAACCTACAACACCCAATTAGGGAGTCATGTGGCTGTACGTGGTATTTTTTCCATCTCAGCTAAAGACTGGCTTGTGCCGCAAAGCATTTGGATTTCTATCCCTTCCACATTGGCTGAATTCTGTGCAACATAATACAGGATATTCTCGTTAGCTCTGTGAGTCTCAAAACCTTTTAAAATGCTGCAGCACCAGTGATTTTTTTGCGTCTGGATCTCTATTCTTTGTCTGTCTTCTAATATTCGTTCATGTTGTGATAATTGTCTTGAGTTGGTCCCTGGCACACTGTACTAAATGTGAGAAAATGTAAGAATTACAGATAATGGTTAGATTAAAAAGGAAAAGAGCAAAGAACTTTAATGTACAAAGGTTCTAGAGTACATTATCCTGCAGATTTCTGGCAGATTAGACTAAATTATCGTAAGAGTGTGTTCCTGTTAAAATATGACAGTTCTGTGAATTCCAGCGTTTTCAGTTCAGAGAAATAACAACACACCAACCTTTCCTTTAAGGATCCCATTTTAGACGAGGTGCTTTTGTAGCACCTTGGGTAAATGGAGTTATCTCCCAAATGCATTTGAGTCCTCACAGCATCTTTCTAACCAACACAGACACAGAGGATGTGGCAGCTTCCAGCTCTGCTGGGAAGTTGTGGGCTTGCACATGAAAATCTTTGCATTTGGCTGTTGGAAATGGACTCTGATGACCTGAAGGAGGGAGGGAGGGAGGGAGGGAGGTAGAAGCCAGTGTTCGTGCATTCACCTGGGCTGAGGCAGCTCTCCATGGGAGTGCCCAGTGGAGTCCTGGCTCTTGGATGGGATTTCTCAGTCACACAAACATCTAGAGGATGCTTTGGTTTATTCTTGGTACTTGGAAAATCTCAATATTTTTGTCAGTGATTCTAAGCATTAAAAATTGTAGTCCTGCACTATCACTTGGATATTTCCAATTGATATAGTCAAAGGAAAGGAACTCTCTTTGTTGCCAAGGAATATCTCCCTACTTGATGCTGATTTTCCATACCAGTTGTATTCTGTTTTTAGTTTTGTCCTCCAGTTGTTCCTTACTGTAATGCCCAAAGAGATGATACATCAGTACTTAGCCCCCAGACACCACTGCAATTTGTCTGATAGCTGTCATTGAACTACAGGCAGTTTTAGAATGTCACATTTTTCTGTTAAGGAAAGTTGTTTTTCCTGGCAAAATGTTTTAGGTACCCTTTTTCTCTATTGCACCGAGCTGAAACTGAAGTTCACATATTCCTCAGACATTTGCCTGAGAATTAAAATAAGGGAGGAGCATACAGTCCTCTGTGGAGTGGGAGTTCAGAAGGAGGATAGGAGAAATGACAGTCACTGACTTCCTCTGATTTACAGATGGTAGAGGGGTTTTCTCTGAAATACTTAAGAGTAAAAATAAATGGGCTGAGCTTTTATCCAGGTTTCCAGCTGTCTGGCTTACTAAATAAAATAGAACTGACGAAGTATGGAATTGTTCTCCAAATATAAGAAGCCCTCAGTATGCCTCAAAATATCAGTAGGAAAGTAAAAAGAGGTTAAAGTTTGGTGAGAATCACTAATGGAAATTGAGCAAACAGCTCTACTGTCAAGAGGGAAAAATTGTTTCATATATGAGTGATGATGTGTATCCTAATAAAAGACATCTTTTCACACCCACCAGGAATAAGACATATTCTGTACTTTTATATCCCATCTTGTTTTGAGTAGGAAGAATATCTTTTTTAAGAAGAAAAATGTTTCGTTAGGAAAATGAAAAGGAAAGAGGTTTTCCCACATGCTGGAGAAATTCATGAATCATTTCCATCAGAGTATGTACAAAAGCAGAGGAGCTGCCATAAGAGAAGGAACAGCTGAATTTTCCAAATGACCTTTGGCACAGACATGATCTGGTCGTGCTCTAACGAATTTTGTGTTTTTAATGGGGGGGAAAAATAAAAACTAGAGCCCCTTCATCGGCTGAAATGCTAAATATGTTGAAGTATTTTCTGCTGAGTTTTAAAAAGAAAGAGTTAAAACTGCAGTCAGAGACAACAGATCCAAGAGAGGTGACAAACAGGTGCCACGTCACACTACCTTTGCTCTCGAGTGGGAGGAATATTTTTGCTAGATGGAAGGTGTGTGTTCAGGTGAGGAAGTTCATCCGAGAGAGGCACAGCCTGAAGCTCTGAGTCACACAGGCAAAATCCCATTTTGAAATGCAGGTAAGATGTGTGACATGAAAGGGGAAGATGTCGGAGTGTAGGGTTGTCCTGGGAGGAACCTGGAGCATGCAAAGTGCTTAAAGAGGGTGTTGAAGTGGGTGGCAATCACTCTTTCATCTCCTCTCTTTTTTCTGGCATACTTTCTTCCTTCCCTGGTCTTGTCCTAGAACCCATATCTCCACCCCGTGGGCAGCAGCTTCCTCTGAGCACCTGCTTTCACTTCCCATTACCTGTTGGGCAGCTGCAAAATGGGAGAGAAAAGGCACCACCTTATACTGGAGGGAAACACTGAATGGAGCCTGGATGGGCAGCAAGGAGGTGGCTCCTTTAGGAGAGTCATCATTTGGGATTGTCCAGGGGCTCTGGGAACTCCAGCCTGTTCACTTTGATACCAGCAGGAGCAGAGCTGTTGTGGCAGCAGTCCTTGCTGGCACCCATGCTGGCAGTGGCTGTGCTGTGCCTCGAGGCAGCTCTGGGCACAGATATCCCAACACAGGTTTGGGGCTCTTCCTGTGCTGCCGAGCTCTCGGAGGAATGAAGCTGCTGAGGACAGGACAGTAGGTACCCACACCTTGGAGATGGACAAGACCACCATCTCTCTTGAAATCCAGCAGTGTTTTGTATGAAGCTGGCCTCCAGTTTTCTGGCTGCAAGCTGCTGGCTAATTAGTTTAAGAACTTCTTGCCTTCTAATTGACTATTATTCAAGTGCTTTATTTCTTCTAATAATTTCTTTCACCAAGTGATATTCATCACTGTTCCTGTCCCTGGCTTCAGAAAGGACCCAACTGATTGTCTGCAAGGGAGTATCCAAGAGCAGAGGAAATGAAGGGATGGATGGGTATGCACTTGGACCTGGCCAAAGAGTTAAACAGAATTGTTTTTACGGATTTTGGAACAGAAGGACACACAACTTGAGGGATGTAGGGGAAGAGTTGTGGGTGAAGTACACCCCCTCTCCCAGGTGACTAAAATAAAGAAGCACCTAATTGTCCTACAGGTGGAGATGCACTGGCATTATTATCTAACCTCTGCACTGCCAGAAATATGAAACCCAGAGAAGGGAGAGTCTCCAGCTGCAGCAAATGCTTGAATGGGAACTGTTTCTGTAAGGCAGGAAGGCCTGAGAGGAGGCTGTTTGGAGTTATCACCAGCTAGAGACTGGTTTTATGAGCTCATCAGGAAGATGAGGCATTTCTCTAGGTAAATGAAGGCTCAGTCAACAGTTACTGTGATCCAGGATCTCTGAGGTAAGCAGAAGCCTGGGAACACAATGATGCACTGCTCTTGTTTCCTTTCTTTGCAAACTGCTTGTCAGCTGAGTGGGAGAGGCAGCCAGGGATGGCTGAGGGAAGGGAAAATCTGTGCTTTGTTCTAACCCCTTGGCTCAGTCTGTCTGGAACTTGCCCAGGTACCAGCTTACTTTGGTGCCTTAAAAGAGGCTTCTTTTCGAGGCCTTTCTGAGATTAGCTGATACAGTGTCATCCAAACCCAAACACGGACAGATGAACCTCATTATTTCATGCAGGATTTTCTCGTGGTTTGACATGTTCACATGAAGGTTTTGGGGGGGTTGGTTTTTGTTTTAATGAATTACAAGGCCTTTAAGAAGTGATACTTACTCAATATTTCATTCTAAGGTGCAGATTTACTTAGTCCTTTAACAAATGGTACAATAAACTGTCTTCTTCATTTTAATGGTGTCCCAAGGAATGCATTAGTCTTTGAAGCTGAAATGCTTTGACATCAGACTGGGTGATGAGTTGCTATGGTTTCAAGGGCAGTGTTAGTGCTAGAAAAAGCCCACATCCCTGAGATGTGCACACGCAGTCCCGGGTTCCTATATATTTCATGACCAGAGCGTAGGAAGTCGCCTTCCACATCAGTGCCCTCATCACGGGGCATAAGGAGGGATTGAAGGAAGATGTGCAACTTGATTCCTGTTGGTTAATAGCTCTTCCATCCAATTTGGGTAGAACGCTGTGGATGTGGCAGTTTTCAGCACTTTGATGGAAAGATGGAAAGCTTGGGCCTCGTGTGGGCTCCCCGCGTTCGCAGGGGGAATTTCCAAGGCAGGTGGAAATCAGAGTGCGAGGGAGAGGTTTCTCATTTTCATGTGCAATAGACTCAGTGCAAGCCACGTTTTATTTCCTGAAATACTTTTTTTATCCTGCAAGAGGTGGCATGTTTTTATCAGGTACTGATCACAGCCTTGAAGTATTTGTGTATAAATACTTTCTGCGAAGAAGAAACAATACAGCAGGACTTTTTTAAAACATGAAATAATTTTTAGTAAGCAAAAAATAGGTATATTAGAACCTTGCTTTACTTATCACTTAAGCATCTTTAACTAAAAATAGAACCCTAATCAGTTTCCCCTTGAGCCCTTCAGCTTGCAAGTAGGAAATAGATAATGGCTGAATGTTTAAAACAATACATTGTTTCACATTATTTCTCAGTGCCTCATAGGAATGTGAATTCCTCTGAGTTGTATTTAATGCATACAGTTCTAGAAAATATATAGTAATTTCACTGTGGATGTTGAAATGCATCTCTGAGAGGAAGAATGATTTCCTTAAGTCTTAACAAGTGCCTTACTGATTAGTGGTGAACAAACCCTCTCCTGTACAGCCTCTGTTTCAGGTACAGTTACCATGGCTGATGCTGCTACAGTGTCCTCCAGTATTTCAATTCCTTTCTCAGTATAGCCCAGGATGCTTTAGAACCCCTGCTAACATTTGGAGCTGTGCTTCACTTCTCCCTGTGCCACACAAACCTTTCCTTCTTCTCCCAGGTAAAACAACACAGCCACTCATTCAGTCCTTTACAGGCCTCCGAAATGGGTCCCAGCTTGGTGCCTTGTCAGCCCTGGGCCTGGGAATTCTCCTGCAGATCTGGTTCTTCTCCAGAAGCTGAGAGGTTATCAGGACTTGGTGGGTTCACACAAACAGTAGGAGGTCCCATGGTCCTCTTATTTTTCCTGAATTACTTGATTTATTTGAAGGGTCTTGATCCTCCTTCCTCACCTCTGTTTTTCAGTCTAAGTTTTGACATCTGACTTTTCACAAAAAAAGTAACCTGTAATTTTGGAAGTAATGATTTGATCCTTAACGAGTTTACTGATGTGTAATCATCCAGCAGGATGGAGGGAAACCACTTGCAAATGAGCAGTGTTCATCTAGAAATTCAGCTTTCTCACCAAAGTGTTCGAGGGAGGAAACGGTGCCAAAGGAGTTCCCAAGACTTTGAATTCAGGGATTTCAAACTCAGAACAGCTGTATGTACACTGAGGCTTTTCTGTTCATTTGTCATCTATCTAACAAGCTCGTGGCACATATGTATGTTTGCTTGTGAATGACAAGGAAATGTTTTGGAAGTCTATAGGGAATCCAGTTAATCAATTTGATTCATTGCAGTACTTATTAGCCATGATGGCTCAGCCTCTGAAGGTTTGCCATTTTCTGTCAGTAAAGTTCAGTGTAGTCTAAGCCAAAATTGTTGAAATGAATATCTTAACTTTTATTACCCAAAGAAACTGTCAGATCTCTCTAATGATTTCAGATGGAGTGACACCACTTTTTAATTTTTTTTTTTTTAAATTTAGTTTTGTTCAGCTGAAATCCACAGTGCAGGCGTATACAAACTGGGGGAAGGAGGAAATACTAGCTAAGGCCTGGGTCCTGCCCAAATCTTGTGTGGCCATTTAGGTAATTTAAAATTTTTTTTCTCTTCTCCAACTGCTACTTAACAGCTTGTAAAGATCTTTTGAAACTCTATTACTTTATGCTTTAGAGATTTGCCTGCTTCCGCCCTCCCCCTTTTGGGATTCTGTGAGGCTTTTTTCTTGTATGCTGTGCCAACAGCAGGTTTTGCCTGAGTATTCTTTTTCTCATTAACATCAATTGAAGTGAGACATCAGAAATCCAGGACCATTTGCAATGACAGGACAGTGCCAATGCTCTTCCTTTCATAACCCATAGGAATAAAACTGTGCAAAGCATCATTTCATTATTCACATTATGATAGCCTGCATAAATTACAAATCATAAGCTAGGGAAAAAAAATTCCTGATATACTTTGTCAAACACCCGAAGTTTAAATTCTGAGAGGGAATATGAGAAAGAATAAAAAGAAAAATTAAAGCAAGTGGGTTGTGGACATGTCTGTTTTCCTTGGTTAATAATTTTATCACAATGCATTGTCCCACTTTGGCAAGTGAGGGTAAATGCCAGGCCGTGTATTTCTTTGCTGCTGTACAGCAGGTGTGTACTGAAAATCACACTCTTGGTTTGCTTTGGATTTTTTTCTTACAATGGTGAAACATTGAAGGCACAGAGATGAAATGGTGTCCTTTATACAGCCTTCACTTGGTAGCAGGTGAGGTGAAACCCCCCAGTTTATCGTGCCCCTCAGCCCTACTGAACTGAGCAAACTGCCCAGCACACACTGCAGTGCCAGGACCTTTGTGTGTGCCATGAAAACCACATCCTTTCTTCTTGAGCTGAACTGGGTACAATGGCTTCTGAAAATCTGATTCTTTATGGAGAAATAATCCAACACCTGTCTGTGGTTTAATTTTAAAGCTCACTGAGTTTTTTGGCTTATTTCACTGTATTTAGTTTTTATGTGAAGATCTCTGAAGAGAGAAAATAGAAGGATACGGTGATTAGTTTGAGCATTGGTCTTGTTTTCTTTAGGTAGAACATTTTGTGTTGATTAATGAGGCAAAATCGCATTTAATTCAATGGAGAGAAAGACATATTGTAGTTACACTTAAGAGTACCCATGCCCTTTTTTATTGGATTTTGGCCCACAGGAGCAGAATAAAGCCTTCTTCCTCATGGAGACCAGGCAGAGGAGCCTCTGTCAGAGCTCAAAGCCACTCAGTTTTTGTGCACCTTGGTGTTTGAACTGGTGGCTGACGTTGGGATGCAGTGATAGCTGAGGGGTGTGACAGCAGGCTGTGCTCTGCCATGTACCCAGGCTGCAAGAACGTGCTGATAAAGCAGGTGATAAATACATTTCCTGCCTTAATGTCTTAAGTCTTGCTGCCTTTTCAAGTTACAAAAATGATGAGGGTTTTTTTTTTTTGGTTTGGTTTTTTTTTTTTTGTTTTTTGGGGTTTTTTTGAGAAAATTAGTAAGAAAAGAAAAAAGAGCTGTTGATCTTTAGGTATCCCCTCGGATCAGGGTCATCATGTTTGTAATTAAGCACTTTGGTTTTGGGAGAGCTTTTTGTGATGGAGGGGGATGCCTTCAATATAAAGTACGGCATTTAGGAAAATTCAAGATGTTAAAGTAAGAGCTGAAGTTCAACACTTGTCAGAATTTTTGTTCAATAGAAACTGATAGAACTTAATGCCTTTGAGACTTAGTAAAAACCCCAACCCACTAAAAAGCCAAACCTGTGTGATTTTGCTAATTTTGCTAGTTGCCTGAGTAAGAGATCTGTAGAGAATGACAATCTTAAATCTGCCTGGGGAACAGGAGCCTTCTTTTGCTTTTTTCTTTGTGGGTCATGAGAAGCAAGTGTGGGTTTGAAATAAGAGATAGGACAGATAGAAAGCCTGAGATGTGTTCATTCAAAGGTGTGATTTAATAAGCATATGATGCCTTATTATTCCTAAGAAGAAAATAACTTTAATGAAAAGAAAAGGATCAGCATATTGTTTAACTGAGGGGGGAACCCAGAAAAATAACCATTTCTATCAAATTTAGGATATAGAGGAGCTCGATGTTGCATCTTTTCTAGGTTAATGAAACCTTTGCAAAGTGGCATTTTAGGGTGGTTGCAAGGCAAATGCAGCATGTTCAAGGGAAAGGGATTTCATCCCTTCCCGCATGCAAATGACCCAAAGTTGCACTGTTCATAGATCCCTTTCTTTGTGTGCCAACTTTCTGGGACACAGGTTTCCAATGTGGCTGGAGCCAAGAGTCAATGAATGTGATAGGAATTGGAATGTCCTACTTAATATCCAGTTCCTCTTAGTTTGTGCTTGTGCAGAACCACTCACAGGAGCCTTCAGGAAGTGTGCAAGTTGTTTACAGCAACAACAACAAACCTCCTCAAGATGGAGGAAAATAAAGGACATTTAACAGTCACTTCACATAGTTCTGCTTAGATTGAAGTAAAGTTCAGTATTAAAGATTAAAACAAAGCCAAAACATAACCAAAGGCAGTGTTACTGTAACTCTAAATGTCATACATCCCTTACAGAAAGTATCTCTCAGATTAATTATGGAACCCCTGGATTCCAAGAAATCGGTTATAGAGGCAGGAGGGATGGCCCTCCAGGGGGAAATCTAAAGATGTTTCATGCCAGCAATAAAGAAATTGTTAGGCAAAATAATTGCTTAGGAGAGGCTTTTAAAAAATAAAATAAAATACAGGGAAGTCATCCGCTTGAAGTAAGAAGGAAAACGAAAAGATGGCTTGAATGCTATTTAAAAAATTAGTGGAAGAACAGAGAGGAATGTGTCTGAAATGGATGGCCAGTTTCAAAGATTTTGCTCAGCCCTCTGCTGGAGTTACCTCTAAGTGCTTCAGAGGTTTGGGGCTTTCCCCCCTGTAACACAGCAGGAGTAGCTTGTTGCTTATGTGTGCCCTGCAGGCAATACCAGGGCTGCATTCCATTTTGCTGGGCCCTGTTTTTTCTGCTCTCCAGCTTGAGCAGCCCAGCTGGCCTTTACCATTCCAGGTACCACCCTTCTTGGGGTTCTTGGAATATAAAACAATTGTCAAGCTGTGGTGAGGTGTAATCCCCATGGAAGCTATTGTCTCTGAGACATATTCTGATATAAATATATAGTAAAGTTTGCAAAATGCTGCACATTATAGTTAGAAATGTTAGAATAGATGCACATCTGTCCTTTCCATTCCTTTTAAGGTATTGTTTCTTAATTTCATGATCAGAATTATATTTAAGTACTTTGGTCTTATTCTGTTCTTTTAAAATCTAGAAAAACCATGAACTTAACTGTTTTCAAGCACGTACAAGCATGTGATAGAATAGCTTTTGTAGCTTTGTGCTTACTTAGGGCTGTGGGAAGGGTCAGGTCTGTGCTGGAGCTGGCTGCTGCCTGGGGTATGGAGGAACTGCAGCAGCCTTGGCTCCCTGGGCCCAGGGGTGGCAGGAGGAGGAAACACAGCAAGTTACATTTCCTTACCAGAAGCATTGGTTTACCAGGTTTGAGTTACCTTTTGCTACCAGAAGCCCTGATTTACCAGGTTTGCTGAAAATTGGAGTTGCTATCTTGTTAGGTGCAAGAGGAGTGTTCTTTTCTGCTCTGTGTGCTGCCACCTTGGAGCGTTTCTGCAGTCAGGACATCCCTCCAGCCTTGGCCTGTTTCTTGAACCTCTCTTCTTTGCCTCCTACACTCAGATAGCTGTGGGGCTTCCTTCTGCTCCTCCAGGGTACAAGGGTACATGCTGTGAGAGGGCAAAGTGTCACCTCCTTGTTCTCACTTCTGCTGTGCCCGTGTGCTGCAGTACTTTTAAGGGCAGACGGGAGGAGGTGTCAATTTTTCTGGTGTTTTAGGATGGTGCTGGGTCAGGTTCTGGAGACTGGACCTATTCAGTGCTAGAGGTGAGGCTAGAACTGTAAAGGCCCGTAAAGTGGGAGCTTCTCTTCTGGTTTTGGGGTGCTTAGATTTTGGTCAGTTTGTGTGAGTTTCATCACTCTCTGGGAGCAGGTTTTCTGTGCTTTCTACCTGAGGGTCACCCTTAACACACCTTTTTTTTTCCCCATCAGAAGAGGTCTGAGCAGCTGAAATGGAATCACAGTTTGAGCTGTAAGTGTAGCTGCCTGCTTGGTCTGTAACTCACACCTGATTCCAATCCTTTTACCTTTGGCAGCACATCAGGCCATCTTCTGTTCCTATAGCTTGTATTGCCAGTCCCTTTTCTTTTTCTTTTGGTTGGTTTTTCTTTCTTTTTTTCCCTCTTAATGCTATGTGCTTTCCAGAAGAGCTGCATCCATGTGTGTTACCAGCATATGAAGAGGAGTATAACTGTGATAAGGCAGAAAGAAAAAGAAAACCAGAGTCCTTCTATAGGAGATCTTGGTGTTCATTGAGCAGAAATGATGGTTGTCAAGGTAGAGGGTAAATGACACCAAGGCAAACTGAGGAAGTGATCTGGGGAGCCAGGGCTGTGTAATGGCTGTGGTGCTACAGAGGGAGAGAATACCCAGTGCACAGCCAATCTATATTACCTTGAAACTTAGTCTATCAGATATGAGGAAAAGCAGAAGTGTGGTATTTGGATTTGGCTTAAGCATTTGTGATTCCTTCTCAGCTGACTGGTACACATCAGCCAGCTCAGTCAGCATGTTTGCCTAGGAGCAGCCTTTAATTTGCAAATTCATGGCTGTCAACATGTCCTTCCTTCATTCCAGGAGTGAATGTAGATGCAGTAGGCTGCCTTGGATGCTCATCAGGAAGTGCTGCTTTGGGATGATGCTCAGACACATCAGTATCATAGGCAAGGGCGGTGCAGGAGCACCAGGAGCTGGAACCTGCTGCAGCTGGGGGAGCGTGAGCTCACTCAGCCTTCATGGATAAACTGGTCACCAAATGGTGGAGATGGAACCAAGTTCAGACATTCCCAGCCTGTTTCCCTGCTGCTCCAGGACAAAGCTTGGTGTGCCTGGCATGGAGCCACAGAAGCACTGGGTGTATTTCCCCTCTCACCAGGCACTGCGTGTGGCTCTGGGCAGGTTACAGAGTTTGTGGCACAGTGGTTTGGTACAGTCTGGCAAATTCTGCTTGCACCTTCTGCTGGCTGCTCTGTTCCCGTGGTCTGTGAGCACTGGCAAAACCTTCTTGCAGGAAAGGGAGGAGACTTGGAGAGTTCTAGATCTTTAATGTTTCGAAGCGTTGCGACGCAAAGCCGCAAGTGATGGTTTCATCAGCGTTTTGCACATAACCTGGTTTATGGCTCTCAAATTGGTTTCTACAGGGCTCAGGATAAAAGGCCGGAAGAGCTTTTTCAGCAAGTGTTCCTGAGCTTGATGTGCGGGGCTGACTGGAAAAAAGAACAGAATCTTGTGTTTGAAATGGTTGACAGAAAAAAATAAAGCCCTTGCAAAACCTCTCTGCTGCAAAGAGAAATACGGCATGTGGCGATTGACAGATTTACGTATCCAGATAAAATCTTCCACTTTTCCAAAAGCAGAACTTTCTCTTTATGCAATGTTAGTTTCAAAGCTTCCAGCTCCTGCTGTGCCTAATGGCAGGTATGTTTCCAGCTACTTCCTTTTCATGCCTGAAAATGGGATCATTCTCAGGTCTCCTCATTGTCATCTGGTAGCTATTCCCTTTCACTAATTTCCCCAAATGAGTTGTGGCCCACTCCGAAGGCTACAGGATTCATTAGAGTGAAGAATAATAAGAATGTCCTTGGTGTTCGAACAGGAAGAAAAGATCCCAAAGGCTGCCAGAGATAAAGATCACCCACTGAAAGGATAAAAATGAACAATGCTTCTTGCAGGGAACCTAAAAATACAATACTCGGCTCTCGCACAGGGTTTAGTTACTGAAATAACAACTGGATTGTACAGTCTCGGGATTATTTTCGTCTCAAGAAAGTATGAAGTCTTGCAAGTTTAAACAAAATATATATCAGGGAAAACATGGGTTGAAGTCTAAACCATACCCACTGCTCTGGGGTTAGCCCAGGTTTGTGTGTGTCAAGGTATGAGGCTGGAACTTAAGAGATCCTTTTTCAATACTTAACTCTTCAACAAACTTCTTCAGTAGCTTTGGATTGGCTGATTAATGTTTTTGTGCCTGTTTGCTCTTGGAAGGTTTGGACGCAAGATGGAAGTGACCCTGAGTTTCTGCTTGAGAAATTGGGCTATGGGTGGGGTTGGCTGCTGTTTTTTTTGGAGTTCTCTGTTGTCAATAAGACATATTGAGTACACTGGGAAGTTTGTGACATTTGTCAGGCCGATTACTGTTGCCTTTAAACAGAGTATTTATTATGTGGATCTCTGCTTCAGTCCCTTGCTGAGTGGTAGTTCTGCATTAATAATTAAACTTTCCTTTCTCTACTGTAACATGAATGTGTGTGCATGGTATGTGTACACGTATGTAGAAATGCCACCTAGCAAATGGATCCTGCCCGCTGCAGTCCAGTGTGTGAGAGACTGTAAAGAGGCACAGCTCTGTGTTTGTTTTACTGTGTATTGAAACACACAATTTCCTGTTGTGCCAATGTTTCTGAGTCCTGCTTCAGATCATAGAGCTGGAGGAGAAAGAAGAAAAGAGGCAGCTTTTACAACTGCAGTCAGTGCAACTAATTGTTCCTACTAGGTAAGGATGCATCCCTTTTACTGGCTCTCTGATGATGGCTTTTTGTTTCTAGCTACAAGCAAATCTAATTTGCAAATGAAAAATTTCATTATAGCAGAAGTTGCCTGCAAGGGAATTAAAGGAGGCACATTCGAAAGAATTCAGCAGATTGTAAAAATGCTTCCTAAAGAATGGATTTACGACCCCAATTCACAATTAAAATAGCAATTGCTTTTAAGTGGTACCTATTATTTTTAAAAGGTTAGATATACTGACAGTAGAATTTAAGGGAATAAGGCAGCTTGTGAGCAAAACCTGTGGTAGGTAATTGGCAAAGCTCACTTAATATTTTTTGTTTGCTATCCAAGAGCTATTCACGATGCCACTGTAACAGTATGTTGTTGGTACAACAGAGCTGACAGTTTTCTGAGATGAAAAGGAAGAGAATGGAATTAATCACACAAACTTCATCATCCAGTCTGGCATAACTGAAAGTGAGTTCTGCTGTACTTGAACTATTTTAAATAACTTCATGTTTTATTAATACAGTTTTTTTTTCTGTTAACCTCTTCAGCGCTTTCTGTCCAGAGTTCCTCTGTGGCTTCTTGTTCCTTGCAAGGCCGTCCCTGATCTGTGGCCAGCCTTGGCGTGTCCTGCCTGCTGTGCACAGTCAGGAGGAGTGCTGGCAGTGCCACGTGTGTCCTCCAGGTCGCACACACGATGCCATGCCCGGGGTGGGAATGGTGGAGGATCAGAGCTGGATGTTCCTGGCTGGGGTGGAGATGCTCCTGCTGCCCCTTCTGGGGAGCTCCTCCTCCCTGGCCTGGAGTATGCAGAGTGACTGGTGCTTTAGTGTTGCCTGCCAGGAGCTAGAATGTTTGCACTGGGTTTTTTTTTTTTCTTTTGTCCATAGAATGGCTAAGAGAAATAGAAAACTGTAACTGCTTTGTGCTGTGCTGCCTGTTTTAACCTTCATTCCAGAAAAACTAAGAAACATGCAGAAGAGCCAGATTATTGAGAAACGTTTATCATCTTAAAAATACCATATGTTTTAGGAATTTCTTAAATTTGAGGTAAATGTGACTAGGTAAAAATAAGCTTGTGGTTGTGTTTGAAGACACTGGCAGTATCCTTGTTCAGAAAAGACAAATTAATTTTCAGTATATTTTTCTCAAGCCTGCTTAGTATCCAAGTGTTCTGATACTGTGTGCTTTGTTTGACATTGTGCAGAAAGTTCCTAGCAGACCTCAGGAATCCTGTGTCTCTTGAGAGGAAAGAAAAGAGAGAGAGCACTAGGGCTCAAAATTGTCTTGGATTTTAGCTTGGGCATTCATTATGGTTTTGCACTTTTTTTTACCTCTTCTGTTACATACTCAGAGGCCGTGTTTTGGGTCCATTGTTGCATAAGGTTTTCTCAGGTAAGGAATGGTGTCCTCTTTTTCTTTTTAAATTCAGTGAGTTATCATTTGACCTGTAAATGCTACAGTTTGGCAATATTTTGATATGTTGGCCTCTTTGAGAGTGAAAGCAAAGTGTTTGCAGAAAGGTAGCATTGGTAGCTTCCAAGGAAATTGCCCAAGCTCAAATCTTTTACATATTTAATGTCAATCCATGGATGTCTTTGTGCAGGGGACACAAAATGCTGGTTTTGCATTAGCCTGTAAATCACACTTTCCTCAAAGGATCACTTTGATTCCTTTCACTGTCTTTCCATTGAAGTTGCAAATTGCATCCACTGTGATGTAACCTTGGTTTGTTGGATACTTGCCCTGAACCTGTTAGGAGTTTATATTCCCGTCTGGAGTTTGGGTTGGCGTGACGAGGCAGTGGAGGCTGGGTGCAGCAGTTCAGTCAGGGAGGAGTGGAGGCACCCTGAGGCCGAGAGCTCTGAGCTTGGGGTGTGAGGTACACCTGGTGATACCAAGGAGCCTTTCACAGCTGTGCACTGCTGGTTTTTTCAGGGTTTGGCATTTTTGCTGTGTCTCAGGAACAAAAAATGCGTGCAGAAAGAGGAGGAAATGGGTGTTCGAAATGTTCTGTGGAGAAAGTCGAATGTTCAGCTGCTGCACTTCTTGCAAACAGATTCACACGTGTTCCTCCACATGAGAGATACAGCCTGTAATGAAGCCATGATTTTGTCTGATTACAATGTGTGAAATTTTGTCGTTGTTTTGAGAAGTTTTTCCTTTAGTTCATCTTTTACAGGTTAAGAAAAGACTCATTTTAGAAAGGATTCGGACTTACAGTAAGTTTTAGTTTGGTTAAAAATCCTATCTTGTTTTTTAAATAGTGTATTTCTTTAAAGAAGAGAATGTGGGGTTGTGATAAATTGCTCTAAGCTAGGAACTACTTTTATATACATCACATACATGTA
This sequence comes from Oreocharis arfaki, assembly GCA_013398015.1. Lineage (NCBI taxonomy): Eukaryota > Metazoa > Chordata > Aves > Passeriformes > Paramythiidae > Oreocharis > Oreocharis arfaki. The sequence goes on along the minus strand of VZRR01006484.1, from coordinate 982,016 downwards.
GCTTGATACAGAGCTTTCTATAAAGACTGGGAGAAAAATACTGCTGGTTGACACTGTCCTAGAACAGTCAGTAGAGACAGACCTGGCCGCTCCTCTTGAAAAATCCCAATTTCACAAGAGCTGTGTTCTAGGCTAACATCATATCTTATTTAATGTGAAATTGCAGTAGCAAAGGCTTAAGAGCCTACAAGGAGAGCGCAGTTGAATTGCCTCCTCTTACAGTTACTGTGCTGGCACTGCGTTCTAGGACCTGTTCTAATGAAAACAAGTGTTCTTCATTCACAGATTATATTTCACGGGCTGTGGCTTGGGTTTTGGCCATGAGATTTCATGGTCGGTCTGTGGTCTGAGGGACCTCACTTTTGAGAAACCAGGAAAGATATTTAACCTGACCTTATGTAAACTGCTGTCACGTGCCATAGGTGTGACCGTGTTCCGAGGTGGGACAGCGAGCATTTTAAATGAATATTTAGAAAAGCCCATCTGATTTCCAGACACTGAAATCTCCTGGATTTCAGCACTGCCTTGCTCCTTGGCTGGAAAGCTGAACCTGACTTTCTCTCTGCTCTTGCCTTTGAGCTGCGCTTCTCCAGTCAGTGATTGTTCCTAGTGCCACTGTCGCTTTAGTTTTTCTTGACTGTCTTTTTGCTCATTTATCTTATTATAGTGCTTTAAGTATGACTAGTCAATTTGCTTCTTTATGTGATGTGGAAATGTTTCATCTCTGCTTTACAAACAGTGACAGTGCTTTTTGGCACAGGGATTGCGAGCCAGGCTATTTTTTCAGGCTCTTAGAGGCAGCGAAGTTTTGAAACAAAAGTTTTCTTTTTTCATAGGCTCTGAACTTTCAGATTACAAATCACTTTCTACATGCTAATAAGCTTAGATAAGCAGAGTACATGTTAACACTGTTGTACAGATGGGGGAACCGAGATACGGGAACATTAAGAAACTTGCTTGAGGAAGTCTGTGGGAGCTGACCTTATTCTGCGAGAGACCCACGCACCATCCTTTTTCTTGTCAGATTCTTTCTTTTTACTTAAGCCCCTCCCTCCAAGAAGTCGTTGGTACATAAAAAGCTCTTTTGGATTCTGTGTGTCTATATTTACCTTCAGCTATGGTAATTTATTACACGGCAGTCCGTGTGGGACTGCACTGCTCAGTCAATCGCAGAGCGATTTCCAGTTTTAGAAAGCAAGGGCTGCTTTGCTGGTGATCTGGCAAGCTGCAGTTCGGAGGCAACTGCACCAGGAAGTGAGTTCTGCAAAAAGTACAGCGGGTGTGTGGTGTGGAGCTGACTTGCATAAAGAAAGTGTTCCTTCACCTCAAGTACCCTGCAGGTCGTGAGCCTGCCTGTGCTGAGCTGCACACTCTGTCCTCATCTTTAAATAAGGATCTCCAGTGTTTGGTACGGAGGAGAAACTCTCCTGCAGGAGTGGATGTATGGAGTTAAACTGTATAGGGAACTAGACATTTACTATTACCATGGCAACTTCAGATGATGATTTATTAAGCCATATTTTTTTCCACAGTGGAGACTATGCATTTTTGTTGGTTTGAGCTCTCCAGAGACTGTTCCTTGCCACTCCCTAATGTGTCCTTTTCTTCCATCCAATTCTTTGCTTCTCCTCACAGAAATTACAGAATAATGGAAACGTGTTTGTAGCAACCTTTTTGTCAGGCAGAGAAAGCTTGGTACAGTTTATGGCTTTATTGTTAAATACACTACTGCTGGTTACCACCTTGGACTGGGACACAATTCCGATGACTGGCATAGCAACTGGGAGCAAAGGCAGCACCAGGGAGAGGGCTTCTCAAGTGCTAATAGGGCTCAAGACACTGCAGGAAGGGGGGGGAGGGCTTTTGGCCTGGCTAGGCTGTGTCTATTGCTCTTTAACTCTCCCTGTTGCTTTCATTCCTCTGTGACCATCCCTTCCTGCTCTTGACCCTGCAGTGGTTGTTTCCATAGCCACCCCCAGCTGCCAGTTCCGTGCCATTATTCCTAGAAGCGTGCCAGAGCCCTTGGAGTTGCGGTGCCTCTTTGGTGTCCGTGACCTGCTCTGCTGATGTAGCTCAGAGGGGCTCGGCGAGTTTGGCTAAATCTGCCAGCTTTGCAGTAGGAAGGTGTTTGCAGAGCGAGGGCCTCGATGGCTTCTGTGCCCACGGAGGCGTGTGGCAGCCCTGTGGGGTGTCAGTTGTGGAGCAGGGGCGGCAGCGGGCCCCGTGGCCGCCTGCCCCCAGCACGCTGCGGCTCTTCGGGGGCTGCTCTGCCCCCTGCTTTGTGCAGCCTTTGCAATGCCAGCTCCATACAGCCCCCAGTAAAGGCTCCAGATGCAAATACAGGGGACTTGATAAATTATTCATTTTTGAGCTGCGTAGACATAGTTTGAAAATCTTGAGGATGATGGTAACCAGGTCCAAGCAAACAAAATGAATGGAGCTGTTTCTGAATATAGAATCATGACATGAATCTTTGGAGCAGAAAAGCTCTCTCAAAAATCTGTCATCTTATCATGCATCTGTCTTTAGGAGCAGATAGTGATTTTTATGGCTCTAACCTCTAACAACATTAATCCGCATGTAATCATTGCTTATTTCAAGTCCTTGTGTCAGTGGGTTGGAGTTTCATTTGTTTTCATTCTTTGAAGTACAGAAATGTCCTCGGGTTTCTTAAATAACATAGTTGTGATACATCTCGATGTGTAGACTGGTTGTCCCCTACCAGTTTCTGCTGGGTACTTGCCTTTCCCCAGTCAGATTTATTCATGTGGTGCAGTTTCATTATCAGTTGGCCATATTTATGATATTCTTTTTTTACTTGATTAAATCGTTCATTATGGACTTCCTAATGTGATAATTACGTAATTATATGTTCATGTATTTCAGTATTGATTGCATAAGTGTATAAATAGCTAATGCATAGCTTTGTTCTTCAATTAATACATCCCTGAGTTAACTCCACCAGAAAGAGCCTACATACCTACAGACCTGTGTAGCATGGAACTTGTATTCTTTCTGTAGCTGCTTTCAAGTTATTTAAGCTTGTTTTATGAGAGCAGGGCCCACAGCCCTTCTCTGGGGGAACATTCTGCCTAGTTTTGTTTATTTCTCCTGGGAAATCTGGACTGCACTCTTCTAAGGCAGGGGTATTTTTCTGACTTTTTCTAGAGCAAATTATAAAGTAACAGAATGTAAATCGTGAGTGTAAGAGCATTAATGGTCAACATGCTCTAAGCATGTGGATCAAAGCCTTGCTAATATTCCTCAGTTTAGCAACATAAGGATATCTGTGTACTGGGGGTTTCCTGAAGTTTACACAAGTGATCACACCTCAACAAGTGGCTTTAGGTGTGAAGGACTGTCTGAGGTACAATGCTACTTCAGTTGTGGTAACATACCTTTGCATCCTGCAAGTATTGTTCCATACTGGTATTTTTTACATTGAAGACTTAGGTGTGGAGGAGGAAAATACCATATTTTCAAAGTCTTAACTGTATAATAAAAAAAAGTTTCTGAACAACATATAAATTTTACCCTCACATCGACCCCAAAAAAATCATTCTGTCGTGCTGGACAGAGTTTTTGGGAAACATTTTTCAGTTTCAGCTAAACTGTGCTCTTTGCTGTTGTGTGTGCTTGCAGCTGTCACACAGTTCTATTGTTTGACCTGTGCTGCTAAAATAATTCATCGCTCAGTGCACATTGCCAAAAGACACTCATGTATCTCCCAGCATATATATAAATTATAAATAAATTATAAATTATATTATAAATTTGCCTGCCTTTTGGATTTTCAGATAAAACACAAGTTTGAAAGTGTGTTTGTTAGCTCTTGCTGTTACCCCATAGAAATGAGGTGCAGTAGAAGGAGCTGAAATCCAATCACAGGCTAAAGCTGAAAATTCCTGTTGTTGTTGCTTTTAGGGAAGTCAGGATATTGCAGTGATGATACAAAAACCCACTCTGCCCAACTCACCAGCTGCTGCAGGGACATTTTCTGTAATTCAGTGCCTATTGGGCACATCAGAGATTTGATTCTGGCTCCTATTACACATCAGTATATATGCCTGATGAAAAAAATCTGTGCTAAAAGTCTAGGAAGATGGAGAAGCAGGAAACAGGACAATTCATTGGCTGCCTTCGCATTTTAAAATCCTTTTCTGCTTGACAACGTGAATGAACTCCCTGGGTAACAAAGCATCTTTAACAATAACACAGAGAAATTTAAAAAAAATCTTTAATAATAAAAGGAAAAGATTAAGGAAAAGCCAAACAAACCCAAATACCGCAGACCACACAGGAGCCTCAGAGAATCACTGGCTGGACTTCGCAGCCGGGTAGCTGCAGTCTGGATGTTATTATCATGTCAGAGCAGTCTCCTGGGAATTGCTGCTGCAAACTCAGAGGTGCCTGTGGAGAATTCAGGTAGCCAGGAAGGAGAAGGGGTAAAAAAACCAGGAGAAAACCAAAACAAACCTCAGTCCCATAAACAGATCATTAAAATTAGTGGCAGAGAAAAACCCTGCAAACCCGAAAGTCTGTGTTTGACACTCCTGCATTTCTAATAGATTTCAGAAGGGAACTTTTATAATTATCTAATCTGACTTTGCTTCACCACCAGCCAGAAACTTTTTTTCTCTAGATCCATAGATTTTTCTCTCCACCTTTGGGACTTCCATGTGATTTGGTGGCGTTGGAACTCTTGCTGTAACTCTTGCCTCTGGCCACAGTGCTGCGGGTGCTGAACAGATAGTGGAAGTTTTAGAAAGATGGGTTGCTTCAGCAATATTTCCATGAAGCTGGAAAACCACTGAAAGAATTGAGTACAATAAAGGAAGTTCACTGCAGAACTGGGAGGCCTGAATCCTGGTGCAGAACTCGTAGGCATCCAGCTTTGGGAGCATCCTCAGCTTTGCTGCAAACAAGTCCAGTTCTCCCCGTGTGGAACATAATGCTTGCAGCAGGTAAGAGACAGGCTAACCCTTGGAATACCTTTTGTGTTCCTTCAGTGACACAACAGCCTCGTGGCATAAAGCTCCCCATCGAAGTGAGGGGGAGAAGAATAGTTCAGGGATGGAACAAATTCTGCTTTGCATTGGTGACATAATGTGGGATTACTGCACAAATATTGGGGGCTGTCTCAGGGCTGTTCTCCAGGAAGGCACTCAGTGTATATTTACTGGTTTGGAATGTGGCTCATCTGGCTATCATGAGGAATTGCCCCCTTGGGGAGGCTTGGAATTGTCAAGACCTGGGAGGGAGGCGTGTTCTGGAGCAAAGCAAGTCTTCAGTCACTTCCAGATGGAATGCAGGACTATAAAGTGACTTGGCAGATACCTGTCAGTCATGGCCACTTTCTCCAGTGTCGTGAGCCCAGTTGAATTAATCACAGGGATGCTTTTGAATCCTGCAGATGAAATGCTAGAACTCGCCACAAACAGCAAGATATTTTCCCGTGTTTGGAGGGGGACAAGACTTTTGCCCCAAACATTTTTTTTTTCCAGTGTTTGCCCCAAACATTTTTTCTTTTTTCAAGAAGTTAGATCAAACTCGGTCATATTAGCATGAGAGCAATTCGTGCGAGGTAGGAAAGGTTGATTATAACAAAAGAGAATTATTAATAGGAGAATAATTTACATCAAGGAGATAGTGGGAGTAAAGTGAATTTTGATGTTTTGAAGGTTGATTGGGTAGGTGGGTGTGTTGACAAAAACAAGACAATCATGTCTTCTTCAGGAACTTAACAGGCTTCAAGGATTTAAAATAAGGTCTGTGAGCTCTGTGGCACACACTTTTTTACAACAGTAGGAGCACAGGATTTTTTTGTAAAAGTCCAGAATATAACTTCAATTCTGTGCTGACCTTCCAGATCATGCTGCCACCAAAGCATTTTCTTTTAAATAAAGTTTTTCTTTTAATATTTCTAGGGTTAAGCATTTCAGTTCGGTTTTATTCAACTATGTAACTTTTATATGGTTTCTGGAAACCTTCAGGATAATATTCCCAATTTCCAGAAAATATTTTCTCCCTTGCACGGGCATGTTGTGGGACAATCTTTGGTGTAAGTGATGGTTGTTTCAGTAAGAGAAAAATACAGACTCCTTCATTTTGGTTTTGTTTGGGTTTTTAGGAAGTAAATCTTAAAATGTATTTTTAATTTAGGTTGACTTAAGGTCTTGGTATGAAAGTGTTACTAAACAATGGCAACTTGTAAAATGGTATCTGGGGAAAAGCAGATAAATCAGTGGTGTGGTGACTTTCTTGTACAGTTAAAATGTAAGTTCATATTTTAGAGGGGTTTTTTCACCTGTTGTTTAATATGGAGCAAGTCCTCAAGTGGATTCCAGGTTTTTCCTCTTTTCTTAGCACACACACTGGAAAAGCTGTGTCTGTACCAAGGCCTAGTTCTTACTGAAATGTAACTTGGGGAGTTGGCGTGGTTGGAAAGCTCAGCAAACAACCAGATCCTTCTCTACTCAGAGATGGTTTGATATTTTGCCCTTCAAGGTTGGTTGAATGTTCATAAAATTAGTGACTTGAGGAGATGAAAAAGAAATAGGAGCAAAGGCACCTAGAAAGAGCATGTCAGCAAAAAACAGCAAAAGATCACTTAAAAATGAGCCAGTAGGGCTGGAAAGTGGCATGAGGGGAGGCATCGTGGGTCCAAAGGTCCTTCCTCCCAAACTTTCCCATTCCTGCCACTCTGCCTTGTGCTGCAGGGGCTGAGGGAGCTTTAGTCTCCTTCTTGCCTTAGCCCAACCACCCTTAAGCTGGGTCATGGAGCTGAGGGCACATTCTGCTCTCTGCTCTTACTGCAGCAAGGTTTGTATCAGCCTCTCTGTGGGTGATTTTGGAGGCTGGATGAGATGCAGATAGGGCAGTCGTAAGTTCCTGAAGAGAAAAGAAAATAAGGTTTTTGTAGTGTTAAATCCAAACTGATGAAACCCTACATACCTTCTGCATCTGAATCTTGTATTAAATTGTTATGTACTTCCTAAAGGTTTAGAGGGGGGAAAAAAGGGCAGTTAAAGGTGTTGATGACTTTTTCTTGGCACTTTTCTCTGTTAGCAAATTTCTAGTCTCTAGACCCTTTTGTAGAATGCTAGAAGAAATTAGTTTGCTATTTGCACAGCATTTTGGGTTTTGGTGATGCCAGTGCCAAATTCAGCAGCGATCAAACAAATTTGAAGAGAGAGAAGCTTCATTGACATGTGTGTCCCTTGCTCTGATGCAGTCCATGGTGTCCCAGGGCAGAGGCTAAAGAGGCATAAAATGAGGTCAGTTTAACCCCAGTGGGAGTGGAGCTTTAGGGAGCTGTTCCTTTGCTGTCCCTTTCGAGAATCCCTGGACCTTGGCGTGCTCTGAGGTGTGGAAGAAGCAGTCAGGCAGTCGTGGGCTGGTAACAACATGTTACTTTAGTAGGTTTCCTAATTTAAGCCTTTGTGATAGTAATTATCCACGTGTCTCTCTTTTTATTCTTAGGGGATGATTTAAAAAAAAACCCCTATACTCTCTAATTTCTTACACAATACGTCTCTGTGTGTTTTTGTGGGGTTTTTTTCTCAATATGTAGTAAAAGGAAGCAGAAGATGATTTTGTAGAATGAGAAAAGAAGAATGTTTATTCAGATTCACTCTCTCGTATCTCATACTTTCACTGCATCAAAAATGATGTGTCTTTTTGATATATTTCAGTATTATAATCTGCTGGTGGATTAGGCCATCTGAGGAACTGATGTGTCAGCCAATTGTTTTGGGTTTTAGTGTTATTACTTCTATATTACCCTGGTTTTGGTTACACAGGTATGGTTTTAGGTGTTTCTGGGCACTATCTGGAAAGATATTCGAGGTCCGGCCTGCAGGCATATTTTTAAAGGTATGTATTGTGGACATAGAGGTGATAATCCATAGCTATTTTTACAAAGATGTGCAAACACAAGTCAGCCCAGTGGCTGTTGTGCCTGGGGAAAGCTCCTGGGGGCTCTGAGGCCGGAGAGTTGGGAACAGTTCCCCAGCTGGGGACGGGGGATCTGCATGGGAAGCTCCCTTTGTTCTGAGCACCTGCAGAGGGGGAGCAGCACGGTCACGTCAGCATCCGAGGCAAATGCTGCAAAATGCCCTTTGGTGTAGTGGCCCCTGCAAGGATAAATGGAACAGTCATGCTTTCCAAAGCTCAAATAAATAACTGCTGGCACTCTCAGAACACCAGTCCTCCGTTTGGGAAATACCACTTGATGATAGAGTTGATGAAAGGTCCTCAGACATCAAACACATCAACTATAGCTAAAAAAAGCCATGCTATATATGGTCATTCCTCTCTTTAGGAAGACATTCCTTCTGTTGTTCTCCTTTGCTTATTTTAGTCACCCGTTTCGTACCTCCTCTTCAACACTTGACCCTTCAAGATAACCAATCTGTGGTGATGATCTGTATTTTCTTCAGAAAACTGGGAACCAAGAAGACTCTTAGTGGCTGTGCTAGGAATTCCTGATTGTTTTAATTACTGCTTTACATCCGTGCATCTTCACCTTTGTGTGACAGATGTGATTCCTGCATTTAAGAACTAATGTAAACTCATTTGTAGCATTTGTTTATGACAGGGAAGTCCACGCAGTGACAGGGTGTGCTCAGTGCACAGTGCTCTCTGGGGTTTGATCTGAAGCCCTTCTTGCTTCTTCCTGCAAGTTCTTTTTTTATTGCAGCAGTCTGTGCACTAAATGCAGCTCTGGCTGAACTGCCTTATCTCAGACACACGTTCATGGAGAATCACTGTGAGGTGCTACAGGAATTTGACAAGGATCAGGACTAGTTTCAACACTGTTCAATATTTTTGTCAATTACTTGGAAAAATCTTTCTGAATTACTGCTGCTTCATTTCCAGGTAGCACAAAGAGTGGCAGAATGTGAGATAAGAAGGTAGTAGACACTTTACACAAAAAGCTCTGAATTGTTTTGCCTGTTTAAGCAGAGGACTTAAAATAAACAAATGAACTTGCCTAAGTAAAAGAAATGTTCCAGTGGGAGAAGACACTGTCAAGCAAAGCAGAGATGGTCCTCGTGACTAACGGCTGGCCACAAGCTGCTAGTGGAGAACAGTGATGGAATAGTTGTTTGTGTAAATGGGAATGGGGGCTGGGAGAGAAGTTTTGTCTGCTTCTATGCTGGTGTACCTTAGCAGGACAATTCGAAAATAGTTGCCGTCGTTCTGAGATCCATGTCTTGGGAGGGACGTTGAGGGTAAAGTTCAGAAAGTCACCACACAATACTTGGGGTAGGAGCAAATGGTTGGTCTTCAACCACCTAGAGCATCATCTCTTACATTTGTCACTGAGAGAACTGGGTGTCTGTAAGAATCAGTGTTTAAGGGTCTTCAGAGAAAGCAAATACTGGGTACTAAAGGGATTGGGAACCAGTGGCTGAAATAGATGAATTCAAATGAAGAGTAGGTAAAAATATTCGTCTCTGGATCTGGTTAAATATGGGAATGGATTACTGGGAGGAAGAGCTGCTGCACCATTTCCGGACATCTGCAGCTTCAGCTTGGGTGCTTTTCTGTAAGGAAAGTTTTAATCAAACACTGTGGGCCCCGGCGCTGGGGTTAATGATGTGAAATGCAATGACCTGTGGTATGCACGTCTTAGGATATGCAAGAATAGATCATCCCACTTCCCTTTTTTTAACTTTAGATTCTATGAATTGATGGATGTCTGCTAGTGATACAGCTTGAATACCTCTTTGTACTTTGCCCTAATTCTACAAGTCTTTGTACAAATTTTTCTCATTATAATCTTAAGAATACCTTACACATTATTCTCTGTCTGTTAGCTACTATTAGCAGCCCATGTGAATCCAGCCATTGGTGGTGTAAGAATTACTTGGGAAATAATTTCACTTTCTCATGCTGGATTTTGATAAGGTGGAGGTAATCTTGACTTTTAACTCTACATTCTTGAAGATAAATGTCGAGACATTCAACTTTTTTCATGAAAAAATTATAGTAAGTCTCAGTGTTCAGAAAATATAACTCAATGCTTGCATATTCAACAGCACAGAGTGCAGTACCTGGAATTTTCTGTTCTTTGAGGATCAGGTATTGGTCCCTCTAAAAATCCTGGCTACTGCAGGGGGACCATCTGTCTGAATTTGGGGTTGCTGTGGTCTCACAATTTTTTGGTTTGTATTTAATGCCACTGTCTATTTGTTTTGCAGAATATGAAATATTAGATCCAGTGGCTTTTTTTTTTAATAGCTATCATTTATGGGAAGCCAGGAGAGCTTGTGAACAGAATTTCTGATGTATGAAGTAGTATTTTGCTTTTGGTTTTTTGTTTGGGTTTTTTTTTTTGTGCAGCATAACTTATTACTGGCACGCTTAATACTATTTTGTAAAGTATTTTTGTGAAGAGTCAAAAGGTAATTTGCTCTCTTGCATTTTGAAATGTATTTGCCTTTCTGGATATGAATTCTTTCAACAGTATACCATTGTCTCCACACAACCATTCCAGCAAAAGTTATTTTCTGAGTAATGAGCTGATAAAATTGATTGTGTGTTTGTCTTCTGTGTTCGATTGTGAAACTGTAATGAAATACTGGAGTTTAAACAATGTGGGTTTTTTGATCTGTGACAACTCCTTAGAAATAAAGAGATGAGGACTGAGCGAAGGAAGGGATAAGCCAGAAGATATTCTGATGTCGTTGTACTTCGTCCTCCCAAACAGCTTCTCTGAAGCGCGGAAGTTTTTCTCTACAGTACCAGATAAGGAATGTGTTAAGTCCAGTGATGTTGGCTTAATTAATTTAAATTCTGGTACAGGCTGTGCAGTAATGCTAAAGATTTCTTGTGTATCTGTATTTGAATCCATGATCTCTTTCAAAAGCAGCGTGATGAATGAGTTACATGTGGCTAATACTCATTGGGAGGGGAATTGGCACTTCACCAGTGGCTTGGAATCGTACAAGAGCAATATGATTTGTATGCTGTTGTTTCTGTGGACCTTTGCTCTGGTACTTACCTCATTGGTCTGACGAGTCCTTGCTCTGAAGTTGGGAAATAAAAATATAAATGCAGGACGGAATTTCTCTTGATGTTACACAGTGACAGCAATTTTTTGCAGATAGAATTGCAGGAAGACTATTGCAGGTCCAAGTGCAAGGTCTCTTGATCTTTGATACTAGCTGGGGGAGCATTCCTGCTTCTCTAAACTTTATTTTAGAATAGCTGATAAAATAAATACATATATCTGAAAAAAAAAAAACCAAACATGTAAAAATAACCTAAGAAAATTATTCAGTTAATTTGATGCAAGCAAGAAAAACCTTCTTTTAACCTGCAGCCTTCAATTGGCAGTTGTGGAAATTGAAAATCTTCCCATGCCCTCTTTGTTTCTTTTCATTTTATTTATGCATGCTTCTATTCCTATTTGTTATGATACCTTGCATTGATTTTGGTTAGCTTGGAAGTATTCTCTAGACTCAGAATACCTCTGTCTGATCCTCTCCTGGGGAGTGGCACAGGGAAGTGGTGTCTGTGTGGCCAGTCAGGAGCTGGGAGGGGGAGCACGGGCGTGTCCTGCCGTGGATGGGCTCAGGTGGGTGCTGCTCAGAGGGCTGGAGGGGGAGTCTGGCCAGGAGCTGATGGTGCTGTGCAGCACCTTGCAGTGAGCAAGGGCGGTCCTTGGGCCCACAGAGATGGCAGCAGTGCAGCACCTCACACACAGATCTTCCTAAAGCAGGCACCTCCTCAGTGCTGGGAGTGAGCAGGAACAGCTCTGGGAAGGTGGGAGCTGACCCAAGCCCTGCATGGGTGGAGCAGCTGATCCTCATCCACTCTCAGGTAGCACTGGCAGCCTTGGAAGTTCAGTTCATGCTTTCTGCATAGCTAATCTGCCTGAAAAGGATAATTTCAGGGCATTTGGAGTGAGGATAGAAAGTTTCCATCCTTCAGGAGGTACACTGCGATTCCCCAGGGTCTGCAAAGCAGAGGAAGAGGCATCTTCAGGAGTGTGTTGGTTCCCAGGCAGGTGCTTTGGCTGTGGGGATCAGTAGTGGCCTGGGCCTCTTGCTGACTGCCTGTTCTCTCAGCAGCCATGGGAGTGCAGGAGGAGCAATGGGGGAGATGTTTTTGCTCTTAAGTGGTAGAAGCAGGTATATGATCTTCTGTAAATCACAAAGATGGCATTAAAGAGTGCGTGTGCATGGTAGTTTGTTTTTTCTTTTCCTGTTTTTTCTTTTTTTTTTTAAATCAAATGCTATTTCTGAGCTCCAAGGGCTGACAGCTGTTCCAGTTTTGCTTGGGGATGTTTTCGCAATGTGGATTAATCAATGTTATGAACTGGGTCCATGGGGTTTTGGGAATGTAATTGGTTTCAGATGACACTTTGCTAGTCAATCTGCGAAACAGCCGAATGTTGACACAGCTGAACAATTCCAGCTGTTTCCACTCACCCCTTCTTCTCTCCCTGGATGCACCAGCCTTTTCCCTCTCTGTCTCCCTTTCTTACTGTGACTTTGTAAAACAAATTTGGGATTGCAGTTTCTGTCATTTGTCTCTGCTTTGGATTTGTTTCTTCCCAGAATACTTTCAAAATGCATTATGTTAGGTATGTTTGTTGATGTCCCTTTTTATTGCTTTGAGCCTAATTTGTTATGCAGACATTAACTCTTAAGAATTTAGATGTTGCTTGAAGGTATCCTTTTGTCACATAATTTGTACAGGTAATTTGAGAAGTTTGAAAATACTTGTACATTTGTTGTGCCAAACCTACCTCTTCTTTTTAAAAAGGTAACAAAGAATGCAGGTAACCAAAGGCAGAGATGAAGTGGGAGGGCTCTGCGGGAAGATGTGCTGTAGAGGCTGTTCCACTGCTGCTCTGCCCTGCCTGACAGCCTGGCTTTGGTCAGGCTGGTGACACTTCCGTGCTGTGCATCCAGACCTTAATGACAGGAGAAATAACTCCCCAGAAGGGAGTGGCTCATAAATTGCCTATGCCATTTGTATTTCTAGAATTAATTCTTTTTCTCTTCCCCTCTTTTTTTGCCCTGTTGTATGGTAAGTATATGTAAGCCCTGAATATATCATACCACTGTGTCTGGAGTTTGTAATGTGGTATCAGTGCCTGTTCTCGATTTGTGGCAGTACAGAAGAAGGAGATGCAGTGCAAGACAAGGCACATTCGTTTTCCACGGTGTTTTTTGTGCTAACTGACCTTCAGAACACTTTGCAGCAGGGACTACAGAACGGCCCAGGCAGTTGGTCCTTGGGAGTCTGTGTGCTCAGACACCTCCAGACACTGCACAAAGATGGCCCCAGCCCATGGTGGGGTGGTCTGGCTTTGTTCTGAAAGCCTTTGGCCACTGTCCCTCTGGTGAGAGGCTCGTGGCTGGGTGTTTAGAAGTGACTCCAATGGGGGCAATTTTCTGTTTAGCATTATTTTCCCATTAAGCAGTCAGATGGGTTTTGAAGGATGTATGCTCCCTCTTGTCTGTGTGGCTCCTCCGATGGCAGACTATTCTAAATTAAAACTGATGTGTGAAAAATTCTGTAACAAATCTGCTGTTTTCAGACAGCAGTCAGCTTTGCTAACTTTTTGAAACATCAGAAAGCACCCACGTGTGTTGAGCCTTGTAAATCATCTCTCTTGTATTAAAGTAGCCTGCAATGGAATGGCTGATCCTGTACCTTCCACATACCATTGCAATGCTTTACCTACAGAGGAGTCTCTTTGCCTGCTACATATGGCCTGTTTAGAAAAGGGAAAATGTATATCGAAAACATGGTAGGAAAATGGCACCTCTGGGAGTGTCTCTCTTAGAATTTCGTTACACTGAGAAAATTGCAAATTTGCGCAATGCAGTTTTCAGAGAAAGTCCTGGTGTCATTAATTCCTGTTGGTATTTTTTACTACCAGGGTATTTGATAAGAATTTCCCATTCTACAGACTTCATGCTGGCAGTTCTTTTGCATTTTTTGTGGGGAGGGAGACTTTGAAGGCATAAATTCAGTACCTAGATCTAAGCAAGCCTCAGAGACCCCATTTATATGGCAGGACAAAGCTTTTCAGATTTTTCTAGCTTTTTCCATTTTGTCCCAGAGATTTAGGATTCTGACTAGCAGTTCAAACCAGCATTAAAATCGTCCTGTTGACTGAGAGCTAGTTCAAAACTGTCATGATTTTTCATTCTATAATTTTTAGAATCTGTGAGGAACCCTGGACTCTCTCGAAGGGCTGTAGCATTCTTTCTTCTGCTGTATTATTGAAGACCAGTTTTTTCCAAAGCTGAAGGCAGACAGCTGTTGGACTTAAAGCAAACATTTAAATGCACTTGCTACTTGTGCGTGTGACTTGAGTTATATCCCGGTGGTGAATTGATGTTTTATTTAGTCAAAATGATATTTCAGGTAAACTGGGATTTTGTCTTTCTCTGCTGTACCAGCCCACATCTAGTTCTTAGTTAAGGAATGTCTACACAGAATTAAGGAGAGAAAAGTGAAGGCTAATGCTTGTATCAATTCAGAAACCAAATGACACCGTTTCTTTAAACAGAGCAGACATTAAACGCATTGAGGACATGTATGCTATTCACTGTAATGTTCTTTTCATCATTCTTCAAACAACCCGTAGAGGTTTTCTGTTGTACAATCTTTGACAAATCTTTCTTTGTATCCCTAGTTCTCTTTTGTTCTGTTGAACCACCAAAGGGAGCAGGTTCTTGGAAAGACAGAGGGAATGCACACAGCCAGTATGGTGTGGAAAGCCTGTCTGTGATGTTATGTGGCTGAATTCATAGAGACTTAGAGCTGCCACAAGCCTGGGTTTTCTCAGGGTGTCTCTTGTCTCCCTCTGGAAGTTTTGCACAAGTAGAAAGGAAGGAATTTGGCTGTGGTCTAGGATTTGCAGATCTCCATGTGCTGGAACAGTAGCACTGCCTGATGCTGCCTCTGCTGAAGTCCATGCCCATGGATGTAGTGTGGGAGTGCAGTGCATTCAGTGTGTGAACAGGAAAGAACAGAGTGCAGGAGTGTCCTGCCCAGAAGTTTGCACATTTGGTAACTTCTCTTTGTTTGGAATGGTTTACTGTTATCATATCACAGTTTAAACAATCTACTAGTTATTAGTCAATTCATTGTGTCTTCACAAACAGTTGCAGAAAAAAGTGCATTTTGGGCCACGGTAAGTTCTGAACTGTTGTGCTTTGTTAGGTTAGTGTCTCTGGCTGTGAAAACCAGAAAGTTAAATTAAATATTCCAGTATTTTGTGTTGTAGTCTCTGGCCTGCAGTAGAAAAAGCAGGTTCATCAGCAGAACCTACTCTTTGAGTGTACCTGCTATGGGCATGTGAAAATTCCTTCTCTTCCTCCAGTGGAATATCCCTGCACTACCTGTTTTTGTTGCTTTGTCCCTCTCTTCCCACTAAATTATTTGGTCGTTGAAGCCCACATGCCCTCGAGAAGCTCCTCCAATAGCCCAATTTTGAGAAACAGGAAAGTTTTCTGAAAAAGTTTCTCTTAACCAGTCCATTTCCAAGTTAGCCTTTTGTAGTTCCAAATCACCAGTTACTGCAGAGATCTAGGCAGAACCATAATATCCCCACAGCCCTAGAGGCTGAGTTTTAATCTGCAGGCAGGAAGAGTGATTTCCCTGGCTGCTGTGCCTCCGGTTAAATTGCTGAAAGAGGCGTGGCTCTGAGAAGAACAGCAGCACCCTCCATCAGTGCCTGCCCAGGATTGGGGCCTACCCTGTAGAAGGTTTTGCTGGGCCTGTGTTTTCCTGTGTGTCCTTGTGTCACTCTGGCTCTGAGCAGCAGCCCTGGGGACTGTCACAGAAGTAATGGGGTAGAAGGCATCAATAAAATATTTTGTTAGTGTGCACTCGTTTGTGTATCTTCAGCCATCAGGCTTTTAGGAGTGCTGGAGTGATGCTTGACAGTACAGCACTGTCTAATCACACATTCACATTCCTGATACCCAAATGCATCAGAGAAGCCTTCATTTCTGTCTTCCCCCTCACAACCCACAATACTTTTTTTTTCCCCAAAACAGGGGCTGATATAATCCTCATATCTTCGTTATATCCATTTTAAAAATTTTTTCTTCTTTGTTTCAAAATAAGTTAGAAAGGCACTTGATATGTATCAAGAAGGCTGTTTTATGCTTTCACAAGCCTTATTTCAGTCTTTTTCTGCTTTCTGGAACAAGTACGGTCTCAGCTTGCCTACGCTCGGTGTCATGCTGCAGAAGTTTCTGTGTGAGCACCCCTGCAGGAGCAGACCCCTGGTGTTTGTGACCCCATGATGCGATGCCAGCTCGTGCTCCTTAGGGCCCTGATGGCACTGGGGACCCTGCCCGGCCTCACCTGGGGCCTTGCCCGAGGGCAGGGGAGCCCTCAGAAACTCAGCTCTGGGCCAGGGCCAGGCCTCTCCTTCTCCTTTCTCTTAGATTTTAGCAATGCAGCTACATAAAAACTTAACAGCCCTTCCTCAGAGAGTGATAAGAAGAGATAATGGGGCATAAAGAAAAATTCCATCCTTGATCGTATCGTCCTGTGCTGGTAAGTTGTTGGCATTGTGGTGTGCTATGATACTAAATTTTTGACTCATTGGAAATGCAGCTTGAGTCATAAAGTCCTATATTTGCTATGTTTTGGGGAGTTTGGTTGGGTTTTTTTGTTTGTTTTTTTGGTTGTTTTTTTTTTTTTTTTTTGGTAGTAGCTCTTCCTCCGAAGAGGAAAGCTGAAAAAGCAGTTTACAGGAGCAGATAAGAGTAAGTTGTAATTCCAGTTGTTGTGCAATAAAAAGAACTAATGCAGATGATAGGAATCTTGGCTGCTGTTTCAGTGTGTGATTCAGGAGGTCTGGTGAAAACAGGAGTCTGTGCTCTGCTGCTGGAAGTTTGTTGATTTTGCTTCAATCCACCTAGTCAACACCTAGCTCATGCTATTAAGATGATTTTGAGAGCTTCACGGGTGAATCAATGAGCATTTCAAATGAAATTTTTTTTCAAAATGTCACGATTCTGTGTTCAAGTAGGATAAAGACTGACAGTTTTGATCTTAAACTTAACTGTTCAGCTTTTTAATGCATGAAACCATATCGTACCTCTACTGTGGCATCACAGGCTCTGAGAAAAAAAATGATCATCAGAAAAATCTTTGCTGCATTGAAGTTATCATTGATAGAGATGAAATCAAGGTCAAGATACCACAATGTGTGGGAGGAAGCTGGGTGAGAATTAGCAACTTCATCTAAGGCTTTATATCTCAGCTCGCTTCCAAGTTGTCTTTCTTCCACTGTCTCTTAGTGACTGTGAAAGAGCCATGAGAAATTGTATCATATATATATAATTTTCCCCATTATGTGAGATCTCAGGATCTTTTTGAAGATAAGTTCAAATAGATTCAAGCTGATTCAGAAAAGAGGCCATTTAAGAATTCTTGACTTTTTCAAGTGGTTCACTTCATTTCACATTGCTCTGGAAGGAGGTGAGAGATTTCCTCCTGGTCGAGGCTCCTCACAGGCTGAGTAAGTTTGTGAAGGAAGTTCAAGCACAGCTGAGCTGGGATTATTCTTTATGAAGAAGTTGTTACTAATTTAGAGTCAGCAGCAAGTTTTGCTTTCCTTACTCTCTTCTCCCTCTGCTTTCTGTCATGTACTCCAATAGCCTTAGCTATCAAAATGTCATCAGTATATGTCAGACACAAGTTCCACTGTCTCTGGGAGGCGGGGTTTGTGTATTGGCTTGGAGGTAATTTGTGTGCTACATCCTTGTCTTGTTCTCTCTGAAGACCACTCTGTTGTCAGTCAATCTGTGTCCTGGGTCAGGTGTGAGAGATGTGGACTGTTGTTTCCTTGTGCAGGCCTGCACTGCTCTGAGAGTCAGAGTCTGGGACTCCAACACGAGCAAAGTTTGGAGCTGCTCCTGGTTTTGGTGTTTACTACTCTGCCCTTCGTTCCTTAGGGAGCGTGCCGCTTCTCAGGGAGCACGTGGTTTAATAAACTTGATACAACAATTTCAGCTTTAGAAGCAGGGTGTCTCATTTTCTTCTTTCCTACTTGCCTGCACAGTCTCCTGTGGATGTTCTGAGCTCCTCTTCAACCTGTGTTTTGGCTGTGATTTTGGTTTTCTTTCTTTCCTTGGTCTAGTCTAGCCTTTTGCTGTAGCCCATTTCCTTAAATAAAGTTATTTGCAGAAAATACTTCCCAGCCAGGTGCCACCTGGCAAATGTAACCTCTTTCTGTCTCAAAGTACAGTTTTCTTTGTGTCTTTATTGCTGAAAGGTGATGCAGGTGGCCTGACGTTGCTCTGCTGTAGCTCTCAAGCAGAGCCAGGAGGACCAGCCCAGGGTCCCGGTTTCTGGCCTGGTTTCTGCTGCAGCTGGAGCAGAAGAGCCTTGCTCTTCTGAAAGCAAAGAGGCAAAGCCCAGCTCTGGCACCCAAAACATAACAGGATTGGACCGGGCTGTGTGGTTTGATTCAGGAACATCTCACGTTTTGTATCTTCACTCTGAAGGAGAACCCTACGAATGAAGGCTGCATTTCTATCACTCACTGTGCTTTGTAACCTTGTGGGATCCAGCAGTGCACCATTTTGATAACAACAATTTGAATTTTCCATGAGTTCACTGGTCACAGCTCTCTGGGTCAGGGGCTTGGCACAGCCAGGTGTGCCAAAGGTGTCCTCTTACCGTAGAGGGAGCTGCAAGCCAGAAGTTGGGCTGGCATTTCTTGTTGTGCCCAGAGCACAGGAGGGATCTTACTAGGAGTGCTTTCAAGAGAGACTTGGCTCCAGCAAGCCCCCAGTCTCAACACCAGGAGAGCATTTATTGTGTGTACTTGGGAGAAAGGGCAAGAGTAGTCAGTGTCCATTAATTCACTTGTTTGAGTTATTAGGTACTTATCTTTCCTGCAGCCCTTTGAAAGGCTGATACTGCTCTTTTTTTTTCCTCTTTTTTTTTTTTTTGGTTTGTTTATTGCATAACTCCAATAGAAAGAAATTCCTAAGGCATGAATGCTAAAGAGGAAGGAAAGAATAAGTGGTGCCAGTTAAATTTTCATGTATTTATGCCTTATTATGGCCTGACAGTCAGAAATAATATTCTTTTCCTTTTATCCTGATCTTCTCTTTTGACTGTGTATTAAAAAACCACCAGCAGTAACAAAGTGTAAAAGATTGAATTAAATCCTAGTTAAAATGACTTCACCTTAAATAGTGGAATATCTTAGATCTCTTTCTCTTGCTTTTTTCTTTCTCTCTGTCTAGTCTACAGAGACTTGGCAGTCTCAGATACCCTTGGGTGTTCAAAGGTAGATCAGTCTGTGGCAGGGCTGCCTTTGATGTTTTCACCTACAAAAATGTCACATCACAACTTGCTCTGTTATTTCACATTGAATGTGAAAGATTCACTAAAAGGTTAATTCCAAGTCTTGTTGGATTTTATACCATTAAAGTCAATGCCTTTTCAAGGATGCACCTAGAATGGTTTCAGAAGGATGAGAGAAGGGGCTGGTTTAAAGTTCCTGCTGCCGCTACGAGCTCTCGATAACCGTGTGCTTTGGGTGCTCATGGGAGCATAACCCCTCCTGCAGGAAGGCTTTGCCCCCCACTCCCTGGGGAGGAAGGAGAACAGGGATTGCTATGGATACTTTAAATAGCCCTACATCTACCAGCAGTACCTTTACCTACTTGTGCATGAGGCCCTAATTTGATTTGTGTTCGGTCTTGTGAAAGACAAATGTGAAGGGAGAGAAACACTTAGATACAAATCTTTGAGGGAGATCTTGAACGATCCTGAATATCCATTCTGGTTTCTGGAATGAACTGTAGAGTAATTAGGAATGCCTCAGTGAAATGTTTTTGAAACAGTTCTACTCTTGGTTCTTCCCCTCCCCTTCAAGACTTGTGTCTTGAGGCAATGCTGTACCTTTGTACAGGGACTTTAATTTCTTTGTGGATGCAGTAAATTTGACTGGAGAAAGCTAAATGTAGTGGATTTCAAACATTATTTTGAGTAAGAAATATGTTTTTCTAAAAGATTCTTCAGTTTGGAGAAAAATGCTTGTTTATCAATCATACCACAAATAGTGCATTTGAAAGATTTCTGAATGGACAAATCCTGAAGGAAGGATAGCAGTTGTTTTAAATTGCTTGGGGTTTTTTTAAACAATTGCCAAGTAAGTAAGTATATTTTCTGTTTTCTCTTAGAACAGTGAAACCTTTAGAGTTAGTGAGGGCGCTTAGAAAAGGAGGTGACCTCTCTCCACCTCTCCTCTTTAGCAGAACTCAGATGTGTATGTAATTTAATTGGTTACTGAGCTTGATGCTCTCCACCCCCTCTTCCCCCACAAATAATTCTTGCAAGTGAGCAGTGAGAAGTCAGGTAACTCGCTCCAGTGTCCTCGCATTTGTCGTGTAGGAGAGGCTGGGATTACGTGCTTTGTCAAGCTGTGCTCTTAAGGATGTGTCACATTTCCTACCGTTTTAACACAGGAAATGTCTCTGTCACCAGGCAGCCCTGCTTTTCTGTGCATCCCCTAATTGTGTGTGAACTGAAGGTGCAGCTGGAGAGCATTTCATATCTAATTGGTGTGTGAAAGCTGAGGGCAGAAAAAACAATTAGGAAGTCATGGTCAACTTCAAGAAGGGCCATAATTGAGGCAGAACTAAAATTAAAAATTGGATTGCTACCAAGCTGAAGTGGAAAGAAAGGATGTATGGAACAAACCTGTAAACAGCAGAGCAGCTTAGGCTCCAAAGTTCCACTTGGTGCAGTGGCTTCAGAGCCCCAAGTGCCTCAGGGATACCTGATGGGAGCTTAGCTTCCCAAGCCCCTTGGCATTTGGAAGAAATGTCTGTGGGATACTGTGGCTAAATTTAGTGTGTTACAGGATGTCTCTGATTTTGGTCATCCCCCTCTTAATCAATTGTAGTCTATTGATAGCCCTGGAATAAGGGCTAACTGCTCTATTCAGCTGCCTGGTTTTGTCTTCATTTAGCAGCAAATAAAGAGGTAGAGGTGCTAGGCATACACTTGAGTGCTGTTTTTAATTCCACCTAGTCAAGAGTTTGAAGTAATTCAACAAAGGAGTTCATTTTACTGTTCAAACTGTAACAGTTTCTGTGTACACTAAGTGATAATGAGGCCATTTAAAAATCCTCTTCTTGCCACTTCTAATAACAGGATGTAGGTTTTCTAAGAATGTATTAAAATGTGTATCACAGCAGCTCGTTGCCGTTTTACTGTTTGGCTGATGGGTCATAAACTCTGGCAAGTTCTAATGCTAAAAGGTTATGGTCCTGCCTGTCACTTTTATTGTAGCACATGTGGTAATGGCTGATATTTATCAGTGTCTGAACACTAATTGTATCAACATAAACTTAGCTTATAGCTGTGCAAACAGAAGGGTGGTGCCTGCGACAAGCCCCTGCATCAGCGCAGCGTGCGAGGCACTCAGCGCAGCCCTTACCTGAGGCACAGCGACCTGCTGGGGCTGTGGGCAGAGCGCACCAGGAGCACTCCTGAGCATCTGGAAAGCAAGTGTCTGATAGGGATTTTGTTCTTGCTTTGTTGATTGTTCTTTGCCCGTTTCCTTTGTGTCGGAGGAAGATCACCATATCTGTCATTTTGCCAGATGTTTATCAAGGTGGTGTGTCAGTGTTTGCATAGGGGAACTCTCACGCTGCTGGGAGAAGCTGGGAACTAATAATTTAAAGTTGTTATTTGGGAAGCAGGTGGGCAGAGGATGGCCGAGGTACCAAGTGTGGTACCACTGGAATACTTTTCTTTCAATTAATTAGATTTTAAGTGATCTCTAGCTTAGTTTGTTCAGATTTCTGTGACCTTAGTCTCCTTTCATAGAAACTTTCACCTCTTGCTTGAACTACGGAACACCAGGGCTAGGGCAGTACCTGAGTTTCTATTGCCATGGCATGGTGTGTCATATTAAAGAGCAACAGTGATTTGTAATTTAGGTGTGCAGTTAGAGATTTTGTCAGATTTCGTGTGTTAGTTTTGTGCATTCCTGATAGGGTTATTGCTCTACATTTACTTGTAACAAGCTTATTTAGGATCTCTTTGGACAAAAGGCACTACTGAACCTGTTAAGGTTTTCTTACCAAAGATGCTGGGTTTGATGGGCACTATCCTGCAACTTAGAGGATTTTATAATTTTTTTATTCAGACAAAGTAGTTACCTCTTGTGTGAAAGACAAACTTTTCAGTGTGTAAGGATAATAAACCAAATCATAAATAGTTGCTGGGATAATACCCGCACCCTGAAGTAGCTGACGATCCTGCCCCGGTGATGTTGGTGCGGTCGTGCCTTGCTCGTGGTTGATGGAGGCTGTCCTGTGCATTCCCTGGGACATTGCCGGTGCCTGGGAGGCCCAGGGGCTGTTTCTGTGCCTGCAGGAGCTGGAGGAGAGGCGCTGCCGCCTGCTTCTTTTCCCTTTCTGCCGGTCAGGGAGTGCCCCGAGCGGCCGCGGGGCGAGCGAGGGCCGCTTGGAGCGGAGGCTTCGAGCCGGGCCGTGCGTGCCCGGGCTCCCGCCGCTGCCGCTCGGCTCCGACAGTACATGACAAGCATCACTAGGTGGCACAGCCACCCTGGTGCACTGCCCGGGTTCCAGCGCTGCAGCGGCGCTCGAATCCAGCCCCGCGTCCCAGCCGCGCCGCGCCGGGCTCGTCCAGCGCGTTCCCGGCGCTTCATCCCCGGGCTCGCTCCTGCGGCAGCGGCCTCGGGCTGTGCCCTGCTCGTCCCGCTCCGAGCCTGCCTGCTCCTGCCACGGCACTGCCAGCACAGACCTGAAGGTTTTGCTGACTTGGGGGAAAAGAATTTCAAATGATGTTTCCAAAGCTTCTTGAGATCTTGTTTTACCAGGCACTTACCGTAATCTGCGTGTTGGGTTACCAAGTTCCTGTGAAAGTCTATTTCAGCCTTTTGGAATTTATGCCAGGAAATCCAGTATATAATCCGAGTTTAAATTAAGCACTTTATAGGAGGTGTTTGTGTTTTAAGCACGAGTTTAAGTGTTTTCAACAGTGAAATGAAGGATAGTGCTATAAAGTTTGTGTTTAAAAATGAGTACCAGTTAAGCATATTGTTGAGCTGGGGCTTCTCTTGGTGTTCATTTATGAAACTAGTTGGGGAACTCCGTTTGAAAGGTATATGATTGTTTCTGTATTTATTTTTCCTTTGATAGAAATCAAAGTGTAGGTTGGACTGTATGAGAGAGGTAGATGGATCTCAGTTAAGTTTGCTCTGAGGTTGTTTGTTTGGTTGGTTGTTGTGTGGTTCGTTGTTTTAAATTAAAACGTCTTTAGTCTGGGAGATGCAGAAAATCCTCAGCAATTGATGAGTGTCTATTTTTAAAGTAAACTCATTGCACTGTGATGTGACAATTCACTTCTCTAAACCAATGTAAGTTTACAGACACACTGATTTCTCAGCACTGATTTTAAGTGGAGTGCTAGGGATGTTTCTAAGAATAAAATGTGGGTTTCAGTTTACAAGGAGGAGTTATGATTTAGAAGTTAAGCAGGTAGTAGTTTCCTTTTAAATCATAGGTATGTTTTGTAAGGGTTGTATTCATACTTAACTGCCTCAATTAGGTGTTTTCAAGTGCAGTGACAGTTATTTAAAAGATTTCTGCTGTTTGGAAATAAAGCATGGCTTCAACTTCATTTGTGAGGGAAAATGCTGTGAGAGATTGTGGTGGCATTGTTGTTACTACTGTTAATGTAGCTTGAAACCCATTCTGGCCACCTCCACCTAGCAAAAGCAAAATATAAGTCTCTTCTAAGATCTCTCATCTAAATACTTGTAGAAAATCAGAGTAGTCTGGGTAAAATAGACCGTAACCAAGGCTTTGAAGTAAATATATAGAGGGCTGGAGTTTACTTGCCTGTAACAAGAAATGAAGATTTTTTTCCCAAGTGCCCCCCACTGTCAGAATGTTTCACAAATACCACATTTATTTTCACTGTGAAGATAAGATTTCTTTATTATAGCAGAAACATTGGTGTTGACACAGTGGACAGCAGTGGTGACGCTAGAGTAGATTAAGGGAGCCTGATGTTTACATGCCCTTAGAATGTACCATTCTCCATGTGGAGATGATGTGGAAGTGTTTGGGATGGACACACGTGCATTTCCTCTGGGTTCAGTCCCATCCCTGGCTCTGTGATAAATTTTGCAAGAAAGCACCAGGGTAATCTTGGGTCCTTGCTTAAAATAATGCTGTAGGCTTCCCACACAGGAGAGTGTTGGTTGTTGAAGGGGATTTTTATGGCTCACACTGGGACTGACGTCAGGCTCGCCCACAGCCTGGGACTAGAGAAATTCTGAAGCTGTGCAGATGAGCAGTTCCTTCCTCTCGAGCAGAATAACCACAAGCAGGTTTGGCTCCCTGGATTTGGTGCATTGGAGATTTTTGAAGGCAGAAGAGTAGCTCTTCTAACATCATTGTGTGAAAATAAAAGCATTCCTGGTGGAGAACATAGCTCTTTCCTGTGTATGTCCTTTGTCTGTGTTGGTCTTTGTTTTGGCTTTTTGTTTGGTTTTATGGGTGGGGGGTTTTTTTTGTTGTTTTGGTTTCTGGGGTTTTTTTAATGTGCCTTGGAAGTGTGATCAGTCCATTTTTCTCTTCCTTATCACTTCTGGCCTCATGGTACTCCTAAATACATGGTTCTGTGTGTGCTGGTAAGTATGTGCCCCAAACTGTGGTGATCTGTGCTGCTCTGTGCCTTGAATTACTTAACTTTGTTTCCCCTTTTGCTTTGATACACAAAGTAACTTGGCCAAAAAAACCCCAGTGGTCAGTGGGAAAGCACAGATGAAATCTCCAGGTCATTTTTTTCTTCCATGCCTGTTAAAAAATTGAAAGGGTTCCATCTCCGGACTCTTGCTCTAAAGTGTTCTTGAAATGAGAAGTTAAGAAACAGACTTAGAAACAGGGAAGTTAAAAATGGAGAATATATTTTCTGGATCTTACTAGACAGCCTGAAGTCAAACCCTCTTAGCATTAATCCTGCTGGAAAGCGAAGTGTTTGCTTTAGAAATGCTGGTTTCATCTTGACAGTGAATGTGATGTAAAGACGACAGGCAACACCGAGCCCAGCCAGACATCCTCTTCTTCTCTGGAGCAGCATGGAGGAGGTGAGGACAACACCAAGGGCAGGCTTTCTTCTTTTCCTTCCTGCAGTGGAGAGGTCAGGTTTAGGTACACCATCTGCTCCTGCTTTTTGCATTAAGAATTTCTGTGTAGAACATAGCAAAAATTATCTATGAGGAGTTCTTAGAGTGAAACATTTGCATGAATGGTGCCAGGAGTTGTTCTCACTTGGGATGCGAAGTTGCTCTCACAAGCAGCTTGATAAATTCAGCGTTGATACCTGTGTGGAATTCGGTTGTACTTGCTTTGTTCTTGCTGAGGTTCAAGTTCAGCTAAATGAGATTCAGATGGGAAGGACACCAACTAACTGTCATAGCAATCACCTCTCCACGTATCCTTCCAGATTCTACTTTTGTCAAAAGTTTTCAGTGGCTGAGTGCACGGGGACTTCTCAAGTCCTATAGCTCAGAGCTGTAAAGAAGATTTTGGATTTTACCTTTACTTTTTTGTATGCTTTTCTGTGGCTAGTAGCACTGTCTTGGTCTGGCAGAATCTCTCGATGGTGCTGTGCAGTCCTTCTGAAAATAAGTTTTGAGCAAAACCAGTAGAATTTGAATCTGTTACAGTTTGATCAGGTGATACTACAGGTTAACATTGTAGCACATGACAAATAGAATCTGAAGCTAAACTATTCTAAACTAACTCTGTGAAAGCACAAGTGAGGCAAACACTCTACACAGTGCCTCTTTTACTTAAAGAAAGTACTTTGAATTTGTTACCTCTCTTACCAGGCACATTTAGTGTTGTAGATAACAAAGCTGATCGATACTTATGGTGGAAAGGTCAACATAAGTAAGGACAGACTTCCTTAATGCTGGTGCTTCCAAAGCTACTCAGGTGAGCCTGGGGGCACCTATGTGGTCTTTCCAAAGTGAAGCTCTTCTGTAGGGTTTCTTTAAAACTGCGCAGGCAAAATCCCCTTTAATAGGAAACAAGATGTAGGGCACTGAAAAGAGAAGCTTTATCAGGAGAAATTTTGTAAGTTGGCCGTAGAAGAATAACATACTGCAGGACAGGCATGGGAAGAAAAGCTGCAGCAAGAGCTGTATTATCTATTTCTAGCATTCTTTACAGAGCTATCTTGATGCCTTCCCCAAGATATACAAATGATTTCCTGTGGCTGACCAAGTCTGCGCACTCTCCTGTCATAAAAACAAGTACTGGGAAATGGATGCTTTGAAACTGCTTCCAACACCTTTTTTTCCCATTTTATAAACGAAAGCTTTGAAGCTTCTGTTGTCCATAGCATGCTTCATTTTTGTTAGAAACAATCTGAAAATGGTCAGCTCTACCAAGAAGCCTGAAAATAAAGGAACACCCAGAAACACAGTTTTTGTTATACTGTAGGTTGGTGTCATACTGTAAAATTAGTTCAGAATGCCAAGACATTGACAGCAGTGTCACAGTGTAAAAGTTGCATCATGGTTTTACAACCTGTTTGCCATACTCAACATGAACAACCATGTATTTACTTGTATGTGCACAGTAAGCCAGTAGGGCATTCTGCATCCACGTGGTTAATCAGTTAGAAATCAGGGAATTCAGGGACAGCAATGTTGTTAGTTAGCTGCTGGTTTTGCTCCATCTTGTGATGGTGTTAAATCTGTGTTAGAGTTTTATTGCTTTTAGCATGAAGATAATAACACCCATCTCTGTAATGTGTTTAAAGATGTGCTCTGAAAAAGTGCACTCATAAATATATGATGTTTAAAAACACCCCAAACTAATAAACACAAATCCTGAACGTGAGTGAAGTGAGAAAAATGAATGTGAAATTTGAGATGAAACCTAGAGAGGGGAATGTCGAGTGTTTAAGGAGGTGTATTTTTAAGGCAGTATGAGGGAAAATATAAAGTAACAGTTACCTGAGTAAAAAGTAGAAATTACTTGTGAGATGCCCCCGTGTTGAAGTAAGTTTGCTGAAAAGCCATCTGACAATCCTTCCTCTTTTCTACCCCTCTCCCTGTTATTACTGGTATTTAAACTGGGAGGAAGACCTCTGTGGTTGAAGGCCTCCAGGAGGAGTAAGTGCAATCATGAAAGCAATTATGGAGGAAGCAAAAATCAGTGGCTTCTTTCTAGGAAGCTGAGATTGTTTATCCTAGATGAGACAGGCTGTCAGGTACAGGTCAAAGTGCTAGATGAGATGTAGAATTGATTGGATGTGGCTTAATTTTCACTTACAAGGTGCTATGGTTTAGAGTTCTCCTACATGCTACTGACTTAATTGCATTTTTAGGAATTTCTTTAGCCCTATTTGTTTTGAATTTTGTAGCTTTTTCCTGCTCATGTAACCAATTCTGAGCGTGTTCTGTACAGCTGCAGGCAGGTGAGCTGCCAGGGTCTCTGCTTTCTGACTTGTGAAAAACCCTTGTTCACTATTAAGAGACAGCTTCTCGATGAAGCCATAAGTAGATACTCACAGGATTTAGACCCAGGGCCTTACTAATACTCTAAATCCAGGGGAAGTGAAATAAGATGCCGTGTTACCATTGGCAGTGTGAGACACGAGCCCGGTGTTTGTAGTGAGCTATGGAAGAGGCAATGGGAACAGCTTGGAAAGGGAGATGGTGAGAGATGAATTTGTGGCAATGCAGCCATAAGCAGAGAGAGTAGGATGGATGGAGATGGTGTTAAGAAATTGGTAGAGCTGGTGGCTAAATATATGTTGTGAATGAAATGAGCAGTGCTGTGTAAGCCCATGGAAAGATGGGAGATTTCCAAGAGAATGCAAATGAGTGTCGAAGAAATAAGATGCATGAGTAAAAACCAAACTTGGGAGCTGAAGGAAGGATGTTATTGAAAGATAAGCAGCACATTTGGCTACACTGAAGATGGCTGACAGGTTGAGGAGAGGAACTGCAAAGTATTGAATCTGAATTGTGGATCGGAGTCTGCACTGATTCCAGGCTTGGTCCGTGTGACAGGGAATTCATTTTGCAGTTCTTGTAGTGCACGAGGGCAAGAGTTCTTGGCAGTAAAAATCTGTGAGCATTAAGGTGATAATAGTGAGTTAGGTCAGTATTTCTAATATGGAAAAGATTGAGGCTTGGCTTGTCTTGGATCAGAGTCAAAAGAGAAAATGAAGGAATAGAGTAGACAGGAAGGAAAGATAGTGGGCACTAGAAAGATAAAGTGATCAAGTATTGCCATGGGGAAAACAGATGTATTGGAGGAAGAAAAAAAGTTGAATGTATCCTTTATCTTTCATAGAAAAAGAGGGAGACACTAGGCATGTGTCAAATTGAAAGGAAGGGAAAGATTGTTACGCTTGCCAGTGTTCTTTGAAGAAATCATTAAAATCCTGTGCAGAAAAACAATGGAGATGGACAGATAAGAGACAAATGGAGTTAAAAGACAGGCATGATGGTGATGCAAGATTCAGTGAAATCGGAGAAAAAATTGTTTTGCAGGGAAGCTGGCCAAACAGAAGGAGTGTTTATACTGGAAGAGGTCAGCCTTTTTATTTTAATCATTCAGTTTGTGTTATGGTAGCAGAAGGGCACGGTGTGAAAGAGAACAGGAGCCAGATCTGAGACTGAATCATCTCTGACTTTTCTGGTCTTGCATTGCAGTGACTCAGTGATATCAGTAAAAGTTAAGGAAAAATAGGAAAGGGAGCTCCACTACTGCATCTACTCATTTGACCTGTCACCGTGACCAAAGTATCGCTGAATAAGAGAGGAAGGTGCAAACAAACCCGAAGAACGTCTGTCCTCCCTTTAAAAACAAACTGAGACAAAACCCTCAAACAACACACACACCCCTAAACAAAAAAAACCCAACAGCAGAACACCCCAGCCCATAAGCTGAAGCTCTGGGCTCCCTGTGGTTGAGAGGTTGCTGTAGCTGTGCTGGACACAAAAGAAGGGAGAAATGAGGGTTGGACCCTTTCCAGCTGCTCCAGCACTCCTGGCAGCATAGACTGCCTGAACACATAAACCATTTCTGAAGTTTTAAGGTTCTGATAGTTGGTCAGAAGACTATGGTTTCTGTCCATAGGTGTTAAAGGTTGATGCAGATTTATCCCAAGTTCTGTGAATTCCAGCATCTCAGAGCCTGGCATACCACACACTTGGTGTAGAAATTTTCTAAATATCAGAACAGTCTCTCTTGACCTGACTATTCCACAGAGATGTGGTCAAAGTGTGGCTGATGGAACCAGTGGCCAACTGGCTTGTCATGTGTGATGACAGTGACTGACTGAGAGGATCACTTTTGTCCTCACTTGGGCTCTTGCACCACACACTTTTTGGAGCCAGCAGTTGTGCCTGCCAGCTGTGGTGGTCAGTCTGTGCTTCCCAGGTTGCTGTTGAGGTAATACCAACCATCTAATGGGAAAAATAAGGAATTTTTTTCTAAAGTAGTTTTTTTTTTTGCTTTCCATAGGCAGGTGAGTTTGGCCAAGCTTGGCTCTTTTAACTAAAAACTCTCTTGTAATGAAGATGGAAAGGTGTAAAAGAGGTGCAAAAGGAAGTTGTGTGTATTCTTATATATATTCTTGGCTGGCTGTGAAGTGTTCGGAGCAAAAGTTTTTTCATATATGTCTAAAATAGCTGTCAGTTGATTCAGAAAATGTGGGAAGTACCAAACTAAGCCATCTCCTTACGGTAAATAATTCTTTCTCTGCCAGAAGCAGAGTAGAAGGATTTGTGAGCTGAACAGAGGTGGTTCTGAAATTCTATGAGAAAAAGGCCTTTTCTGCTTGTCTTTTGATTCCCCAGATGAGCTCTTTGAACTACAAGTAGAAGCAAGTTCATAGCTTAACAAATTTCCTCGTGTGTTTAGGTCCTTAATGGGATGTTTCTTACAGAGGCCACTAGGTCACCTTGTCCTAAGTGGTTTCTTTTCCCTGACAGCATAGCAAGTGGCCTGTCAGAGGCAGCAGTGCAGAGGAAGTGTCTTTATTTGCCATTTCAGATGTTTAACTTGTTGACTGCCTTGCAGCTGGCCTAAACTCAGAGCTGCAGAGGAACTAGGCCTTGGAGTGACACATGAGTAAAGCAGCCCTTGAAAAGCTGAACAGAATGTAAGATTTGTGAGACACCAACTCCTTGTAAAACTTGTAGCCCTGGTTTTCATCCTTCTTCAGAGCATTTGCTTTCCTGCTTCACAATGAGTGTGTTAAGTGAGCTCTCCTTCTTTACTGCCAAGTGACTGCTACTGCTGGCTTCTCAATGTACTTCCTAGAGTCCAGATCTTCTAGTAATATATATAAATTGGTGTCGCTCTGCTTGAGCCAGGCCGGATTTACAGTCCATAATGATTAGAGTCGGGGCTGGTTGTATTTACCTTTAGGATGCAGGCAAGGCCCTAGTTTGAATATTAGCGTTGACATGAGGCTTGAGGTCTAGCATCTGGATGTGGATTTACATTTTATGAATGTTTGCTATTACAGTGAGTCAAACAAAAACCTCGACAGAGAGAACAACCAGCACTCCCAGGGTAAAAGCTTAGGGTTGGTACCAGCTTTTTTTCTTTCTTTTCTTTTGTTTTCCTTCCCCCCCAGAGCCTCCTGATAGCCCACATTACCATTTAGTTGTCATTTGCTGCTCTCTGGCTCTTTTGGTTTCTCAGCTTAGAAACAGCTGCCATGTTATGTGAATGATATTTTAAAGTCCTGTGTTTGAGTTCTTGTGATAGCAATGTGCAGGGAATTGGCAAGCTCTCGGAAACAAAATGGCATGCTTTATTTTGTCACTAGAAGTATGTTCAATCTGCTATTTGATTCTCTGTAGCATTTTGATTAAGAGCTCCAGTGAAGTTATGTGAAAAGTGAAAATCCTCTTTATTCTTTCTCTCCGAGAAAATGAGACGCGCAGCATTGTCAAAATATTTGCCTAATCTTGCAGATTTGGATACTTGTCGTAGTTCTTCTGACAGACCAAAACAATGGTCATTAAATGAGAAGCAGATGCAATAAATATGCAGGCAAGCTTACGGGGAGAGACTGAGGGGAAGCTGCCAACAGAACTCACTAAGCACTGGAGAATAAAGAAAAACAACAACTTTTCTTGCTATTGTACCCCATAAATAACAATTTTCCTCTAGTAATCTAGGCATTGTACTTTTCTGCATTGGTGTTTTCATATGTTCTGGTGCAATATTGACTTCAAATCCAGATGCTCCTTTTGGCTTACTTGAGTATCTTTCTTGCCAAGATGCGAAAATGCCAAAGAAATGCTTTAGCTTGTTTTTTTGTATGTTTTTGTTGGTTTGTTTGTTTGTTTTGAGGTTTCTTTGTTGGGTTTTTGGGTGTGTTTTTTATCATTGTTGCTTGGTATTTTTCCTTGTTGGGTTTCTTGTAATTTTTGTTATTTCCCTTTTCTGTTTTTTTCCTTTTCACTGCAGTACTGTTATTTTAGGACTAAAGGACATTGTCGAGGAAGAGTGCGGTCATGTTATGTTCACAGTTTTGTATGACTGAGAAGACAGAAACTGCCTGTATGGTTAGGAAGACAGAAACAACCCTGAGTTGTGACCTTGGGAGCTGATAAATTCTCTGTCAAGATGTAGAGTGTGTTTCTTGAGCAGGTAGCCATTAAGGTCTGTTTTGTGGTGGCAGAGCTGCAGTGTGGACTCATGACATTAGTCCAAAATCAGCTTTAAATTATAGACAGAATTAAAGCTTTTTAGCTTTACTATTGCTCTAGCTATTTACTCAAACTATAAGAATTAAAGATTTGTCTTTGATAAAGGGAATTGAATTATTATTCAGGATCTCCAGTCTGTGTTCTGTATATATTCAAGTTCATCTCTGTGATTGCTGTTAGTGTTTGTGTATTCTCGTATGTCCTTAAAGCTATCCATGAGTTACAGGTTTTAACTGGCATGTGATAATTCTTGATCCTTGAGTTAAAAATAAAACTAAACGTTGGCAATATGGTTGTGTAACACTATGCAATTGAAACTCTCCCTGCTGCCCCACCCTCCAAATCCGTGCATCTCCTCTGGGATTGTGCATAAACACAAGCATGCACACAGGCGTATGCGTGGACAAGTCCCTTTCAGTGAGAACATAAAGAAAATGCTGGATTTTGTGCAGATGGTGCACAATAAGGATGGGGATGTTTAAACAATGTATTGCTGACAAATCAATGCAATGGGCTGCCACTGAGCCAGAGCTAGAGTAGTGCAGCATCTTGTGTTACACAGGTTCCTTATTTCTGGAGGAAGGACAGGGGTGTGCTGGCTTCACAGCAGCTCAGATTGGCTTGGTTTGCACAAACCTGTTTTGTATCAGTTGTGTCCCTTTGTACACCAGTCCGTCAGTGGGCAGTAACTCAGACCAGATGGCTGTGAGGTCTGTCTGCAAAGACTGAGCATCTCTGGCATCAGGGTTTTGTATATATTTTTAGTGGATGCAAAGTGAGTTCAGGGCTTCGATCTAAAAGGACTAAATCAAGGCTTTGCTTGCAGGCTCACATCACACTGACTATGGCTTGGATTTGTTTGTGTACAATGGCTGGTCACTAGAACTCCCCTGTGGGGCTTTGGAAATGTCCTTCTATGTGTCTTGTGTATTCTGCTGTATCACTGTCTTGTCCCACAGTTAATTACAGCTGCTGGTAGAAAAGCTATCATGTTGGGCAATGCCAGGCACTGCTGGATTTGTGTTTTCCCAGACTTTGGGGGCAGAGTGAGGCACTGCATGGCTGGGTCCTCCTTGCAGATAGTGCCATAGGAGGCAGTGATTTTCCTTTGATATCAAGGGTGTCAAGCTCTGTGAGAGAATGGAATCTTGTTAGTCCAAGGTTTATGAGATGCAGAGTGTGTTACGTGCTTCTGGTGCCTATTCACAGATTCAGTGTTGCCATGCTCTAGATAAAGAATAGCTAAAAGTGTCTGCTGTTGTATTTGACTCTTGGATGTTGCTATAGTGTTTGCTTTAGATTCTTTTTAGTTTCTTATTTTTGCTAATTTGTAAAGGGTTATGCATGATTTTTAAGATAGGAAGCACTGTAGATATCATTGTGTGGATTCTAAAGTTAGAGGTATGTATTTCCCTAATCACTTGTTTAATTAATGTTTTGTCTTAGGTGTGAGATATTTGGAGTCTGAGAACTTGTGAGATACCTGAAACAGTCTGTTTTATCTATCTTTCTTGGGAGGGGGTGTGTGGGGGGGGGAGGATACTGGTAAAAAGAAAAAATTGGAAGCAGCTAGTCAGATAATAATTCTTTTCCTGTAGTTCTGTGTCAGTGCGGAAGTGGAGAAGTGGTTCTTCGGGCGAAGGCTTAAAACTGGTCAAATCAACCCAATACCCAGGTTTAAACATCTGGAAAAAATATTATAATTCTTGAGAGAGAGACAAAAATGTTGATCATTAACTGTGGTTAGAGGGACTTTATTCACACATGTACGGCTCCAGTGTGCATAGATGATACTTCAGTGGATACAGCTGAGTGTAAATTTTGGATCTCTGTAAAGGGTTTGTATCTCTCACTCTGGGTCTGTTCCTGCTGGTTAACTAGGTGTCCTGGTTTGAAAGACAGGTGTCTGCCAAGGAAGGCAGGAACCTCCCTTGGAATGGAAAATGTAACCCCCTTCCCTCCGAATTATTATAACCTTGAAATTAAGGGGCTTTCAGGCAAAGATATGGGAGAAAGAATAGCGGTTCTTTGCCAAGAACAAGGCAAACAAACATCAATAACCNTAGATGGTGAGGGTCCTTTCCATTGAGGTGGGGGCTTAATAAGGCTCCAGGGCAATGGCCGCTGCCGTGAGCAGGACTTCACTCATGGTAGGAGAAGGCAGCAGGAGACAGAACCCCACAGTGACCGTAGCCTGTCTCCCCTCCAGTGTTGAGAGCGAGAGTGTGAGAGGAGCTCAGCCCAGCTCCTGGCTCCTCCCTGGACAAACCTCGTGATATCTTTGCCCTTCCAAAGAGAAACCCCCCCAGGTAAGAGAGTAGCCAGCTGCACCCTTCCCATACCTTGGCATTTCTTTTGTCTCTCTCAAGTACTGTTCATTATTCTCTCTTAGCAACAGATGGGACAAAATTCCATGAGAGAGAAACAAAAGGAAAAATCCTAACCCCCAACACTGAGGCTGGAAGTACCATTCAGAAACCAACCTCTGCCCGGATGTCTCTTGTAGGTTGGTTTTTTCCTCTCCCCAGTGTACTTTTCATGTATTAATGTA
>VZRR01006484.1:765702-943811 GCA_013398015.1 Oreocharis arfaki | reverse complement strand
TGCTCTTCCAAAGAGAAACCCCCCCAGGTAAGAGAGTAGCCAGCTGCACCCTTCCCATACCTTGGCATTTCTTTTGTCTCTCTCAAGTACTGTTCATTATTCTCTCTTAGCAACAGATGGGACAAAATTCCATGAGAGAGAAACAAAAGGAAAAATCCTAACCCCCAACACTGAGGCTGGAAGTACCATTCAGAAACCAACCTCTGCCCGGATGTCTCTTGTAGGTTGGTTTTTTCCTCTCCCCAGTGTACTTTTCATGTATTAATGTACTTTTAATG
Source organism: Oreocharis arfaki (assembly GCA_013398015.1). NCBI lineage: Eukaryota > Metazoa > Chordata > Aves > Passeriformes > Paramythiidae > Oreocharis > Oreocharis arfaki. The sequence continues at coordinate 943,533 of VZRR01006484.1, read as the reverse complement.
TGTCTCATCTGTCTGCTGCCTGAAATGCATAACTTGGGTTTATTTTAGGCCACACCCCCGAAGTCCCTGGCACAGGCAGCTCTGAGTCTCAAGGGACACTGACTCTGATGGAGGAGCTGTGGCCCAAAGCAGGGCACTCCTCATGAATCCCTTCAAACACAGGTTGGATGAAACAATGACCTCTGGAAAAGGTTGGGTACATTTGATGGGAATGGAATTAACACCATTTCTCACCTACTGACATTATAATTTTGCATTTATTTATTTTGCTTTATGACTGTTACTTGTCTTAGCATAAGAATGTTTCTTGTACGTAGTATGATGCATTTTGATACCTTCAGAATGTAGGAAGGAACAGCTGAAGTGTTCACCAGAAGTGATCTGAATTTTCCATTTTCTGAGGATTTGGTTGTGTAGCCCAAGTTGCCTGATGCTTCTGAAAATTAGACCACTGGTGTAATTGCCTAAGCTTGAACTCCTGACTGACTCTTGCTGGAGGGGTGACTTGTAAGAGCAAGTTTGTCTTGTCACAACTGGGAGAAGAAGCCTTAACTCTTCTAATGAGCGCTTCAACCACTTAGAGCCTCCCATTCACTGTCTTCTGATTTCCAAACTCGAGTTTAAAGCTAGTCATAAGTTAATATAAGAGATAACAGGAATAAGTGCTTCCCAGATGTTCAAATTTTTTTTTTTTTCAGATTGTAGGTTTTTTATGCCAGCTTCAGCTGGCTTGTAAGGGGACTATAGCAAAGCGAGCTGACTTGAATTAATATTTTTTATAATCAGTGAAATTAAGCTGAGCGCCAAGTGGAAGACTTTGGTTCTGCTGGAATAACATCTCTGATTAGCTTGGGGCTGAATTACTAATTCCAGTGAGGGATTTTGAATTTTTCATTGGGCTTAATGTGCAAAGCCCTTAAATATTCTGTCATATTTAGTAATCTGAAATACCAGGACCCTGTGAATCTGTGTCTAAAAGGCTAAACCCCACAAAAATAATGCTAAAGTTTTTGCTTTAATATTCTAAACTAAACAGATGTTGCCTTTACTGACGTTTTCAGAATCTTTACTGAGCAATAGTATATTATGTGAATATTTTTAATGTGACAGGTTCTTCGGTGTTAAGATTTCAACACAATTCAGTACACACAAACTTTAGAGCATTGACACCAATTAACTCTTACCCAAAAGCTTTAATGTTTTCTGAATATTGTACTCTAATGATGGCAGCTTGGTGAGATGCTATTTCATGTTTGCTGTTTAGATATGTATCTACTGAAACGAATATAAATTGAGTTCTAGCTCTTGATTAGTAATCTGTACAGCTGTTAGCTTGAACTCTAGAATCTGGGGTTTTACAATTCGGGAGGGGGAAGTGGACAATTCCAGCAATGATAAGAGGCATTGGTGAGCTAAATTAAATGGCTGATGATAATTGTGATATCTTACAAAGAATGATGCTGTGTTATTTACAAAAGCTCCTTTTTGCATGGAATCTGATGTCTTCTCCCATGAGCTTGCTTATAATTCATATTCCACTTTAATATGCCTGCAAAATGTGCTTTCTTTCTGTATACGTATTATTTTTAGGATGTTATGTTTCCTTGGTGCATACACAATGAGCCTGAAATCCTGTAGGAATGTGTTTAATTTGAAAGTTTTATCCTCTGGGCCTGGTTAATTCAAATAGGAGGCTCAGAACAGTGCTGCAGTGCCGGCAAGAATGCGGGAATGGCAAATCATCTGCACAAAGGCAGCAGAGAGCCCGGGTGGCTGCGGTGCCTGCGCTGGAAGGTGCCACTGTCCTCAAGATTTGCTCTCTGAAGCTGCTCTGCTTCCTGCTTCGCTCTGTCAGTGCTGGGGAATGAGGGTTTGGCCAGCTTTGCTTTCCTTTATACCCTTAGCATCGTTCCTCGGCATCTCATAATTGCAGCCTCCCCAGATCCGCTCTCATCCCGTGGCACGGCGCGTAGCAGGGAGCTGCCTGCCTCCCCTGCTGCTGATGCAATGCCTAGACAGGATTTGGAGAGGGTTTGCTGGTGTCTTTTAAAGCTGGAAAAAAATGGAACTGTGGCCAGTTCAGGCCTCCACCCTGTATTTTTTTGGTAGATAGAAGAAATACACTTGCTGAGTCCGTCCTACTCTGAGATCAGTAAGATGTGTTTGTTCTGTAGGAATGTGAGAGCCCAGGAATTCCAGTGTGCAGCCTGCTGGAAAGTGCTGCTGGCTCATGGGCAGCAGAGGGGAATGGGCCTTTAGGCGATGGCTGGGGGAGAGAAATGAAAGGCATTTTTTATAATACCCTGGGCAGCATACGCAGGATGTTATGTCTGGCTTGGACTGGGCTGACGTGGTGCATCGGATTTTTTTCTTATAATGCTGGAAAAATAGCTATAAAGGAAATTCAGAGATAGAAATGGAACAAAATTAAAATGAAAAGCAAGCTTTATATTTCACAGTGAATAATTTGCAGCATCTTCCCTCAAAGAAATTGGACTGCCACTAGAGATATGAAGCAAGCAGCATAACATTTTCTGCAGATTTATAATCCACTTGAATATCCAAATTATGGCAGCCCCCTTCTGTGACTTGGGAAAAGGCACAGTTGTGGGTAGCTGTGGGGTGGGGTTGGGAGATGCCTCCAAGCAGCTCAGCTAAAGGAGAATTCCAACTGTGTGTTAGAAAAGAGGAGACAGTAGGGTGGAGAAAATGGATGAGAACTTCTGGCTTGTAGTTGGCCAAGGAATATCTCCAGGTTTGTACATGCTGGTGCAGGAAGGGAAGGTATTAGCGCCTTCCTTAAAAGGGGATGTGTGTTTCCTGGAGTCAGAGGCCCTTTTCTCCAAGTACCTCTGGAGGGTGGAGTGGGTCTTCCTACTTTTCCACTGCTGCTCATGAGCAAGTGGAGTTGAAACTTGCTTCCTTTCAGGAAAGGGGTTGCAGTCAGATTTTTCTCTTGTCTCTGATGCTAGACCTGTCTTCAGTTGGAGAGAATACTCACCTGTACCCTTCCTGAAATATGTCTGTCTTCACTGGCTTTCATTTTTATGTGATGCAGGGTGGGTTTCCCTTCTCTTTGAAATCCACATATACAGGCTCTGTGCAGTCCTTGCCCTCTGTGGAATTCACCAGTCACACCCCAAAAAGTACCCTCTCTTTTTAGGAACAGAAGTGTTGAAAAGACAAGAAGTGTGCATATGTGGGGGAAATCCCAGTCAGTGCTATGCACCTGATCAGTGGCTGTCAACTGCCTCATTTATTTCAGTATATTAATAATGCAAGTCCCTGAGGCTGATTATTGTCTCTGGAGTTTGCTGCGTGCAAATGCTTTTCTATTCCAATGAATTCAGTAATCAAAGTCCCACAGGCAGGGCCAGTGCTGAGCAGCCCCTGGCTTAGAAAAAATAAGCTGTGGGGTTTTGTTTGTTTTTTTTTTTTTTTTCCCTCCTTTATTTAGGCTGAGACTTTCATTGCCCAGGAATTGTTGTGTCCCTACTCCTGATTTTCATATGCAGTCTAGATAAGAAATGAAGGCTTTCTTTAATCATTTTAAGTACTAGGAGATAGAAGAGAATGAAGAAGTCATGCCATTATATCTGCATCTTGCTTAAAAAGAAAATGCTTTGTCTGAAAAAAACCCAAATTGTTCATTTGAGTTCATTGCCTTCTTCAGCTTTGAGAAGTCGCAGGGAGAGAGTTACTCCCCTTGCTTCCCTAGGAGTGTACACTGGGATTTCTAGCTCACATTTATTTTGCTGAGACTTTGGAGTCGAGTTTTTCTATGTAGTTTTTGATGTAGGACCTAATTAGGCCCTACACATCTTAATACTTTTTGCTACATCTGCATTAAAGATGGCATTGCATATATTTGCATACAATTTACATTTAAAAGTTGGCTATGCTGTGTGCAATAATCATTTTAACAAAGTACCATTGACAGTCAATATACACATCCATGCAAAAGATGTGGGGGTTATGGGAATAAGCATATGAAAACATCTGGGTGCACACTGCTGTCGTTGTCAAGCAGTTTGGAGAAATCAAGGGTTCTTTTTTGACATCATAAGTTCATTGGGGTATTTCCTACAAAATACCAAGAGGACCTCAAAGATTAGAGCTCCTGCTTTAACTACAGCCTACATGTGCAAGAGTGTGAAACTGTTCCAGTACTCCAAAACATACCCCAAAGTGTGAGCCCTTACAACGTGGTACGAGTGCCATTGCCAGTCAGGATGCCCAGATGTGACATTCATTTCTGGCACTTCAGCTGTGCCCAATCTGAATTTAAATGGTAGCTGAAAATCAGATGCCTGGGAAGGTTTGAGGTTATTGTATTTTCATTTGGTCATGTAATAGATAGTTTACTAATTTGTTTTCAGAAGTACTGCCAGTGGTCAGTGGTGGAAAATCCTGAGTGCTTTTTGGTGTTTTCCTGTGGAAGCACACTGGGTTGTTAAATTTTTCACTTATGTTAGAAAAGGAATCTACTAGTGGCAGGAAGTCAGCCAGAAAGAAAAATGAAGGGGGTTACTTTGCAGGGCAAACAATCTGTGTGTTGACACTTAGGCCAAACATTTAGTCCATGAAATGCAAATTTACATGTTGAATAGTCAGTTTGAAAAACATGCCAACAGAAGTGTCCCTGTTTTACTTGGCAAAACTCAGCTTATTTTTCTGTTTGGGGGGGATCAACATTTCTCATTCCATGATTGTGATGATGTCAAAACCTTTTCAGACTTTTTTAAAAAAAGCATTGAAAGAGCTTGAAGTCAGCTGGTGCTTAGGCAAGTAAAGATGAGACCGACGCATGTTATTTTCCAACAGACTTCAGAGCTGATCTCTGGGGTGGAAACTGGGAGTTGGACTTTCATGCTACAGATAAGTTGCACGAAGCAGCAGAGTCAAATGTTAATTTATGTCTCAGTGGTTAAGTAATAGGAAAAATGAAGAAGGATGAATAAAATCTTCTACAATCTCATCTACAGGCAAATAGTTTCACTTCTTTGCATTTACTTATCTATCTGCTTTCATCTGCGTAGACATCACAGGCAGGTGAGGTTTAGTAAGTTGGCAAGCTGATGAATTAAGGATTTGATTTTGCAATATTGTAGTTAACTGGCCTTTGTCCATTGTCTTGGTCAGATGCTGTAAAAACCTGTGTTCCTCTGTTAGGTGGGGAGCACAATGAATCTTCCCTTTTGCAGTATTCCCAGATAAATGGAAGGGGTTTCTAAATCAGTCACCCTCTTAAACTTGGTGTCACGAGTTTCTCCAGTCTGTTTCCTCTACAAATTGAGCGCAATTGAACTCCTCTGGGAAGCTCTGAGCTGACCTGCTGTTCCTATAGCAGTGTGAAATTGGCTGAGCCACTTCAGCACCGTATCTGCCCTTATCGAGCTGGGTTGTTAACACTGGGTTAACCACCATGATACTGGTGTAACTATCTGGGGATGACAATTGCAATGTGCAGTTTAATCAATTAAGATTCTGTCCATAGGGTGCCTTTCTAAAATCAAATACATTTCATGTTAATAGTAATGATAATGCTGACAGTAAGTACTTTGGATTGTCAGTGATGTGAATGCTTATATCTTAAATAGTATGTGGGAGTGAAGATGTGCAGTGAGGTCAGTACTTCAGAAACACTGACCTTAAGTCAAGGACTTTGGCTGGTTTAGACCTTAGTGGTTTCCTGCTCCCTTCTCTGCTTCAGTTTCCCTGCAGAGGGTACAGCACCTGCATGAGGTGTGTGGTACCTGCTTTGCCTTTGCAAGTTTAGTGCAGCACCAAGTTGTGAGCCTTGATTCAGCTCCTGGATCTCTAATCTCTTGCAGCTATGGCAAAACGTACCTGAAAATGGCTTGGTTTACTCCCCCCAAAAAATCCTATATTGTGTTTAAGTAATTTAATTATGTGTTGACTTTGTGCTTCCTGACATTCCCAAATTTTTTTTTTTTTATAACATCACCTCATCCAAAGGAATCAAAGAGATTTTTCCAAAGTGGGCCTTTTCAGACAAAAGGCTTTCAGAATAGCGTTTCTGTAAGTGCATTCTACACCATATGAATTCTCTAAAAATAAGTTTTGAAAATGATTTTCATATCTGCTTAGTAAAATATGAGCTTAGTTTCAAATCCCATGAACTCTGAAGTTTTCCCTCCTTAGAGAGTGCTCTTCTGAGGTAACATTTCTGCTTTTATATTTACAGACAGACATTCTAATTATCTGGATAATGATAATGAATGTGTTGCTTATAACCTACTCTGTGAGGGTTGAAAAAGCTGGAGGGTGATTGTAGATACTTGCTCTTGTCTTAAATGATGAGAAACTAAAACATGAGAGAAGAATGCAGAAAATGGAATATAAAAAATTCATGTTTTACTAATGAAAATCTTCCAGATTAAGCACAAAAAGGAGAGGGAAAAGGAAAAGAAACTCCCATAGTAAACAAGTGAGAGGTTTGACTCCAATGTAGAGTGCTCTATGTATAATTGATGATTAGAATTTATTTTGATTGTGCTGCTCTTTTTTTTTGTAGTACCAAAGCTTAACTGCACTGCAAAATTTGTCAGGAGGGAAATGAGTGGCTTTTAGGTTTCTATACGTATAAATACCAAATCTTTGTGGGTCTTGTCACCTGGAGAGTTTTTTTTGAGGATTAGTTAACGTGAGTTTGCTATAGCTGTTGATACCAGCTATAAATAATTAGTTACACTGGTATTTAAAGTGTCACCCTTACAGATCAATTTTAGCAAAGCCTTGAGATCAGTTAGGCCCTTTATGGCCTAATGTACTAAAATACTGTTTCAAACTGTCAGCAGACTCAGGCAGGTGCCATGTATGTGTTGATACTTCGTGCACATTTTTCTTAGTGTCCTGCACATTTCTTAGTGCTGCCATGTGCCTGGGAGGATTGGAAGCATAAATTCAGACTTTGGGGTAGTATTTAAGAACTAATAGTGAATTTCTCCAAAGAGAGGAAGGGGTGCTTTCCAGATGCGGCCTGAAGGCTTCAAATTTTTTGCCATTGTATGATTGTCAAAATGAAGACACTTGAAAGTCTTTCTATGGAAAGAATATATGGGAGAGGAGGAGAGATCCCTCCCTCCCAGCCTCAGTTACCAAGGGGCTCTGTGGCCATTAAGGTGGTCGGGGGCTGCAGCACCGGTGCATGAGGAGAGGCCCAGTGAGCTGGGTCTGCTCAGACTGGTCAGGGAAAAGGGAGATCTTAGTACAGGGTGGGACCTCAGTGCATTCTTCATCTTTGTTGTGGAGGGCTGTAGAGGAAGGAGGTGACCTTTCCCAGGTACGTGGACCGCAAGAGGACAAGAGGCAGCAGGTGCGCACACCTGCAGCAAGGGTGATCCCTGCTCGGGATGGGAGTGCTCAGGGGCCTCAGTGGGTTTTCCTGGAAGGGTGTTGTGTCTCCAACCCTAAAGACTTTCAAATCCAACTGGTTGTGGCCCTGAGCAAGCTGAGCTACCTTTGAACTTAGCCCAGTTATTACTGGCCTATAGCGAAATAAAATTTTCTTCTTACAGTGTTTATAAATGATATGTAATGTTTTTCAATGTCACATGGCTCTTTTTGAATGAAAACCACTGCAGATTACTGGGTTTTATTTGGATTTAACACTAAACAGCCTTTGGCATTTAATAGCAACGGAATGTTGTTGTTGCTGTAGCACATGCACTCCCAAATGTTGGAAATATGGTGGCATATGTTCTTTTAGTGCATGTTTTAAGAATTGGTATTAACTTATAAAAGGCAATATTTTGAAATTGTGAGAAATTAAGCACAAAATCTCATGAATCTTTTGTACTCATTTCATGCACGGTATCAAGATCCTTTGGGAATGCTGCCATTATTTCATAATTGCATTGCTTGGCTGTTACTCTATTAAACAGAGAGCCACATTTTTCCAAAATAGTTACTCTGACCTTTGGGCAATTAACATATGGCTCGTCAAAGAGGTGTTCAGCATTCTTCAGTATACTGCCTCTGATGCAGTCTGATGTGCTCTTAACACTGGGGAAAAAATTAAGTTTGTAGTGTATTCAGTCCATCTATGCAGCACGTGGATCTCCAAGAGCTGTGGATACATGTGTCTGGGGAGGGGGACTGAAAGGCTGCATCTAGTAGAGCTGGAATGGAAAGTAAGAGAAATCTCTACAGTGATGTGTGCTTAAATTTATGCTCTGAAATGATAGAAGCACAGGCTAAGCTGGGAATTTGTAAAATACTTGACAGCATGTGCATTACCAGTCGGGAAGTATTTTAGAAGTCAGTTGAAATAGGGAGGTTTTGCATAGCTGTTTTCTATTTTTAGGTGTTTAATGCTCTAAATTGTTCCATGTTTAATTAGGCAGATTTGGGTTCAAAACCAAATAATTTGCAAATTTAACATGGAGGGGAAATTAGGAAATTGTGCTCAGGAAATAAGAGCACTGTCAGTTTATTGCATCTGTTGGTCACTCAGATAAAGCTTCGGAACATTTTTTGGATTGCATATGGACAGGTAGTTCCTAAACAGTTGTGAGGGAGACAAGCTAGCAGTGTTTGCAGTTCATGTGTTGATTAATCTGCCTGCTTTTATTTATTTTCCATTCAGTTGTGCAAGTTGATAAACTGGTAAGCTTTCATCGTGGTCTGACCTGCTATAGCTGTATCTTTAAAAGCACTTCAGCAAATATGTCAAAATGCAAAGCAACACTGGCAAAAGAGGCCTTGTGACCAGATTCTGTCCTTGCAGAACACTGCTGTACTCAGGATTGATGGATACTTTGGATCTTTTATATGTACTTCTGTTCGTCATGTCTTGGCGTTTTGCCTGTAGTTTTATGGTTCTTATACAGAGTTTGAGCTTTGAAAAAGGCCTTGTATTAATTTTGGCATAAATTTTATCCTATTATCTAAAAAAAGACAGAGAAACTGTGGTGAAGGGAATGTATATGATGTTGTTCAGAATTCAACAGCACGAGGCTTTTTTGCAGTTAATTTATTTGTGCTTTTTACCCATGTTTTTGTTGTGTGCATCAGTTTTATAAAGATCCCTCTGGAGCTGTCTTGAAAGAACTTTGCTTGAGCCTTACACCTTGCATTGTCCTGGGGCCTTTTCCAAGCAAATGTCCTGACTGATGCTTGTTGAGGCATTTGCAGGTATCCAGGATTATTCAGAAGCATAAGTAGCCTTGAGGAGGAGAAAAGGTCACAAGCTCACTCTACAAAATAAGAAGAAAAAGAAGTATTTTTGTGTGTTAAAATAGTGGAAATTCTTCTTTGCTTTCGTATTTTCTTTGTTAATGGATGCTATATCTTCTGTGTTTATCAGCAAATTAATCTTTCCTCTGTCAAGAAACACTGACAATACAAGTATGGATGTAATGGGTCATTTAAATAATGGAAGAAAAGAGTGGAATAGGGAAGAATAAAAGGTGGTTTTGTTGTGAGTTACGAGATGAGTGCTTATGAGGTATTCAGAAGTGCTGAAAAATTACTGCGTTTTGTTCTGTGATGCCTGCAGAGCAGGAACCTGCAGGTCCAGGGTTGTGCAGGCCTTGGAACATGGCCATGCACAGAGGGTCTGTGATCGGCTGCACTGCGAGAAGGCAGCACTCGGAATTCCCTGTCAGTGTAGGTGGGACACTGCGAGTGCCCGAAGGCACAGCAGGATCAAACAGCACCAGCAAGTAACCATCGTGTGATGGGGGAACAGCGGAGGGAAACGCTGGTCAAAAGGAGGAAAATACATTTGTCTTGCTTCCCTTACTGATCCTGTGGTGTTCCCTGCTTTGGGTCAGTGGGGTGTGATGAAAATGCACCAGATCAGCTCTCTGGTTCATGTGCTTGTCTGTGACAGCACCACTTCAGAAAAAGATACAAAGACCCTGCAGAGCACATCAGTTCATCTCACCTCCCTCTAAGGGGCTGCATTAATTGTCTGTGCAGTGTCCCAGGGTTTCTCCTGCTCTCCTGGCCTTTGTGATGACCTGAGGCACTGAGTTCTGCCAGTTGTTCTGTGAGTTTGGCTGGGTCTCCTCCTGATCTTTCCTGTGTAAAAGCATAAGCAGTTATATATTCTCTGCCTTCCATAAAGTGCCAGTGTTTCATACGTATTTCTATCCTATCGGATGATTTGCTTTTCACATTCAAGATGCCCAAATTTCTGAGGCATATGTGATTTCTTACAGTAAAATTTCATAATGCAACTGTCAGGAATTTTGGGGTTTGCTCCTGCTGCAGGTAGAAACAACCCCTGGTAAACTGTTTTTTCTGTGTGAAAAGCCTTAGAATGAGGGAATATGTTCCTTATAAGTGGTGTCATAATACTTTGAGTTTTTTAGAGTTAAAACCGAAACGTTGAAAGAGAACAGTCAGTACAAAGCTTGCTCCACTAGAAACTGGGGGTGTGCCTCTGGTTTCACTTCTATCCTACTGTCATTGTTCTTCCTCCCTGCTCTCCTCTTCCTGCCTTTTTTCCCTGCCCTCCCTCAACCCTCCCTGTACACAGTGTGCCAGAGTCACTTCATTCTGGTCAGCCTTTCTTAAGCTTTCTGTGCATCTGGACTTAAAGAACAAGGCTGGCTGTACCTGGAGGCCACAGTAGGTGAGGCCCATCTCTATAGTTCAAAGGAAAATTCTTCTTCCCAATGTCTCTTTTTTTTTTTTTTTGTACTCAACAGCACTTTCTCAAAAATGTCTTCCACACAAAATTAGAAGCTAAGAGGAGTGGTGTTGTATGCCAAGGGAGCAGGGGATAAAAGGACTCACAAATCCAGGCATCTGTTAATAGCTCTGCAACCAGATTGTTACGTGACTTTGTGAAAGGCTTATAACCTGTCTCTATCTCCTTTTCTGCTACTGGAAAATGTGTAAATAATACTTTTCTCACCATCTTAATTAGTAGATGCCCACAATGCATGAGAAAAAAAAATGCTGTGTTTTTCGGAGTTAATTGCAGTGATGTGCCAGAAGCCCATAAGCTCACCCTTCTGAGAACTGTCTGTACTGACTGCTGCCAAGTGTTTTCTTCAGGTCGCAAATTTATGAAAACTCACAGCTGAATTCCTTATGTTGAATACTGCAGAAGATTTAAACAAACTACTTATCATGTCTGTATATCTCAGGAGATTAAAGGTTAATCCAGAATCTAGCGAAGGTAGTTTCTTTTCTTCCATCTGGTATTATCCAATGTCAAAGTTAGCTTGAATTTAATTCCAAAAGGACAACTGATCAGATCACCGACTTACATGGAACCCCTTATACTGTTATTAGTTTGTTGCAGGTAACGTAACTGCGATTTCTTATGCAGTTAAGCATATTTGTCATTAAATTTCCGTTTTGAGAGTATCATTTGGGGTGGATCTGTCAGTTATCAGAAACCTGCCTGAATTGTTATCCTCATTGGTCTGTAAATGTGTCTTTGGGTCATCTACATTACACCCCTAGCCAAAAGCTCCAGAGGTCTAGATTGTATCCTGGCAGTAGGACAGTGGGCAGGTGTCTGTGGCTGACACAAGCATCATTGGTGGCACTGACTTGTGCTCCTGTGCTAGGGCAAGAAATGTGCCTTTTTCTAACCCTTCCCTCTGCTGTTGTTGAATGGTACTTTACATTGCAAAGCATCACCCCACCTCATCACTCCCTCCCTTTCACACCACCCTCTGTTGCTACTTTGGGAGTGCAAGTCCCAGTGGTTGGATCCCCACAGGTATTCAGGGCTCAGCAGTTACCACCTATGTGAAGGAGAGGAAGTACCTATGTAGGTAATAATTATGGGTGTTTACTCTCTGTTTCCAAGTGTCCCTTCTTGGATCTACTCATGGAGAGCTTTGCTAATGCATCAAGGTACGGCTGTTGCCCTTGCTGCTGCTACAGCTCTCTTCGGGCAGTTTTCCTGACTAGGTGAATAAAATAGAAAGAGGTGGAGGAGGGATTATCAGATGCTCCAGGGTGCTCTACCAATACAGAAGTCAAGAAAGACACAAATTAATATAGTGGAGAAACCAATGGAGATTGCTGTAATCCTTGTGAAGTAATTTGAGAGTAATGTTTTGAGTTTCAAGCCAAAGACTTTGTTACTGGTAGTGGAGGAGGAGACCAGAGTGGTGATCTAATAGCTCCTGTCTGAGCTGGAGACAGTTTTTGCTTTGCACATTCAGTGGAGGAGGAAGAATGGCATTGCTGATATTACCCAGGTGCTAACCAGGGGTAGAAGTGGTATCTTTTTTATGGCAACCACCATATAGCATTTCTCTATACTAAAAAAAATGTAGCAAGGGCTATACTAGGTCAAATCAAGCCCAGTATCCTGTCTCAAACAGTAACCATATGTCTAAGCCATTTAATATCAAATCAGACATGGTAGTTTTAAATTCAGTATGAGCCTTCGGAGGAAATGGAAGCTTCCTTCCTTTTTATGAAACCATTTCTCTGTTTCCTTCTCTGTGTATTATTTTAGCAAACTCAGAAGCTCTCTGATGTTCAAGATGAAATTAACAGGATTCCCCCTGCTGTTCCTATTGAATTCAGTTAATATAATGAGTTGATTTTTAAATTAAACAAAATAAAGCCTGCCATGTCACAGAAATACCACTGAGATCCCATAATTTCCACCTAATAACCAATGTCTGTACTATGGGGTTGTAACTTAAACAGTGGAGAGGATGTGTCTGTCAGACAATGTTAACTATTTTTCATAAGAACTTTGGACACATAATCGGTCAGAAAACCAATGTGCCTGTGATGTAAAAGTCAATAATTTTATCTTTAGTATGGTAAATTAATTTCCATGGGGCTTTCTTACTTTGTCTATATATGCTTAAAAATTCACAAGGTGTTTTCATGGCTCAGATAACGTGCATTGTCTACTGCTTGCTGAACCCAAAAACTTTTGAAGAGCTATGGCTCAGACTGCTGGCTCAGTGGAACATTCCCTGTGATGTTTATGGTAACAGAACAGGGTTCTGGAAGGGGTTGGGCCACACTTTCTGGCAGCACCATCTACTGCCGTCCCTACTTGTTCAGCATCTCTATTTTTGAATTCTTTTCTACACCTCTGCAGTTCTATCATATCATAAGGAAGTTTTGTCTTTTTAAAATTAGATTGTTTTTGTTCTACCATCTGTTACTTTTCTGCCCACATTGTTCATTATCCATAAGTTCTCTTATGGTTTTTATTTTGCATTTGCATGTCTCCTTTTGTGGCCAAATGCAAAAGCCGGCTACAAACAAAATGTTTGTGTGTTCTCATGTTGATTCAAGTATTCAGAGCCCTGAGGTCATAGGGCATATCCATCAGTGACTGCTGATAGGGCATATCCATCAGTGACTGCTGGATTTGCACCAAGAGAGTGTCACTGCTCCACATTATAATTGGTTGTTTCTTAATTTAATTTTACACACTTGTGGGTTGGGTTTTTTTCGGTTTTTTTTTTTCCCCCCCTCTGCTCTTTTCTGTGATGTGCCTGCAAAAACTGCAAAGATTCTTGGCCCTGGGACTTGTTCAGACCTGGAAAAAATGCAAGATTTAGTTTTGCTGTTTGTTGTACTTGGTTCTGATCTCAAAATGAGACAGGCCTAGTTGTGGGTTTGTAGGCTTGTTTACATTTTGAGAGGATTGTAGGGCTTGGATTTTGGTCCATCACTAATTGAAATCCCATTAAATGTAATGCCTGCTTTTGATGAATTTAAACTGTTGTTTGGTTGGCGACTTAACTCTGAGACATGGGGCTTTGGCACCAGAACCTGAGGTGATTGCATAAGCCCCTCTGAAATGAAACTGCTGAGTTACTGCTGATGCTTGCTCTTACATGGAAGTTTATTTAACGTTTGGAGACTAACGTGTAGCTAATGTCATTACCATTCTTTCAGGCTTTATTTTTATTAAATACTAAAAAACCACCCCACTCAAGCACTACTTATGGAAAGTTATTTTTCTTTCCTGTAGAAGACCTCTGCAGGTTTCATGTGTTTTACAATTTTCCACCAGTCAAGTGGCACAAACATATTAACTCTTAACACTAGAGGGTTGCTGTTCCAGCTGAAAAATGGTTTGAAACATTAACTGTGATACAGGAAGTTGCTTTTCCAGTCTCTTAAGTGTTTCTAAGTCTTTGATAGATTTTTATTTTTTTAAAATTCTTACCTCTCTTGCCCTCCCCAGAAATCCATCTGCAGCTCAGCTGCTCATAACGGTCTTTGCAATCAAGGCCTGTTTAGATTTTGCTCATGAAACCAAGTGTGAAATCTATGGCCACAAGCCAATCCCTGTCCCATAAGGCTGAGGCTGCTGAAGTCTTCTCAGAAGCTCAAAGAAAATGAAAGAGGAAAACAAGCCTGTATATTTATAAAAGTAGATCTCTGAATGGATCACTCTTGTTTAAGAATGGATTATTTGCAGATCATCTTCAAGTGATTTAAATTTTGCCTGTAAGGTTCTCTTCTCGCCTTGACAGGTTCAGGGCTGCTGAGAGAAGAGTGTTGGAAACCTGGGGCTTCTCTTGCTGCCTTGGTCACTGATCTGCTGGGTGGCCATGAGTGAATCATCTGACCTGCGTTTATCTCAGTCCCCACACGTAGCTGGGCTGGTATTGTGTAATATGTGAAGATCACTTGTTGGGAGTAGAAGCTGGCTTGCACCATGGTGATGTGGAGGGTAAGGTTAAAATCACAAGTGCATGACGAATTGCAGTAACTCATAGAACTCATCCCCAAAGCAGCTTGGACTCCATTTGGAATACCAAATGTTTTGTCTGAAAAGTAGTATTGTAAATTCTTTGAGGCAGACATTCACTTACACTGGTACAGTGATTAGCTCCAGTGCAGCCTTGGCACGTTACCATTAGTAAATAAGTTTTTTAGGGACAGCTCTCCAAATAAGAGAGTCCTGAGCATTTAGGTCAACAGAAAAGGTAATATGGAGAATTTTACAGTATCCTAGTGGTGCGAGATTCAATTATGTCTTATTTTTCTCAAAAACTTTCTCACCAGACCAAGTCTATCAAACAGCCTTGCCAAATTCCTTGCTATTGCCATGGAAATCATACTGTTTTATTGCTTGAAAATAGCATACTCCATTACGTGTGATGATATGAGTGTTTACAAAGGAAACCACAGTGCAGTCTGAAAACAGAAGGAAGTTTTGAGCAGGGAATGTTTTACGAGAAGCCTCGGAGCGTGGATGCTGGCTCGCTGACCTACCTAGGCCTGTCATTCTGTACATGCAGCTGCTTTTCTCTTAGTCAAGTTTGGCCTTTGAAAGAAATTTCCTTGGCTCTGTGTGGTTGTTCAGAAGTGGTCAGCAGGCCCCAGGCTCTGTTTCCTCTTCGAGCTGAAGTGTGAGGTCCTTTCTCCCAGGATTTAAGGAGTTTTATGGTTTTTTTGGTCCTTCTCAATTCCTTCTATGTGTTTTTCCTTTCAAGCTTTCTTCCTCAGTGCTTGACAAGGATTGCTCTGTGTGGCTTCTTTTACTGTGGAATTAGGAAATTAGCAAAAGATGATGTTCTTTTTTGCAAGACTTTGAAGGCAAGGGTGGGTGAACAATGCTAATACGGTGGTGGTTTTTATTGCCACCTTCTTTGTGGGTGTCACATGTTTATTTTTCTTCCTTGAGGGGTAAAAAGTACTAGGTGAAATATTTGAGGGAGAAAACTGCCTCAGTGAATGTGCTGCCTGGAAAGGGAAGTGGGTACGGGGACGGGCATGGGCTGTTCTCCACACGCCGTTCCCTCACAGGAGGCCCTTAGCTCAACTGAGGAGAGACAGACGAGAGCTCTGGAGCCAAACCGGGACTCCTGGCAAACATCGGAGCGGGCTGAAAATACCGCTTCGAGTTAGACACAGTGATACAGTTGGAGGTGTGACAACCCACACAGATCAGTTTGAGCAACTGTGCTGGGGAAAAGTGTTGAGTTTATCTACTGTTAAATAAGACAACATGTCTAGCTCTGAGACAGGAGGAAGGATGGAATTGGCATGGGGAGCAGAGGGCATGAAGAAGAAGAAGAAAATCTTCTCCAAGGTCACCTTTTACCACCGGGGTGGGAGATTGTAGAGGACTTTCTTGCTGCTTTTGATGGGTAGAGGCTGCTGCAATCCTGGCAAATCTCTCAGGAATGGTTCTGGAAGATCTGCTGCCGTACCTGAGGCAGATAGTAATTTATCTGAGATACAGTGCTCCGACTGCTAACAACCAGCTCAAATTGGCTTATTTTTTCACAACTGTCGCAGAGCCAGCCACATTGTCTCAGCTGTGTGCCTCTGAACAGGGAAGTACAGACCCAGAAAAAGTTTTGGAGTCATTATTCTTATGTGTTTCTTTTCCTCTCATGAAGTCCTTTTTTCTCTTTTCTCTTTTCTTTTTTCTTCTTTTCTTTCCTTCAGCTACGTTTATAACTCTTTTCCTTTGTAACTTTGAAAACTTGGACATTTTCCAGTCTCTCCTCCTATGAGGAGATGCTCTGTCCTGACAGTATCATGTTATAATATCCACTGATAAAGACCTGAAATTACCTAACTCTTACATTCTCTAAATCCCAGTGGAGCCCTTGCTAAAGTCTAATATCTTTATGGCACCAAAGAGGGTTTTCTGCAGGAGCTGGAAGGGGAAGATGAGTTTAAGTGGCTGATGAAGCACTCCCTGTTGGGCTGGTGATGGTTGAGTTATAAGTCTCACAAGCTCCTAGTCTTCCTTCTTCCCACAAAGGTGTTTCTGTCAGGGTTTACACAAGGAAAAATTCTACCAAGAATGTCAACGAACTTCTGCTTGAGCTGTGTGGGATGTTACCAACGAGGACCAACACTGCAGCTGTGCTCTGACACCTTCACCTGCCAAACACCCTCTTGTCTCCTAAGTCTGGGATTGATAGCAACTGGCGTCTAGTTTGTACTCAGAGAGCAGGTCTGTCACTGAGAGGCCATGTATCATATATCCACCACATGATGCTACTGGGGGACAGTTACAGGTGTTTGCACATCACTTCATGATGGGTACAGGTGTTTTCAAAGGTCTTATCAAGTGAGGTGGCTTGTCCCAGGTCAACCAGCAGGTTAGAGACGAAGGAAGGAATACTATAAAAACCTTCTTGGGCCCTAGACCAAATGCTTCTGGGCATGATCTAAAGATTAGATTATGCCAGGTCTCCTTTGCAGCTCGTTTTCCAGGGATCAGCAGGGATGCCCCTTCCCTCCCCTCTCCCCAAGTTTGCATCAATTGCTCAGAAAGGAAACTGTTTGGGGTTTGATGGTAAAAGAGAAAGTTCCTATTCCTCACTGTGACTGCAGTCAGAAATTTCTGACAGAGCTCTTGGGAAGTAATGTTATCCTGTGTTAAGGCAGTAACATTTTCTATGCTGTAATAGCTGGTGAGTGAAGTAGTGGTAGAACTGACAGGGTGATGATACTGGTGGTGTCTGGAGACAGCAGCTGTACAGCTGGCAGAGTCACTAAAACAACAACTAAACGAAATCATTGGGAGAAGTAAATCCAGTCATGTGCCTGGGAGCATCTACCATGGAAGATTTGTGCTGTAGGACTTGGTTGCAGGTGCTGTGACTCAGGTGTCACTCGGCCATGCGTCAAGCCCCAGTTTTGACATCACATTGAAAGGTCTTTAGGAAGCTGTGTTATAATGACAGTGGAGAATGGAAGTTCCTCCATGTGGAAAGCACTGTAAATGTAGGTACCTGAAGCTTGAGATTTATTGGTAAAGTGAGTCTTAACTATAGAGGAACTGTAGTAAGAGATGGTATTGTGTTTCTTCTCAGCTTATTTCCACTTCAGTTGTCCTTCAGCAGCATTGATGTGCCACTCTGCTGTCCTTGAAAGCACCTACCACTTTTTCTTTACGTTTCCTAGTGCCTATTTTGGTTTCCTGCTCTCACACTCCTGTAAGTAAGCCTTTTATAATTTGTACAGATAAACTTAGACCAAGCACAAAGGGAATGTGTCATTGTTAAAAATAAAAAATACCAATTAGGTAACTTTAGGATGTACATGCACTCACTGTGTCTGTTAGGCAAAAAGAATTTATTGTCACATTTTATTCTAATTCAGTAGATAGGTAAAAGGATGGCTCCCGGGTGATGTTTCTAGTGACGAAAGTCCTACAATCATAATATTTCAATCTCAGTGACTTATGAGTTGTGAAATTCAGCTCAGTATTGTTGGGTGCACTCAATAGCCAACAGTTTTCTTGTAAAGATCTCTGTTAAGTAGCAGGATTTTTTATGATTCTGGTTTTGTGTGGGAAGGAGTTAATGAGATGATCCTTCTAGGACTTTTCATATTTACAGCTAAAAATGAACTATTCTACTCAAAGTTGGTAATGAATGCTTACATTTAAGGAGAAAAAACCATTTTGATTTTCTGAGTAAAGCGAAATTCTTATTTGAGAGATTGTATTTTAATCTATCTTCCTTTCTAATTAAGGTGATTCTGAAAGCTGTTCAATTTCTGAATGAGCATGTATTAGTCAGTAAGGATCTCATTATGGAGTTACTCCCACTCCTAAATACATGCTTGGCAGTCTACTTTGCATTTCAGCTTCTTAGGTATTTTTATAACTTATTGCTAGAGTGTTGCAGTGGTAGAAAATTACTCATTTACTGGCTACTACTGATTAAATTATTAGCCAGCCAGAACACACAATGAATATAATGTGGCCTGAGAGCAATTGTTGGCAGAAATGTTGAAGCATGGGCTGTTACCTGAAAGACTGGTGGTTCAAGCACACCCAGGGACAGGTTTCCCTTTCCCTGCTCACGGCAGGAGGGTTGAAACTAGGTGGTCATTAAGGTCCCTTCCAACTCAAACCTTTTGATGGTTCTATACTGTTAATACCAAGGTAATAAAGGAACCTGTTGTCTTACGTAAGTAAATGAAAGTCGACTCAAAATGTACCTGAACAATGGTTTGGGATGTGTGTGGTGGAACATGTGCTCCTGAAGGGTGTGTATCCAAGGCAAGATCTTGACAGTGGAGTTGCAGTAATCTGTGCTGGTATCTGGGCACCCTTCAGTTCCTCAGGGGATCCTGCTGGGCGAGGGAGTGGGACCAGGCAAACAAAAATACCTTTGTCAGGTCCTGGTACAGAGCAAAGGGATGTGCATAACCAGGTTTGGCCCAGGCCTCCTGAATATGGGTGTTTTCCTCTTTCCTCCACTGCTCTTATTTAACAGCCCTAATTATTGGTAAGGATTTGTAGTAGGTGCTAGCAGAATTGCTTGTCTGAATCCCTTGAAAAATCAATTTAAATCTGTTCACAGTGACATCTGATTTTGTTGTTGTCCCTGTTACAATTTGTGGCGAAGGAAATCAGTGTGATTTAAGATTCAGTGCAAAGGAATGGCAGAGATGAAAAAGATGTAAAACAATGATGTGGAAATGTGGAACGAGTCTGTGCAGTGAACAGTGCAGGCAAACCCTGCATATGAGCAATACACACATGGTAAGGAGCAGAACGCTGTGGAAAGGGAACTTGGGAACTCCTTACCCGTTGAGTCAATTCCAGACTCTTAATAAGATTTTAATAGGTTCTGTTCAAGCTGACTTCTTGAGGGATTGATAGAGAAAAACATAATTACCACGAATCCGTAATGGTTCTGCATGTTGTAGGCTTCTGAATACGGGTGACAGAGGGGTGACCTTTGTCTTAACTGCTCTTCAGCAGGACATGGCACCTTTCTCAGAGATAGTTTCTGGCTGTGCACCTGCCCCTGGGAACAGATGGGGTCACTGGAGTGTTGCAGGACATAACCAAAACACAGGGCTCGTAGTGCAGGGGTGCACGCTGAGGTGGAGAGCTTCCTGCTCACCATGAAGACTGTCTCTAAGGGGGCAAATAAAACTGACTTTTTCGTATTATTTTGATCACTTCCAGTGTGGTGACATCCAATAGCATCTTAGGATGCTAATGATGGAATCCACTTTCTTTTTCCACTTACTTCTTCTGTGTCCCGAGACACAGGGTTCTCATCATTGAGAAATTACTTTTTTTTTGTAGAAAATTGGTGTAGAAGCTACAATAGAGTAACACTTATTTTGCTGCAAAGACCTTTAAAAATAACTGTTGTGCGAACTTAGACCAATCAAATAAAAGGAATTATTTCTGATGTGTATGGTTTAAGTGGCAGTGTTTTATGTATTAAGAGAGCATAAAACTTGCTTCTATTTATAGTGTCATGTAAACTTGCCTGGATGTAATGAGGGTCTTTGATTACAGGCTAGAAGAGTGTGCTAGATGGAAGTCTTTCCTATTTTCTTAAACATGTAAAATCTGGAGGAAAAGCTTGAAGCACTTTAGTTGAGTCATCTGACACAGGAATAGGCTAAAGACTTTTGGAAGTCTGGCTGTAAGTAGGATTATTTACCCTTTCCTACCTCAGAGGATAGAGTTCTTTTCAGAGCCTTTGAGCATGTCATATCTTAAATAGATAGTCAATTGCTACATTAAATAATATGAGACTTTGTGACAGTAAATACAATATAAGGAATGTGACCTTGAACTGCCTTTGAGGATGCAGTGTTCTCTGAGAAAAACAATTCTACAGCATAGCTCTACTACATGAATTATTTTTAATATCAGAAGAAAAAGAAAAAACTTATGTTGATATTCCAGTGTGTAGATTGTTTAAGCACATGCTTTCGCCAAACACATGGGAAATGAGCATTTACAGAAGACAGTGAGTGTAGTGAATATTTTTTCCTCCCCCTTCTCTGTCAGTAAGTAGATTCTGCCAGAGAACATACATACAGTTCTTTATAATCCCGCTGTTCTGGGGTCAGGTTGTCACCTGCAACAGTGGCAGAAGGGAAACTTTGCATATTCTTTACTGTATTTGCTGGAAAGTCTTTTTGGAAGGTTATTTTCCTCATGCATTGGGTTTGAGTGGCAAGGTTTTGGTAGTGGGAGAAGGTGCCAGAAGCTTCCCCTGTGTCTGACAGAGCCACTGCCAGCTGGCTCTAGGATGGAGCTGCTGCTGGCCAGGGCTGAGCCCATCAGCCACGATGGTCGTGCCTCTGGGATAACAGATCCACAAAGAGGAAAAACCCTGCACAACGGCAATGGCAGATGGGGAGGGGAGTGAGAATATCTGACAGAAACAGCTCTGCACACACGAAGATCTGAGGGTGAGTCTGTTTGGCCCGTGTGGTAATTGGTGAGTGATTTCTCCCTGGCCCTGTCTCAACCCATGAGACTTCCACTGTTGCACATTAGGACCAGTGTCATGTGTACTCTCCACTAAAACCTGAATGTTGTTCTTTGCGCATTTTGAATCTTCATTTCTTAAATATACATAGGGTAACCCAATTCTTCTGCTTTTAAAACCACTAGTGAAATAATAATTTAAATACACAAAATCTTTAGATAAGTATAATATCGTTAAACATCTTGATGTTCAGATAAAGATTGTAACTGGGCTTCCAGAAACTATTTCGTTATCTTTTCAGATCTTGGAAAGCAGTGATACTTTACAGTCTAGTACATTCAAATGACCAGTGTTAGCAGTAAGACCAGAAAAAGACAATTCTGTGTGACTTCTCTTAAAACACTACACTTACTATAGTAATGAAGCAAAGTAATCACTGAATTCTAGATGCAAAAGCATGTAATTTTCTGAATCTCTCATAATTGAGAAAATTTTTCTATACAGTCTGTGATCTGTAAGTATGTGAAAGATGCTTTGAGAGGAACATATACTATCTAGCAAATACTTGCAAAATTTGCTCTAGATACTTCCTTCCTTATAGGTTTTATCTCTGATCATCTTGGTGTGTTTAAGTTATGGAGGAACTAATTTACCATAGTTGCCTTCTGATTGCCAAGATTGGGGAACTCTTCCATGTGAAAAACAATGAATTTCAGTTAATGCCAAAATATTTGGCTATTTGGAATCAGCTGGGCAGTTAAAAGATCTTCAGCTTGTTCAGATCCATAACCCAGTGGTATATAAATACACAGCTCTTCCTAAGCTGACATCAAGATATTTTAGGAGCAATTTGTGTTAGTTGTGCACTTCAACCCTGATGTGCTGTTGCAGATGGTACTGTGGAGGAACAGGCAAACTCTTGACCCCCTCTGCAGTTCAAAACTGGTTTTTTAATGTACCTGCTTCAAAACGTATTGGAATTGAACCTCGATTTAGCTGATTGCTCAGGATGCCTTTAAAAATCAGCTTTGGCCTTGGTAAGGAAGGTTGAAGGAAATGGAAAGAATCTTTTACTCTATTTCTAAAAGCCAGAATGTTTTAGCAAATCTAGGCCTGATTTATGTTGGTGGTGGATATTGGGGAGATCCCCATGAAGTTTCTATAATACAGAAAGAACTAAGGTGGCATAGATTTTATACAGAGGGAAAAAAGGTGCGTATAACCCCTCCCTTGATGGTAATCTGTATCCATTGAAAATAAATCGCATGATTCTCATCCCATGTAAAATCAGAGCAGATTAAAGGGGCTTCACAGCTAGAAGATACGGGCTGTAAGGAATCAGGGAAACAGGAATACAACAGGAGGAGCAGGAAAGGGGAAGATGCAGAGCATCATAGTGTCCATGTGTGCTGGTGGCCTGTAGAGCTCCTGAGTATCATGGGCTTTTTCGTTTTGTTTGTCCAGGTAATCCATGGGCTTCAGAACTGAAAATATTCTCATTGTGAATGACAAAGCTGGTTTAGATTAGATGTAGAGATTTCTGAAGTGGATTTTTCTCTCTCTTTATGCAGAACTGTTGGTAATTAAAATGTGTGTTTTCCAACTGAGAGGAAATGTGGTTACTAATCAGGCTTAATTATTATACCATATTTATTAAGTAAAATATTTGTTTTATTTGAATTGTTATTTTACTTACTTAATAGCATTAAATAACCAAAGTACAGCTTAACAGTGGCTGTTTATGGCAATAGTAATTTATCCTTATGTGACTGCCTAAGCAGCTACTTGTTTTTCACTTACTGGAGATAAGGATGGTTTGAAGACATTTAGTGCTGCTACACTGAATCTGTAGTGTGACCCTTGCTCTTATTTGTGAAAAGCAGGATGATCACCTGTGACTGAATCCAGTTGTAATCTGAATGTTTATTAAGAATATGAAGTCATTAGCAAGCTGATACTTTTCTAATTACCATTCAGGCATGAAAGACTTTGTTTACATCTTGGTTTACATTTATTTGATGTTGCAACATTTGCACCGTGTAAAAATCCCATGCTGATTTTATTTTTCCATTGTCCCCCTTTTGGCTACTCATGGTAAATGGCCTGTTTAACTATGGGATGGCAGCACTCAGATTCCTGTGACTGTTGGCTCATGTGCACTTTTTAAGGAGGGTGTGAGTGAGTGCGCAGCTCTGAATAGCTGGGAGCTGAGGGAGCCTGGCTCCCTCCCTCCTCCTGCCAGCCCTGCCCAGTGCTGGGCCTGTAGCCATCCCTCCGTCCATCCTGGAGCTGCAGCAGCAGGGGTGCTGTGTCTGTAGCCATCCCTCCGTCCATCCTGGAGCTGCAGCAGGAGGGCTGCTGGGCCTGGAGCCATCCCTCCATCCATCTCTCCATCCATTCTGCAGCTGCAGCAGGAGGGGTGCTGTGTCTGTAGCCATCCCTCCACCCATCCCTCCGTCCATCCTGGAGCTGCAGCAGCAGGGGTGCAGGGCCTGTAGCCATCCCTCCATCCATCTCTCCATCCATTCTGCAGCTGCAGCAGGAGGGGTGCTGTGTCTGTAGCCTTCCCTCCTCCCATCTCTCCATCCATCCTGCAGCTGCAGCAGCAGGCGTGGCCGTCAGCCCCCAGCCGCCCCCCCTGTGCTCCCTCCCCAGTTAATCCCACCATGTGCCTGCATGCTCAGCAAGGGGGATTACTTTAAGTCTGCATATTTTCATCTTTCCTGGGTCCAGGTCAATTTACTGGCTGGGCACAGTGAGTCAGGAACAGATTGGTGTGGTGCAGAAGCAGCCAGCTGAACTTTGATGAAAGGCAACGCATCAATTTGAGATGTTACGATGTTTACAGGTTCTGCTGGATAAATCACACACAATCCAGGCAAAATAAACAGCCAATTTTTCTTCTTTTCCTGCTTTGTGGCAAGGTGATTATATTTAAGAGAAGTGTAGGAATTTCCATCTTTCCAGTGACACCATATGAGAACCCGCTTAGCACTGAATAGTGACAGCAAATGCTGAAGTGGAAAAAATATTTTCATCCATCTGCGCTAATCTTCTTTTACTCCAAGATTTAACGGGGCGGGGGGTGGGGGAGAATGAGAGAGAGAGGAATCAGAAAAATCTTAAAAGCTTGGCTTAAGCTTTTAGCTTTGCCAGCTCATTCTCTAGTCAATGAAGAAAGTGCCAGACTTCTGCATTTGTGGTGGGGATATTGGGATTTTTTTCGAACAGTGATGCCTGCAGACTTTATTACCAAAAATAAATAACTAAATAATGGTCTCTAAATGTGAAGGGAGGAAGGAAAAATCCACAGCTGAGCAGAACTGATTGTTTTTTTAAAAACAGACTGGAATACATGGTGTACAACTGGAAAAAGCATAGTTGAAAAACTATAGAAGTCTCCTGGTTATTTCTGTAGCTGCATAATTTAGGTCTTCTTATGCCATCAAATCTGTGATCACCCATGGTATTGTGAACTGCACAGGTCTGTGCCCTGCTGATCAGACAACAAAGACAGAAGGATTTAGAACTTCCAACTTGTGCTGTCTTTGCTTTTACCTTGTTAGATATCACATTCTCCAGTTTTTCAACTAGGAAAATCTAGAGTATTTTACTCCTTTTTTAAGCGTTGGGTCAGATCTGAGTCTCATCTTGCCTCTCAGTGACAGTCTTTCCTACCCAACTGCAAGGCTGTCCTTGCAGCCCATGGGGAAGTGTTACATTTTATAATGGCATGGGCAAATCTTTGCAGAATTCTAAGAAAATCAGTCGATAGCTAAGAAAGGTTTTGTTGCTGTGATATACAATGAATTCATAACAGAATTGCTGGGAAAGAAAAAAAATTGAGAATGGCCAACTTTTCAGAAATCAGTCTCTCTTCTCCCTCAGGGTGGCTCAGCTAAAAATATTTCCATGTTTTTCTACTTAAAGGAAGGCCCAGGCAAAGAACCAGAGGTAGGACAACAGGAACAGAAACATCTGCTTGAATTAATCTTTGGCAAAATAAGTCACCACTCCATATAATATATTTTAAATGTTGTTTTAGTTTGGATGTTTTCATCTTTCCACATCTCTGCTCTTTTCTTAATGTTAGCTGGGGGGGATTTTTCTGCCTTCTGTTTGGCTATGTGTATTTCACTGGATATTTCTGCTTCCTCTTTCCTTCTGGCAAGGAACACAAGAAGACTTACCTTGAAATTCAGCTTTGAGGCCCCCAGGCAGTTGTGTTGTTTCTGTGGGGTTTGTTTGGGTTTTTTGTTCTTTGGGGTTTTTTTCTTTTATTAAGTAGGTTTTTTTCGTCCCCACTAATGAAGAAGTGAAATAATGGCTCAGGTTTAATGGAAAAAAATAGCATAATAGATACATCAGTGTTACACATTTAGACAGCGGTAATACAGCAGCCAGGCAGTTTAATAGCTGTGTTTCAGATAGGCCTGAAGCTTGAAATCATGCATGTGCAATTAGTCCTGATGAGTTTTGTGATGGTTTGTTTTTCGAAGTGATTGTCAAGTAGTCATGAAACAAGACTCTTGGATTTTCAAAATCCATGTGCAGTAGATATTTGAACTTGAGGATTTTGGCATCTTAAGCTACTGCAGATTGCACGTGTAGACTGAGGGGTTAGTTTTGAAAAAAGCTCTTATTTTGTGTTACTCAGTTAAGTTGCAATTTTCATCAACATCATTATTACATGTTTTAACTTGGGTAGCTTTGGTACAACCAAAATAATTTCAAATAGGTGATGTACTAACAAAGTGAGCTGATCTTAGCTCAGTCTGAATTCCTACAAGTGTGAGATTTTTTTATGTGATGACAACCCCATTAAAAAAGGGGTACTTCTTTGCTGCAGTGCCTGTTGGCAAAATAGAGTCCTGGGACCTGGTTGATTTTGCTGCACTGGCTACTGGTTTGAGAATTTGCATTGCACCACTACTAAGATATACAGTTTCAGGGCAAAAAGGGAAGTTCTTTGGCTCTTTCTGTGCAATTGGAGACACATAGGGAAACATTTCTTGCTTTCATGCAGTAGTACCTGCTGTTTAATTTACCTTGGCTTTAAAAGTGTCAATATTTAAAGTGCTGTTAGCATTGTGACCCACAGTTGGTGGGCCACATTTTCTGCTGTGTGTTTTCATTTTGCTTGGTGAAGTAAAGATCATATCTAACACAGGGTATAGAATTACCCAGTGCTGCCCTTCAGTTCACTGCTTAGTCAGTCAGCTGGTCCCACTTGACTGTTGTTTTCTAAGAAAGTTAGAAATAAAATGTTTTCCTTTGAACGTTTGAAGCTGTAATTTTGTATTTTTGGTGTTCCTCTCTGAAGAGGAATGCCAAGAAAATAGTCTCAAAATCAAGTTGTGAGGTTTCTGTAGTTCACTACTAAGAGTAGGATCACTCACATCACTTAAGTGCAGGAAGGGAGTCTGATTCTGCACCAGAAGGTAAAGACTTCTGCTTTTTTTTTTTCCTTCTTCTTCCCTTGTCCTGGGAGGCTTTTGGACTGAGGTGTTGATTGTTTTCTGCTCATTTTTGTTGCCCAGAGAACTGAAGTTGCCATCCTGACAAGACTAAGACACCCCTGCAATGCAAATACCTACGGGAGAATTTCACTTGGTCATTCAGAGACATCTTACTGTCACTTCAGTTGTATTTCAGACATCACTTATGCCAGTGCCCAGCCTACCATCACTTCCTTCCCCTCCTTTGGATGATACTCAGAAGAAAAACATTGTCATGCATTCAGGACTTCAAGGTCCAACTTGACAGTAAAAAGTGTAATTGCATTTGAAAGTGTATTCAGGACACGAAGAGAGGGGGAAATGTGTGTGTGGGTTTTGCTTTTATTCCAAACCTACCACAGGTGTGATGGATTTGTTTGTTTGTTAGATTGAGTTTGGGTTCTTTTTTGTTTATTTGGTTTTTCAGTGTTTTTTTGCTTGTTTGTTTTGGGGGTGCGATATCAGCCCAGGAAAACAATCTATGTCGTAATTGCCATGTTGTCTTTGATTAAACCACTGTTTTCAATATTTGTTTGCTTTTGCTAAGAGCTTTATAAACCTCTGTTCTCATTCTTTTGGTTCTAATCTGAGTCTTTGTGCTTTTGGGACAAATAGTCTGAAGGTTGATATTTTGCCAAAATGAACACTAGAGCACTTGCAAAACGAATTAAAATGAGAACTAACGAAAGGCACTTTGCTTCTGAATGAGGAGTCTTTCAAAGAATTCAATGATCTTTAATGCATAGTAATTTTCACTTTAGTTAATTTGATTTAACTTGAATTGAATGTGACTGTGCAAACAAGCACCAAATCCCATTGATTTTCTGTGGGACTCAAGCTCTTAAAGTACTTGCAAAAATCATAAGGGTGCATTTGAAAATGTTGACTGCTCTTGTCCTTCGCTTGAGAAGCACTTCAAAAATACCGTGTTTAGCTTTTATAGTACCTTTGACAGTTATCCACTTCTATTTTAAGATTCTCTTTCTTGTCATTATGAGATCCATCATGGCCACTCAGAAGCTGATGATGCCACTGGCTTGGAATTCAGCTCCAAAAGATGCAGCCCCCACATATCAAAGGAAGTTATCCTCATGTGCATAACATAATAAAGCTGCTGGAAGAAAGAGTGTAGGAGAGCCTTGGTACAACATTTCTATCCCTTGTTCTTGTAAAAATTAGCTGGGTTCTGGTTTGTTTATTTACACCACTGATGGAGATACTTTTCAGCTGAAAAAATGAATTGCACATCTATTACATAGATATGTGTGTGTCCTGTCTGCTTTCTATTTGCATGGTTTGTAGGTGTATGGAAACTTTATTCACTGTCCTGTTACTATTAACAATTTTAGTGTTTATAAAAGTCTTTGTGATGGATTGCACTGGAGTAGAGATTTACAGAGCTACAACTGCACGATGACATGAGGAGGAATGAAGGAGGAGTGTTACAGCAAATGGAGTTTGTGGTACTGTGTGTAATAAGGCAGGAAATCCATATACTGTTAGTTAGCTAACAGTTGGCCATGGGTAATTGAATAATTGGTCCTGCACCTGGCTGGAAGGCCATGTTGTTAATTACTAATTTCTTTGCAAGATACAGAGCATCTGCTTGCTTTGTTTAGTTTTAATAGTCAGTGGTTGACAGAACACCTCCTGGGTTGTTTGTTAAGATCCCAGAGATACTTAGCAAAGCCATTTCTATTCTAATAACCATGTATCTGTGTGCAGTGACTTGAGGATCATTTAGGTTATTGCTCTCTGCAGTGTTGTTTTCCATGGCAAACACAAAAGGTAATAGTGGGTACGGTCAGGAGGTGCCTCGAGAGGTCCCCTTAGCCATTCCTGGGCCTGAATGGAGCAACTTCATCTGGAAATCATTCCTGACTAGCAGATGTATGCCCACCTGAACTCCAGAGATGGACACTTTGTAGTTGTTCAAGTAATCCATGCCAGGTATTTCTGACATCTGATCCAAATTTGCTCTGTTAAAGTTCAAGCTCAATACTTGCAGTGCTGTCCTCAGGTGTCAGGAAGGAAAAGGTGACAACTCTCAGTTATTTAGAGGCTCATGTAATATTTCTTCAGTCTTGTGGTATCTAGACCACAAATCAAATAGTTTTTCTGATGTTTCCTTATGTCCGTATTTCCTGCTCCTGTGAGATCTTTCCAGCCAAGCAGCACCTTTCTTTCAGATGCTTTTAGAAGCAGAGTCCCTCCCCAGAGAGTCCCTCTGCAGCTGCTTACACCACCTAAGCTGAGCATTTTGCCTTTGTCCTTGCTGAATTACCATTCATTTCATATCACTCTCCAATTTGCAATCACTTGAATTCTCCTCTTTATTCATGCTGCTTGTGACCCCTCCCACCTTTAGAGTGTTGACACAGTAAAATTATTGTGAAATACTGCTACTGAGTGACTCTGAAAACACATTTCTTTCTTCCCCAGACAGTTGTTATCCTCCTAAAAAGTTCATGCTTAGATAGTTTGAATTTGACCCTTCCAACATTTGTCCATAGTTTCAGTGGTCTAATCAGAACCAGTGTAGGAGTGGTTCCTAATTCACGTGCAAGGGACTGTATGTCTGGGCTTGGTGTGTATTTGCTGTTTCCTACTGATAATGCTAGGACTGATCAGTTGTATGGATCTGTCCAGTGCTAAGGCAGAAGTCCTTAGGGTAACATACCTGTGTGTTGCTTCTCAAGACTCATCTTTTAAATATGTTTCTCTCCTCCCTTTTTTTGCTCCTGCTTGGTACCTTAGGTGTCATTTAGAAAAAATACCTCTTTTTCCTGCATTGACAGTGTAAGGAAAAAAATTATCCTTAGGAAGTGACTTTCAATACATTGTTTGACCAGAGAAACCTTTCACAGTTGACTACTCATTAAAGGAATTTAGCATTTAGTCTTAATATTGGCATCAACATTCATAAGTCAGAAAAACTGAAAAATATGTGATGTATGTTAACTTGAAGCATCTTGACCTCGATAAGAATTGAGATGGGCATTGTAACTCTAAAACACAGAGGAGAGAAAGATCCTAAGGGCTTTAATACCACACTTTTACATGTGCTTGTATATCACTTGTAAGCTTTTATTGTGTAACATTTGTAAATGCCACGTTAGTAAATGAATGTGAGTCTCCATAGTTTCAATTTCTAAGTAATTGTCTTCTCTAGATAATGACAGGGAAAAAATGCAGAGAACACTCCTCTGTGGCCATAAGCATTGTTCCCTGCCAGCAGAGCTCTCCCTGCATCAGATTCCAATGAGCTCAGACAAGCAAACAGTGCCAGGGACCAGGTACTCCCCCAGCTCTCGGCAAGGCACCATTGGGGGTGGGAAAAGAGAAGACTTGGGTGGCTGCAATCAATGACGGACTGATGCGGTGGCTGGAAGAAAGCAAGAGACCCTGACCTGATTCTGTGCTTCATGATGGAGGTGGATTTGTAAATAAAATACCTGAGGTTGATCTTTGATTATTATCAGTCAAGAGAGAGAAGGGGAAAAAACCCAAAACCCAAAAATGAAGCATTCATTTAGACACTCTTAAAAGCAAAACAAAATTAAAATCACTCCTTGACATGATTGTGACATAAGACTAAGTTTGATTGTGAGATAAGACTAAGTTAGTATTTGGGAAGAGCATGTTTAATAGATCTAATGAGACAATAAAACAATTGAAACTGCTCCTCATAAACTTAACTTTTAAATTTAAAATTACATAAATTGCTTATATAAAAAGTGTAAGAAAATCTATTGAAATGTGTCATTAAAAATGTAAATGCAGACAAGAAAGTAAAAATACCAAGGCTTTATCTGAGGCTTCAGATGAATTAGTTTTGCAATATTTAGTATTTCTTAGAGCCTCTAGAGTAGTATTCATTTGCCTGAGCACTTTAGTTATAGCAAAAGTCTGAAGATTGCAGAATTCTTGTGTTGGATTTATTTTTTCAAATTGTAGTAAACGAGGAGTTATGATTAGCAAGTGGCTTGTTGGAATTACTGCACAGCTTTCTAGAGAAGCTGTAATTTGTAAATGAGGCTTGTGAATGTGGGAATGGACCCGGTCTCAACTGTACTGCTGTAATTAGCCTGCA
This sequence comes from Oreocharis arfaki, assembly GCA_013398015.1. NCBI lineage: Eukaryota > Metazoa > Chordata > Aves > Passeriformes > Paramythiidae > Oreocharis > Oreocharis arfaki. The sequence goes on along the minus strand of VZRR01006484.1, from coordinate 912,793 downwards.
GAAGTTGTGACGCAGCATAGCCCAAATCAGTGTGTTTTGCCTGTCTTGCTCTCTTTCGTCCTCCTGGTGATTGGAGGAGGCCCAGATAAAACCTACATTGGTGGTATGGCACAGAGTATCTTACTTGATTACTGGCAGCTTGTAATTGTACAGAAGCATACTTTTTTTTTTTTCTCTGAAGGTGGGTGATGTATTTGGGGGGAAAAAAAGCTGCATTAGAAACTTGCAGCTGACAGTGCCTGCATTCAAGAAGTAATTAGTGCAGCAGCTGATAGGCCTTGCCCCAGCTTGTGTATAGGTTACTGACCACAGCTGCTTGGCTCTTGATGGCATGATTAATGGATCCTGTCTGTCATCAAACCTTGGATGGGGCTAATAATGTCAAAAAAAAGAAAAAATTGCACTACCTAGTAGAGTAGTTCTGTTAGTAATTAGATAGGAATTAAGTTGTTAAACAGTTATTAAAAATTTGTAGGAATATCTGCCAGCTCTGCTAGCATCATGGATGGGGAATCAGGCCTCTCCAGTACTGCAAGGAAAAATTTGTGATCTCCTCCATATATATCATCTCAGTCTCAATTTAGCAACTTCCCTTACTCAATTTAGTAAGCTCCCTTACAGCACTACAAATGAGTTTAGTGTTCTCTGGAGGCCTTTCTGGATATGACAGCCATACAAAATGCAGGCTCTGACAACAGAAGGGGTTTCCTTCCTGCTCGGAGGAAGGGCTGTCGTCTTCACACTGCACAAAGTTGAGCTGGGAGTGGGAATGCAAGAGGAAATCTGTAGGACACTTTAATGGTAAATGATGACTTGAAGCAGCATCAACATTATTGCTTAGAACTGAAGGATGGTCTCCAGAAAATGTTCCATCCTGCTGTTACAAATTCACTTTCGTGAGCAGCAAACAAAAGGTTGCCAAGGATGGTTGTGACTGATTGCTGACAAAGTTGTGGTTGCTGCAGCTGGCCAGGCTCCTGCTGGCAAAAGACATAATATGTATTGCTACAGGTCATATAATGGTAAATGAACACTTACTGCCTCCGTGGCAAGTGGATTGATTATTGTGTCCACCTCCAAACAGGTCTGCCTTTGTTTTACAAGTAAATGTTATTTGTTCCTGCTGCGCTGAAGTCAGAAGATGAGTTCAAATACACAGAGCTCAAAGCAATAGTGATGTGTACAGGAGCTTGTTTCAGCTTTTACAAAATGGCCTGTCACATGCATTTATATAAACAAAAAACTGTGTGTAAATGTACATTATTTTTTCTTGCAAATGTGGTTTTATTTTTCTTGGGTCAATGTACCTAGAATATTGGTCTAAGATAACAGACAATATTTGATTGCTAGGCATTGGCTTCACATCATAACCTGTCGTTGGATAAAAAGGTCTCTGTTGATAAATACTATTCTTAATACGTTTTAGCTTTCTGAATATACTTGGAAAAAAAGAGAAGTGCAAGAAAGCCTACTTTAAAAAATTTTCTATTTGGAGCCCAAGATGTGCAGATCTTGTTTTAACTGAAATGCAGCATCCATTGCCTAAAATGGGAGTTTGAGTATTTCCACAAGGACTATTCATTGCTGTGCAACCAGAGAGAAAGGAAGAATGCTGTCACCTGAGAAACATGGCCAGTGAGATTTCTGGGGTGTAGGGGAGACAGACATGCTTAAATCAGCATGAGCTCTGGTACCACTCAGTCTGGTTTGGAGAATAAACCACTTGAAAGAGTGGTTAATCCTTCACTGGGTTAAATATATGTGGTAGTTGACTCTCTAGCTGTAGCCAGTTTAGGATGTGGCCTGGTGAAGGTCAAGGCCCAGTTCTGCTTGCTTTGGCACCTTTGTCTCAGGTACCTGCTTAGGCTACCAGACCGTCAGCTGTTCTACGAAAGCACTTCTGCAGCGTTCTCAAGGCTTTCATCTTTCTTCCAGTATAGAATGGAAAGTATTTTCCAACTCTTACATGAAATACAGTTCTTGTTTTTGTGCCAGCCACAACTGTAACTTCTGGCAAGAGTCAGTTTGGACTCCAGTCAGCACCAGGATCAGGGAGGAGAGAGAAGCGGCCTAAAGCTTGATCTGCCACCCACCTCCGGAGCTGTGTCAGGCATGCTGGGACCTAAGCCCTGCATGTGTTGTGCATGTGCTCCCCTTAATTAAGTCTGACAGGGGGCTGAGAGATAACATGCTCTGATGGAAAGATTTTCTTAGAACACGGTGGGGCTTTTTTTTTCCAGTTAAAGGCATTAGTACATATCCTTCACATGTTTATCCCTATGCATATTTACATATACCTAATGTGTATCCTGCAAATCCAAATATTTTTGCAGATTGTGTCTTTGAGCTGTTTGCAATGAGGCATTTTTGGAGGGGTATTTTTGGCTCTGTCTAGAAATCTTTGCTCAGGATCCTACATGTTCTCATATGCTAACATGGAGCATATTTGCCATGTGCAAATTGGACTGAGGCGCTTGTACTGCAGTGAAAATGGCCTAGCACTGAATTATCAGAGGTGTATAAGGAGCTGATGTCCTTGCTGTGTCACTGGAAAGCAATTTTTTCTCCAGAAATTGTCTGCCAAGTGATTTTTAGATTGTGTTAGGTAAGAGCCAGGAGCTTCATCCAACAACTTAGATTTAATTGCTTTTAGAAGTATTTCTAATGTGGAACAACTCTGTCTTGTAGGAAACTGGTAGTAAATTATGTGAGGGAGTGAAGACTCAAACAAACCAGAGCAACCTTTAGAACAAAGCAAAAGAAATGCTTGCCTGGATCTGTGTCAGTGGGAGGCCACTGTGACCCCACAGCAGTTAATTTGTTTAGCATGTTGCTGCTGTTATGCTAATTAGGTATTTCTTGGACCGAGTAACTATCAGTTCCAAATTTCAAAACTTCTTTCTTGCTCTTAAGAAAAAAAAAAAGCAGATGAAAGTTTCTTACAAGTGTACAATTCTAGGCTGCCTGTGCCTTTCTCTGTGCTTGGCTTTTGGAGCCACTACAGAGCTCATTTTCTTTTTTTAATAAAAACACTGTGGTAGCACTAGGTCAATCTCAAAAGCACAAAATTAACAGAACTGTATTAAATTATAAGGGTTTCAATGCTTAAAAGAAATGGACAGTTTTGCTGAGGAAGGGCCTCTGCTTGCAAGCTGCGTGTTCTACAGAGAGGTGGGGGAGCCCACTGACTTTTCAAACCTGTAGGATAACAGGTTAGGGGGTTGACATTTACTGTCAGAATATTTTTGGTCAGTCCAAAGATCAAGGAGTAAAATGCTTTGGTCTTGATATTTTTTTCCAGCAGATATTTCTATCACATCCAGGTAGTTTTGGGGGATTTTTTTGTTTTACTGTTGAGCTTTCTGCTTCTCCTTCTGTATCACACTTAAAAGACTGCTAAGTACGTATCACTCCAGTATGACAGTTTGGAGGGTTTTTTGTATTAGCACTCAGAAAATGAATTGCTTTCAAGTTACCTTCAGTCTCAGCGCTGGTAGAATTGTGCCAGTTTGTGTTCAGAATGTCAAACTCTAGTTGCTGGCAATGATAAATCTTCATGCCTAGTTCAGACTGTTACAGGCAGCATGCCTTCTTGCAGACATCAAATTCAGGTGCAGCTGAATTTGCCTTCATTTTCTCTCATGCTGAAAATTCCAGTTTCGATCTCTGACTCTCCATTTCAGGCCTGTAAATGTTGCACTTTGTGTTCACAAGGAAGACACAAATCTGCAATTTGGTTTTGAAGTGTACTGCCACAGTGGTGTAAATCTGGAGTAGTGAGATTGGTTTAGCTCTTTAGCCTTGCATAGGGGTAGAACCGGCTCTCAGTCTTGTTGGAGAGATTCTCCTCTGCCTCAGTCTTCTGTCTTACAGTGCTGCCTTGGATGTGTAAAATGGCTTTAGTAGCTTCATATCCAGTAGGGCCTTGTAAGAACAGCCTTTGAGCTGATGAAATTTAATTTATTTAAAAGACTTGGCCATGAGAAAAATTCCACTCCATAAAATGCACTGGTAGCCATCAATTGCCCTTCCTATTGGAGGCAAGTGTGAGGTGAAAGCAGAGCTAAGTAAGACTGCAGTAGTAGTAATTACCTAGGTGCTTGTTTAACCAGGCAGCAAGTAATGAAGTCAGGAACTGTAATGTCACATCAACTACATTACCTCATTTTCTTCTCTTGCAGACACAGGGAGGTTAAAAATAATGAGCCTGTCTGCCTCTCCCCATACCCCTGAGCACATTGAATCACAAGCACCTTCTTTCTAAAACAAATTTATTTCTTGCCTGCCTCCTTCCCAACAAATAGTTGCCTGTGATGAATACCAGACTTCACAGCATATTTGTCAAAGTGGTACACCTGTGAGGGTTCCAGCACAAGATAAATTTTGGCAGGCCAAGGGAGTAGAGGGAGGTACCAGGCAAGGAATAAATCTTTGTGTGTTACACCAGACTGTGAATGAGCGTTCTCCTCCTAAGAATCGCTCCTCTGACAAGTTATGATAAATTACACTCTTTGTTGACACCTTCATCGTGTTATTTATGCCTCATTAATTGAACCGAAAAGGAGACTTGTAGCACAGCAGGGGGATCGTACAATACTTTTCCACTAGGCTGGAACCTGAACCAAAGAACAAAGAAGGGGAGGAAAAAGATAAACTAATATATGCATGTGTGTATTCTTCACTGAAAAGAACTGGCTGCTGTGGGAGACCAGTCCAGAACTGTAGCAACTGCTCTCAGTCCTCTCAGAAACATTCCCTTTCAGGCCTCCTGAATCTCCCACTTAGGAGTCTGGATGTTTGTCTTGTGTTTCCACCTCTGATCCTTGTATCTGTGCTGCTCTGTGCATTGCTGAAGCATGGGTTATCAATCCCATGTGAAGGCAAGCATCTCACCTGGGTTTCTGAACTTGACTGTCTCTTCCCTATCAGCGGTTTTCCCTGCTTCTTCCTAGAACTCTCTTGCCTGCAGTGGCATTCTGATAACAGTGGGTGAAAAAGAAGGATGCTGGTGAGATGCCACAGAAGTACCACATTTGTACAGCAACACAAAATTCTGTTCTTTTGGGGCAATATATCCCTAAATCAGAAACACGCTCATTTGAGGAACCTTCCAGCTCTCTGCCAATGCTAAGGGCAGGGTCTTTTTACCAAACATCCTATTGTGGCAGCATAGGCAGGCATTTTCTCTGAGGAGGAGTAGTGTAAACAGGAAAGGGAGAGGTACAGGATCTGAGCGGGTGGCTCTCTACACTTGTTGTGCAAGAGTTGTCTGCAGGAAATATAGCTGTAAGTCATTGTGGGGGATGATAAAAGAGAGAACAAATTCTTCAGTGGATAAATACTGAGGCAGACAGGCTTGTTTCTGTGAAGAATTATAGATTTGATGCTGAGTCTGAAATGGTTTTAACAAGCTCTGTCCTGAAAGAAAATTAAGTAAACTGATGCCTGAGAGTATTTATCGTGCATGGGTATTTTGAAAAAAAAACAACCAAAATGCTCCAAGAAAGGAGCATGTTTTCCTATCAAAGGGTTCTGAGATAATCATTCAGCTCTTGCTGGAGAATACCATCTGAAATGCTCACATTTCCATGGCAGTATGAGTGGCATCATTTATGGATTTGCTGTTCAGGCTCCTCTCAAAGGAGCCAAGTCCTTCTGTAGTGGCAGGGTTGAGAGTTAAAATAGCGAGTGACACGTCCCTTGTTAGTGGGGTCTAGAAGAGGGAGTAGTTGGGCTGGGTGTCAAGAGATCTGAGATTCACTCTGGCGTAGTTCCTTAATCAGCTTTGTGGGTACAGTCAGACTCCTTGAACCTCACAGCTTTGGTGTATGTCTCTTTTCAGGTGTGAAATAAAGCTTTACTTTTGTCTTAGCTAGAGATTAAGCAAGTGGTTTGGCAGGGATAGAGTTTAGCCAGGTAATGAGAATGAATTCCTCTTCTGATGGCTTTCCAGCCTCCCAAGTGAAATATAGGTGCAGTGTCTTTATGTTCCCCTTTAAAGATTTCCTGGTGTAGAGGCGCCCTCTCCTGTGTGCCATTCTGTCAGGGGGGATGACACTGTGTTTTGCCAAGCTTTTGGCAAGTGATGCCCAGTTGCTGTGTATGCAGCTCCCTAGTGCTGCCCCTTGGAGAACTGGTCGCGTCCCTGGGTGGAGCAGTGGCCTCTGTGGCGGGGCCTGGGCTGTCCGTGCTTCCCATGCGAGCGTCCGTGTTATGTGTGCAGCCCGCGGGCGGCGCTGCTCGCTGAGCGCTGCCCGTGCCGGTGGCTGCAGGGCTCTGCTGGGACAGGGACGGTGCTGGAACTGCAGTGAGCCGGGCTGTGGCTCACTGGAGGGTGCCAGAGCTTTGCAGCGAGTATGGAACCACGATGGCAGCTCGTGGTGGTGCAGGGCCTCCCAGCCCGCTGGCCCTTCTGTTCCCGGCAGAGCCCACTCTGCTCTCCGGGGCTGTGGATGAGAGCCGCATCAGCACTGCCCCTGTCGGGTTTGCCTTCTCTCTGCTGCTTGTGCACTGTGTTGATAAAGAGTTAAAGCAGTGTAGTGGCACCGTGCGTGTGGAGGCACTGGGAATACTCTATTTATAGCGCTGCTCTCCGTTAGCTCCAGGGAATTGTCGCCTGCGTGCTGCAGCAGCGGCTTTAGAGCACTCTCCAGGTGCGGGTGGGTACAGCAGCCAGGCTGCTCTGTCACCCGGGCTGTGTCCTGGTGTCCTGCGGGGCGTGGAGCCTCCTGGGCAGCGGCCTGGCCGGGGATGGCGGTGCCTGCGGGCAGCTGCCATGTGGGGCTCGCTCCTGTCTGCAGGTCTGCCCCAGAACAGATGCTGCTCTTTCGTTTCCCTGGAGGTTTTTAATGCCTTCTCTTCGTGTTGATGTAAAAGCAATATGATTTGGCTTGTAATCATAATAAAGATGGAATTGTAAGGGGTTTGTTGCTGTTTGGATCTAGAGAATGGGGTCATTAAGAGCAAGGGAGCATCAGACCCAAAATACAAGGTCGTTTGCTGTTTCAAATGGCAGCCCAGCCCCGTGGTAAGTGGCAGCAGTCTCTGTTGGTTACTTTCCTGTGCCTAATTCCTTGGTTAGGAAAGCCACTGCTGCCAATAAGGATGTGATATTAGCGTAGCTCCTGGTCTGAAAGGGTTTCATTTTCTCACTTGACTTGTTACCAAGGTCCTTCCCCCGCCCCACTCCCCAAAGCGCCCCACAGCAAGGGAAAAGCCTGAGGGAAACCTGCACACACCAATTTGCTTGGGTTTACCACCTTCTAGAGCAGGAGTTCCACACTGGATAGGTTTCATGTTTAAATATTGAAAAATGTTTTTACATTCAGTTCTGAGCTGCAATGTAGTCTGGAGGCCTGATAAACTGATTTCTTAGGGATCTGTCCAGTGCTGGAAAGCATTCTGCTGCCTTCTCGCTCACCCTGCCTCTCATCTTCCTTAGTGCAGTAACTTAAATGTGAGTGTTGCCTACAGGCCTTTTTCTGTGCTTCACACCAGAGGCTGTATTGCCAAAATATTAACAGCTACTTCTGGAGCCAGGAAATGGAACCTTGCAGGTTGAGTGGGAGCAGGGAGAAGGAAACCACACAGATAGGAAAAGTCTGAAAGAAATAAAGCAAGTAGGAAAAAAAGGTTTGCTGCAGGCTACTTTCAACCATCACTTCTGAAAACAGCTGTAACTAACATCCAATTCTACTGAAGTAGGGCAGAACAACCTCCAGCACAGCATCCTGCTCTCTCTTCTCCATCTTTTGGTTGGGAGCTAGGTGCTTAGAAAGATCTTGTTTTTTCATTTTGAAGTTGTGCCCTTCCTATAGCATTTTCTCCCCAGCCAGCTGGATTTTGTTTTCAGTTACAAGAGTGATTGATTTTTTTTTACCGTGTCAAACAGACTGAACATTATGATGTTTCTTCAAAGTATTCACTGACAGAGCATCTTTCCCACTTCTTAATTTTTGATTAAAAACTACTTGTAATAACATAGACCGTGCTACTAGCACAATAAACAGGTTCATGAGTGAGGGACTTTTACTTAAATAGCCTTGTGGAGCTGCTGCTTCCTTACCACTCCTTCAGTCTTCCTGGCTTTCAGTTTTCCAGGATTTTGACTGAGTACACTCATTTTGGCTCAGTGCTGCAACCACTGGTAAATGTTTGCAGCATGTAATGGTGAGTGTGGTAGAATATCTGTTTGAGATGAGGAGCTGTAGTGGAATAATTCTAGTTTAATACTGGATTCAAGTTAATTTATGCCAGCTGTTTTTCCATCCTTGCTAATGAGATTCAAAGTTCACAAATGTTATCTTGTCTTTGTCCATAATAGGCAGACTTTGAAAATACTTTTTTGTTATTTATGAGTTTTCGTGTTCAGTCTTTCACTGCCCTGAGATGGTTGTGAATTTTCCAATTTTTAGCTTTTATTTTTATTGATCATATTTATTGGCACACTTGAATTGATATTCTACATATTTGCATGTGCCCAGTGCTTCATTTCCAGATGTCCATACAAAGGCCTAACCATCTGAGCATGCAAAGCTCTGAGCATGCAAAATCTGAGCACCATCTCTTGGGCTTCAAATACTCTAACCCTGGGAGAGGCTCCCCCGAATTAACTCTCTCAAGCGAGACCATGAACTACAAACTGAAGCTAGCTGGGGAGAAACAGTTTACAGAATGTATGTAGCCTGATAGGCCCTTGAATTCCTGGACCATTTGTACAGAAATGAGGCAGATACAGCAGTGACATGTCTGTGTCTCAGATACTGAAGCTGCTTTTTTCCACAGCTACCTCTGGGTTCTTGTGTCTGTGACACAAGTGGAAACCAAGCACGGTGTGGTAATGAATATAGCAGAAAGAAGGGTGGTAGCACTGGTGTCTATTTTCAAATTCATCAATTAAAGTCTAAAATGAAAATAATTTTTCTTTTTATCCACTAAAATTCTTCAGTGGAGGGATAACATTTGGACAATTGTGTCTTCCTTGATAATAAGCATGAGCAGAATCAGCAGCTTTAATCAGCTCATGGGCGGTGCGTGCCACCCACAGCACAAAATATTGGCTTCAGTCTCTGGCTTTCTGCACTGTTGTTCTTTGTTGATTACAAAGCAAAAGGAGGAGGGAAAAACAACCTCCCAGTCACTCTTACATAATACTTTGTTTTGCGAGGGTTCTACTAATCATGTCAATACTGAGCCTCTAGTTTTTGATAATTACATTGGAAAGGCCCAGTTTGTACATAGTAATTCCAACTATAATTACCATGAAATTATATAACTACAAATTACCCTGTCATGTGGATGGACTAAATAAGCATGTACAGTACCTGCTCTGTGATAACAAATTAGAATTACATGGTTGGTTAACTAGCAGTAATATGAGATTTTTGAAGTGGCCAACCGAACTGGCTAGTTATGTGAGGAGAAAGTGTTGGATTTTCTCTCTGATGCTTGGTTAGGTTTCAAAATAGTAGATTACTTGTTTCTTTATATTTCTTTATTGGAAAAAACAAAACAACTATGGTCTGGGGTTTGTTTTTACTGGACATTTATATTGTATTGAATCATTTGCGTGGTCACTGACAGCTGCTCTGTTCGTTCTCCTGGGTGCCCACTGCTGCTTGTGGGACATTGCCTGTTTGATTTGGGGTGTTTTAGGGATTTATAACTTAATATGTTCGAAAAAGATTGCTTTGCCTTTTCTTTTTTTATCAAAGAGCATTTTTTTTTCGTTTGCAGCAAAAAAACCTGGAGGATAAAAGCTGTAGAGATGATATACAGGTGCAACCTTTTCCTTTCACTAGTTTTAATTTAAGGAAGGGGGAAATCGTGTCTGAAACTCATATACGTGACAAAACAGGCTCTTCATTGTGTCAGAACCCCCTTTCAAAACATCCATACTGTAGTTCTTTCTTACAGACAAAATAGGAGTAACGTGTCTTTCTTAGTTGCTCTTAGCCTCTGACACGACGTGGTGGGGAAGAAAGGCACGGCTGGAGGCCGGAGATGGCAGTGCTGGGTCATTTGAAGGCCTTGCCGGTCTCGAGCTGTGGCACCCCCGAAGGCAGCCGCCGCTGCGAGGGGGCCCGTGCTGCTGTCCCTCCGAGCCGAGGCGTCACCTCGCCAAGCGCCGCACCGGGGCCGCGCACTTCTGTGCTGCGGGAGGGCCGCAGTGCTTTTGTAAGCGCACCGAAACAAAGGTACAATAAAAACGGCTTCTGCATTCCCGTGGGCGCGGGCCGCAGGAGGGAGGCGGGACACGCAGCCCCCAGGGCCGTGTGGGGCTCCGCGGCGGGACCCGCCCGGCCGCGCTGCCGGCGGAGGCCGCCAGGTGGCAGCACGGAGAAGGCGGCGGGCAGCGCCGCTGTCCCGGGGCCGCGTTTGGGGCGCTTTGGGGCGCTTTGGGGAAGACGGATCGCTGCAGGCAGGGCGGGCTGGCTGTGGGCTGCAGTGTCTCACCGGGCCTCTTTCTGCAGCCAGTCTGCCACAGCACTTCATCCGTCTCTCTAACACGCTTGTGTCTTTTTTATTTAATTGTTTTTGATCTTAGAGTATGAAGTAATCTGGCCAAGGAAAAGATTGCATCTCTCGGGACCTGAAATTCTTTTATTGAAACTTAGAATTTCTTCCTCTTCCAGTGGTAGCTGAAGCTTCATGCAAAAGTCTGGGCAACTGTGCCTTTAATCTGCAGAAGTTGCTACAGAGAAATATGTTACTGAGAACAAAATGTTTGCCACTTTTTGCCCTAAGCCATACTATTGCAAGAGCTGAGCTTTCTCCAGCTGATTTTAAATTAATTTTCATGCCTTGATTTATGGTTTCTTTGGTCTATTCTTAAATAAATTAAGTAGCCACCTCCATGAGGGGGGAAATTGTAAAAGAGGTTTACAACCTCTGTTCTTTGTTCTTATATAAATTTGGGGTTTTCTATATTTCTTGTTGAATCTTTCCTTTATCTGGCATCGCCTTTTCTGAGGGATACACTTTTATAGGAACAAGTAGTTCCAGCTGAAGCTTGCCTCGTTTACATGTAATTGCAACTCCAAATGCATGGCTTCAGTTCACATTAGTTTATTTCTGATAGCCTCATTGCTTGGTAGCAGTGGGAGATGAAAACAGGTTTAAGCAGTGGCAGCAACCTAGAGACTAATAGTGAGCTCTAGAGATCTAGAGCTGTCCAAATCCAGGATTTGTAGACATTCCTTTCAGTTTGTGTATTAATTACTTGTGCACTGTTCTTTTTGTTTCAAGCAGATGTGAATGGCTCCATATGCAGATATATATCTATGTTTGAAAAAGGAAAGTAACACAAGTATTCTTAGCCTAGAAATTATTTAGGGTTGTGGTTTTTTAGCTTGTTTATTGTCTGTCTTCTGCTTTTCTCGTAGCTGGGTCCACCATGCCTCTTTTATCTGTTATTCAATTAAATACTGTGCAAACCTGTAGGAAGTGTTCAGAGATTCATGCTGGGAACTTATTTCAAACAAATATCCTGGAAGGTGTGAATAAACATAAGGTATATTTCAAAATGCAGAGGGACTGGCTAGCGTGCAGTGTTTATGAAAGTGAATAATTATAATTAAATGTTTTCTGTTCTCAGATTCTTCTTTTTCTTTTCTTTGTGTCATCTCTAAACAATCCATCTTTCAGAAGGTGCTGACTGGGAACTTAGCAGCAGAGCAGTTTCTCATGACTGTTGTTTGGTAATTGGAACATCTCAGAAAGCTTCTGTGAGAGTTTGTGGTAATTTTGGTTGCACTGAATGAGATAATTCAGTGATCAGCCAGTTTTTTAGCTGGCTCAGTGCTCAATCTCTCAATAAGGTCAAGGATTGCATTTGGGTAGTTTCAACTTTAAAAAAAGTGTAATTATTTAGATTATTTCAAGTATTGGAAAAATGTTTTCAGACAGTCAGTTTCATTGCACGGAATTTGATTACCTGAGCTGTTTGATTTGTTTGATTATCTTAAAGCTGTTAAGAGATATGGTAAAAAGGTAATTGATTAATGGGGTTTTGATGTGGAAGAGAAGTGATGCTTTCATCACCTTGATTTTTTAGTGCAGAGGTGACTGTTAATTCAGATATCTGCTGATGGGACGTTTCCGTAGAAAGGACATGAATTTTTTTTCCACAAAACCCGTTGTGTTCTTTTTACAAGTGGAAGATTTCAGAGCAGCTTATCTCCGTTCACTGAATGTGTTTGTAGGGCACGTGCTCTTGGTCACTTTTGCTCAAGCACAAAGACTTTGCTATTAGTGCTCCTGAAATCAAGGAAAGTCCTCTGAAACAACTGAGTTACTCATTTAAGGGGACAAGATTTGGTATGATCGTTACCTGAAGGAGGTTTCTGAACTCCCTGAGCAGCTTTTAAACTGGTAGCACAGATCTTCCTCTCCACAAAGGGAATGTTCTGGTATCTGGAGGTGTGTTACTTACCTTTGCTATCAAAACTTTCCCTGTTCAGATTTAATAGAAAGCTTCTTACATCATGGGGCCGTGTAAATAACTGTACAAAGCATCCATGGTTTAGTAATCCCAAATTAAGCCAAGACCATAAAATGTATTTCCCACTGGTACAGCACTTTCCCATTCCAGATATATTTAGTGTGGTATAGTAGTTCTTCCCGTAACTTCAGTGCATCAGCAGTCCTATTAATGCAAATAATTTTATTCTTAATTTAACTTCCCTCCTTCTTATTTTGTGACTAAATATCACTAAAATTAAACAGTTACCTGGCCCTTTTGCAATTTAGTAAACGGAGATTAAACAATGGTAAATGAAATGTGAACAGGGAGCCTACTAAATGAGAACAGAAATAGAAACTGTGATACTTCCCAACACTTGCAGTTAGTGTGCATCAGAGGATGGACTCTGTCCAGCCTCTTTTGGAATGGGATGGTTTGTTTGATAGAAGTATTGCTCTCTCTACCGTGCTAAACCCATGAATTATTGTGCTGAATTACAGAACTGTAAGGCAGCAGGCAACTGACATTGTTTGCAAATTGGTCTGGAGTCTGAAGGTTACTGTCTTGACAAAACTCTTGTAAACAGCTTGAAAATTATCCAAATGCGTGTAACTGTCACAGGAAGAGAACCGGTATCTGCCAGTCCCTGCATTGCTTCTACAGTACTGGTGCTTTTCATTTTCATCATTTGTTGCTCTTTTAGACCAACAAATGTTCTGAATTTCTTCTTCTAACAGTTAAATTTTTCAGGTTGTGGCTTTTCAATTTTGATATTCCACTGTATTTTCTAAGGCAGGTGCAAGAGTTCAGAGACGTAACCTTGTTGCTTCAGAACTCACTAATGATCAGGATTTTTTCAAGGATTTTATTGAGATTTTTCTCAATAAAAGCTATGAGGATTCATCTAAGACTTATCTGTTTAATTCCTTGAAATTATTTGAAATTCTTAGTTTCTTATATTACGGCTTCACTTTGAATTTGTCTCCATTCCTATTTGCATTCTTTTCTATGCCCTGTTCTTGCCATGCACCTGATTGTCTGTGCTGATCCCTGCCTGCAGCCAGAGCGAGCTGAGCTGGGGAAGGAGCTGCTCTTGCACTCTGACAGTAACTAGAACGCTGCTCAAGGAGGGCACAGCCTACGCTGCAGCAGCACAGTGCCTGAGCTGTGAGAAGGCGTCAGAATGGTCTCAGCTTACTGGAACACTGAGATGTGCTCCTGGAAGTCAGAGCACGGCAAAAGGCTCTGCAGTTCCCGTAGAATGAGAGGTACAGGGGCCTGAGTGAGTTTCCTGAGGTGGCTGCTGTACCTGATCCAAGGCAGCTCTGAGTTTTACGGAAAGAGGTGCTCATCATCCGGGCAGAGGCTGTAACAAAAGTGTGATTTAGAGAGGCTGGGAACTGAAGAGCTGCTTGCTGATGCAAACAGGATGGTTCACATTCGAAGCCTCACTGTGCTTCACTAACTCACTGCCTATCACAAGATGTTTCATTTAAAATCTAGGACAGTGGGGTTTTTCTCTTGAAGTCTGTGTTAGGGAAGCCGTAATTATTAATGCTTCAGAAAATTATTTATCAAATGTTCTGAGATGTATGTTAACTTAGTGATGAATCAGAAAAATATTTGAAGTTCATGATTTATTCTGCAGACCTAGAATCAGCTTATGGACTTACACAAGGAGAATTCTCTGTTGATTTCTTGTTTTTTAGGTAGAATAACCAAGGAATTGTCACTGTTTTGAGGAATGCTAATGACTCTCTTGCTGTTCAGAGAAGTCAACCAAGTAGTGGCTTTTAGGGTTGTGTGTTGCCTTGGTAAGGGTGCAAGGTGAGGTTTTTAAGTATATGATGTTATGAAGTATCATCTCAAGGAGCCAGGTCCTTCAGGAGAGCTCTTTATTTCTCAGTCTAAAGTTAGGCCACTGACATGGTTTCTCAATGAAGCTTTGTATTGTAAAGATAAAATGTCTGAACAGTTTGAACTTGGAACTTCTGACTGACCAAAATTTACCTTGTCAACATCTGTAACCAGTGGTGTTATAAGCATTTTAACTGAATTCCCCTTAGGGATGCCTGAAGAAAAGCACATCTTTTGTTACATGGAGTAACATGTACTGTGTGAATGGAAGTAGAGAAGTAGATAAGGAATGTGCTTTGCTTTTAGTAGGGTCCCTTTGAGGCTTGGCATTCAGCTTTACAGTTAGAACAAGTCTGTAATGTTGTAGTTAACAGGTTTGCGTTCCTGTTGGTTACTTTGGCTAGAGAAGGAGGCCTGTAACTCATCAGGTTAGAATTCACTAGCTTATTTAGTTGCATCTATTGGAAAATTCTCAGGAAGTTTAAGGATTACAGCTGTAGAATTTAGGCTGCGAAAAAAATTAGTTTGTAACAGTATATATTGTTTACTTTTTTATAAGGTTTATTTGATTTATTATTGGGAAATACATCATGAAAATTATAAAAGATTACATAGAAGTGGAACAGCTCGTGCAATTTCTTTGCAATTTGTATTAGAATAAATGCTTAGGCAGTGCTGCCAAGTGTTCTTTAATATATGTGGATTAAGGCAGTACCTCGTGCAAATTCTTCAGATTTCTGATTTTTCCAGTAGGTGTTCAAACGTATGGATTGGTGGAGCAGCCAAGATCCTGAAGAGATGTCTGTTCCCATTTTAGGGATTCTATAAAAATGTTGCAAGTGTTAGTGCTCCTGGTAGTTGCATTAGGCAGGATGTTTGTGTTCTCTGTCAGACAGGAGGGAAGGGTTCATGTGTCCAACATGTGTCTGTCACCCCTCTGTCACACCCAACATGTGTCTGTCACCCAAGAGTGGCACTGACCACTGGGAGACTTGTTCTGCTGACAGTCTCTTGTCAGTCTGTAGCCAGTTGAGCTTGTCTTCCCAAGAGCTTCAGAAGCAAGTTTTTTTCAAGGAAAAACATTTGTTTCATGTTTAAGATGTTGAAAACCAGAAGCCACAAGGTTTAAAGTTTTGAGTTTGGTTTTTCCTATTAACAAGGTTTTGGTGTTGTATGCCATCAGTATTTGCTCCAGAAGGATTTGTATGTGATTAAAGAGTGTCTTTTATATGATTCATCTGTTCCAGAATTGCAAAGTGAGACAAAAAATCACCAGTGCCGAACCTGGTGACCTGCTCATGATCAGCCCACAGACGTTATTTTTAATAACAAAAAGAAATAGAAGTTACTCTTGTTAAATTGGTTATAAGTTATTTTTGTTTCTGTATTGAACTATATTTCTGTATTAGAAGGGTTCTGCATTGCAGTTTGCATTCTCTGGAACATTCTGAGATATTAATGATAAAAGTACTTTGCATGAAATGTTTAAGGAAAAAAAAACCAGCAGAGGCTTAACATGGGGATGGTGAATTCAGGCAGTTAATGCATTGGACTCATGTGTTTGCTTGATTTGATGAACCAGGGTGTGATAACATTTACAAGTTCATGGTTTTTACAAGCGGCTGAAGATTGGTACAAAACCAAATGGACAATGCAGGTATTTGTGTGGGTGCTTCATGTGACACTCTGCTTCCCAAGTGACAGTGCAGCCGTGCTCTGGAGGCTGGCGGGCTGCAGTGCATGGAGCTGCTCCATGTCCAGTAGCTGGTTTCAAGATGAGATTTCCCTTTCTGCGTAGGAAATACGGCCAGTTCTGTGATCAAGAAAAAGGCTCCAATTCAGTGAACAGCCACCTCTTTTTTTTTTTCCCTTAATGTTCCACTTGTGGCATAGAAACAAAACCTTTGTTTGCTTTTAGGTTACACCAGCTATTGATTAATAGTTGTGGTGGTACACAATTTGCCAACCTAAGGCTTTTATATATTTTTTTCTGGAAAGGAATTGCTGTGGTGAAAAGAAAATTGAGTGCTGGAAACTGTTTGGACGGTATTTGAAAAACATAAACATTGGCAAAGAAGGGGGTCTGTTCATAAGGGAAACATGGGAGCGATTTTCTGTCTCGCTGTTGGTTGGTGCTCAGGCTGTACAATCCAGGGAAGCTTGGTAAACTCCAATGAGAAAGGCATTTGGGAGAAGCACACATACTGTTCCAGTCCGAGAGGTGAATGTGGCCGTGCTGGTGCTGGCACATGCTGGCCCAGTCGCTGTGCAGGGGAACTCCTGTGTTGTTCCCAGAGCCTGTCGATGGCAGTTATTTACTTCCCAGTAGCTCAGAGGGAGACAGATGCTGCGTTCCCTTAGTGATGTAAGCTCAAGTGACAAGTCAAAATAAAAGACTTGTCCAAATTACTTTAAGACAATAAACATGATGGCTCCTCATTGACAGTATGTTAAATATTAATTTCTCAAACTGTGAATTTGAAAGGCTTTGACATGTGTCAAGATTCTGACTATTTAAAACCAATCTTCCACAAAAATTTCTTACAGATTGAAAGAGCAAATGTTGACTTGTATGACTAGCAGAGACAACTTTATACTCTTTCTGCATTTTAAAAAAAAAAATCTAACACTGTGTATTCCCTAGACATAATGTGGGCTATTATTTGAAAATATATAGCTAGTTCAAATGTTGTTAATTGCCTTTCATTGATGCTAGGCAAATGTTCCTAAAGGTACTGTCCTAGCCAATAATAATACCAGTGAAATGAGGAATGAATCAGTGTTGTTGCTCTAGTAGTTGCTAAATGCTGTATTTGCTGTGAAAAGTAGAGCTTGTCTAAAAACAAAAGGGAAGAAATAGAATCTGTGCTTCTGAAGAAGGCAGCACTATTCAGATACCCCTTCTGAGAGCAGGAAAGGATATTTTCTAAGATCTTCTGATACCAAGTCCCTTTTGCTGCTGTTGAGAGAAAAATATCTCTGACAGAGGATTTAGCTTCTGCTAATCCTTAAGGGACTTGTTTTGACAGACTCTTTATAGAACATTTTCTCAGTAACTTCTGATTTGTTATAAAAGAGCAATTACTGATTTGTCCTCAAGCACCTTTTTGATGCATGTTTGTTAATGAAGTTCATGTACATACAGGAATGAGGAGGAAAAGCCAGTTTGAATTGTTTACTGTGAAAAAGCAGGAGGATTTGGATTTCCCTGGATCTCCCCTTCACTGTTTTGCCCACAGGGTACTTAGAGTCTGGATTTCTTTTAGTGTTATGTGGCCTGCTCAGCAGTTTGTGGAAGGGCATCTTGCTTTCTTGACAGTGGACTATGAATTTTTTGCTACCCTTTCTAAGCATGAAGGCTTTTCTTTGTGTTCAGAGTAATGCCCACTGTTAGATTTCAATCCATATTCATATTTTGCATAGGCAACCAGAAAGTCCTGGTTTTATGGTGGTTGTGTTAGTTAAGGGGAATAAAACAGCTTTCTTGTAATGCCTTTCTGTAAATCCCTCTGCATTGTTTGTTCCTTTTTTATGAAGAACTCAAATATCCAACTCCATGTCCCTTTTCAAAATCAAAGACAGTGCTGAGAATCCCCAGAGAGCAGCTGGGCCGTGTCAGATTTCCCGGATTTTGTCTGGGGCTCTGCACATGTGCTCATCTTGCACAATAATGCAGGATAACAGGGCTGCCTTACCAATATTGTCCAGGTCTCATAAGAAGGTGTCATGCTGTTTAGCTGAAAAGATCTTGGATCACATTCCCATGATTTCCCATCGTTCTCCTGCCAAGCTGTCTCGTCCCTGATCTAGAGGCACTGTCTATGTAGCTGACACTTGATTCATCTGCTGGCTTTCCTTCAGAAGACAACTGACTGTTAACCACTGTTGATATTAATACAGGGCTTTTTTCTCTTCTAATCTGAATAAACCCCAAAATTATAGAGCATACTGGGGTGATATGAAAATCATGTTTCAAAGGCAAGTCTGGCCTCTAAACCTCTTCAGTTTATTTCAACTATTAGCTTTTAAATGCTTTCCTTAATTCTAATGAATGTACTTGGTGTAAAATCAACGAAGTTTGTGCTTGCTGCACAGGCTGTTCAAACCCTTTCAGTGGCAAGTCACATTGACTTCTATCAAACGTAGTAATGTACTATTTGTGTCTTTGGAGCAGTGTAATTTTTGCTGTAATGCTAGAGACATGCTGAAGAAGTGCTCATCTATCTATAGTTAAATTCCACAAAATTTTAAGAAAAAAATTCTCAGTTCAGGGACAATTCAAGTGACTGCAGTTAAATATCCCAAATCTCATTCACAACTTGCTTTTGTCAGTGACCCAACAGATGAACACTGTGACAAATACCAGGCTGTTTAAATTTCAGGTCTGGAGAGTAAACAGCTCTTTCTTTTGGCAAAGAACATGAGTTTAAAGAGAAAAAGGAATTGTTATTTATTGATAATAAAGGTTAATTTCTGTGATAAAAATTTTGTGTCACAGCTATCTAACACCAAAGAGGCAAGTAAGAAACTATTCTGCCTTTGTTACCACTATTTTTTATTCTTCCCTGACTTTCTGCTTTTGGAGAAATAGTGGTTTTTGTTAGAGTAAAAAACCTTACAAGAGACAGCTTGCGCAGCTTATTCTGATAAAGTTGTCTAGAAATCTCTTGAGGGAATGAGCTTCTGGTAAAATACCAGGTATTTCTAACTTCTGGCAGTTCTGGAAATGTTCTGAAAAAAGCTGTTCCTGAACTATTATGGAAATTACCATGGTGGAGCTGGAACACAGATATGCAAATACCTACGTTTGAGTAGAAAAGGAACTATGAAGAAAAACTGGCATTTCACAATCTTCAGGGAGGATTCTCTAATTCTTATGAGGAAGTTAATAATGTCAAGGGAAGGGGTAGAAGTAGCCTCTATGTTTCTTTCCAGAGATATTTGCTTTTAAAATGAAGAAAGCTGCCCTCACACAAAGGTCTGTTCAAGTGCCCACAGCAGGTGTAGTGGAGGAGAGGGAACGTTGTGTGTGTGCATTGCACTTCATACAGACACTGACTCTGTTAGCAGTGCTTTCCACAGGTACCATTTTTAAAAAAGCAACTGCTAAATGGAGAAGATGTGAGGAAATGTGTACCCTGTCCCTACTAGATGAAATTTGTCATCTTAAGAATAAAGCATGGCCCCAGTTCCACCAGGTATAGCCCACACTGAGGTGTGAATAAAGTAGTAGACTCTGACTCAGTCATGGTAACTTCTAGTGATACTAATTAATCTTGACCCATTTTTTTTAATTTGACCCAAAAGTCACACAGTTCTCTAATATCTTAGAGAAGGAAGAGATCAAGAGGATGAGGCCTACATTTGTAGTTGCACTGGTAAAAGGTGACATCGTATTTTTAAATAAGGGGAAAATGGTGGAAGTTTGTGAAGGAGAATTATCGGGCATGTATTACGTCCTCTGCAAGCAAAGCTGTGTAGAAAAAGCCAGTGAGCTGGTTACAGCATCAGTTGGAATAGATCAGTTCCTTGTGTGATCCAGAGGGACCAGGAAATGCTGTAAATGCACGATGACCATGAGCATTGGCGCTGCTACTTACAGAAGCCTTCAAGAGAAACGACGGAATGTGCTTGTGCTCCATCTTACTCCAGATTCTGTGACTCTCAGCAGTCTCAGCATCTGACTTGGTCTGACTGAGGGATTGTACTCTTCAGATTCCTTTTGCTGCACTCAAACAGGCTGTGAAGATGTACAGCATAGACCTGTGCTAGTTTGAGCTTGTCAGGGGAGCTTTATTGATTTTACAGTAAACCATAGGTTGGTCTCCATTCCCTTTTGTCCTTCTGAGAGTCAGGTGATCCTCAGGAGCTGAGGGAGCCGTGTGCGGCCTTTCCTTCCCTTCTCCTGGCCATGGAGTCGGTTCCCAGGGTTTCCAGCTGTCTGCTCCCCCTGTCTTCTCGTGGGGCTGGCCTTCTCTAGTGCCTTGTTATGGTCAGACTTTTGATCCTGAGTTGCTTAAAAAAAAAAAACCACCTGGAAGAGAAAAAGAACTTTTAATCCATGGTTTTTTGATCAACACTGTTAATTTTCCTTGAATGCACAAAGGTTTTTTTCTGTGTCCTTTCTTAGTGCCTTTGCTTTTTGTGTTTGAAGTGTTCATCACTATTACCAAGTGCAGTTGATGAGGGGCTTGCTCCTTCTTACGCTTGTTATTCATGAAGGTGTGTCCTGGGAGAGTTGGGATGCAGAGTTAGGTTTGAACTTGCAGGTCTCCTGCACTGCAAATAAATGGGTTGTCACCAAGTCACAGGTGCTCACAGCATGATGGTGGAAAAATAATGCAAGTCTTGAGCATTCTGATGACATTTCTAGTGCCATAATTGATTCAAAGAGATTTTTGCTCAGTTACCTCATGAATATTCTTTGGACAGAACCACTGTAGGATAGTAGTATGTTGAGAAAGCATCTTTTTTCATTCATTTAAAAATAAATATTTGATTGTCTCTGTGTTTTGAGAGGGCCTCAAATGTCCTATCATCAGATGTAAAATGTTGATGTTTGTCTTGTGAATTGAAACATTTAAAGGAGAAATGTGATTTATCTAATTACTTTATGCCATGCATAGCTTTGGTTGGAAATGACAAAATCTATCCTTAATCTCAAACAGAATTCATTTTGTAAATGGAAGTTTACATGGCATCAAGGCAAAAGCACTGGAAAAAAACTGTAATGTTACATTTGTTTAGAGTTCATCCCTCACTTTCTGAGCAAATAATTTCTAATTCATTGAGTCAATCCATAAATTATTAATGACAGAGGGCATCAAAAGGCTGGTAACATTGAACAGAGGTTGTAATGGAAGTTAAAGGGGAAATCTTCAATGACAGAAAATACTGTAGGTTTGTATCACACAATGTTTTAATTTTTTTACCATGTTCTGCCTAAGAATTGTATCTAGGTGAAAAACAGGCGGAGGACTTGAAAAATGTCTTTGTGAGGTGTAGTTGATAAATGGTGTTGTGCATAGCTCGGATGGCTGTGCTCTCTTACAGACAGGAGTGTTCGAGAAGTATTTAATATATCATGTAGATCAAGCCTTCAAGTACTGTGGACTTTGTATTGTGCAGTGAATAATAGCTGCAGCTTGCTGGGGGAGCAGTTCAATGCAGGTCATGTATTTAGAGCACCTTGCACTTGAGAGCTGAGCTCAAAAGCTTAGCAGCAGACTTCCAGAAATCTGCTTGAGTGGCCTTGAACAATATTGAATCAAAACTCACAGCCCTTAGTTTCAAAAAAACTTTTTTACCCTACAAGGGCTCTATGCTTCTAAAAATAGAATGGAGCCAAAATCGTCAAGATACTTACTGCATTGTCAGGCATCCCAAATTGTTCCATCCCTGCAAGTTATGGCTCCTGGGAGTATCATTAGAAGGATAGGCAGTACCCTGACAGCTAAACATTGTATCTGATGTTTTCTGGAGAAGTCCTTCAAAACCTCCAACTACGCAGGAATAGTTACTCTTACAGATAAATTGATAGAAATTCTACCCATGGAGCGTTAGAGGGCTGGAGCTGCCCGTGGTTCTTTATCCATTTGTTTTATCTTTGAAGTATCAGTTTGTGGCAGTGTCCGAGTCATTCTGGCTTTGGTTTGCCTAATATAACTTGAATTGCAGGAAACAGCTCCTTCTCCAGATTTAATTTGACAGAAACTGTCTAGACTTGTATTTTTTTTATTATCGTTTGAAGATTAAAATGAGTGACTACATGCTTATTTCCCTTGTCTAATCACGTAATTACCTTGGTCTAATTTTGAAGGTGTCCAAGGGTATGGGAGAAAAGAAAATTTCAGAGTGCATATCTGAGGACAGCGCTAATGTTTTGATTTTAAAGACTAAAATACAGAGCATTTGCTCCTGGATCTTTGTGACTGCACTTTGTTTTTAGAACGTAAAATTATTTGGCAGCAATGCAGTTTGCCTAGTAAAGCTACTGAGTTAAGAGAGAAGTTAACAGAAATGCTGTGTTCTTGTACAATGTCCTGGTTACAAAGCTGTGCTTTCCTTTTTGTGACAGTAGCCCTGAATATTGGAAGCAAAAACCAAGCAAAAGCTAATAATATTCAAGCTTGTTCTATGAGCATCCTATGACTTATGTACTTTAAATAGGGATAACAAATCCATTACCTTGATAATTAATTTATTCTCTTAGTGTTGTAGTAGACTTTATCATTTCTGAGGGCTGAAGGCTCCGTCTGAATAGATTTTTTGAGAAAAGGTGATTTCGTTGTAGCTCAGAATAAAGACTTGTTTTTCTCTGCGTATATAAAACCTAATTTTCTGAAAGATAAAATTAATGCAATTACTTGAAAAAGTTAGGAACCAAAAAAGGAATAATTTGATGTTTGCTGAGCCTTTGAAATGTATTTTGAAAATAAGTCTGAAAAGTGTTCTTGAGTAATCATTCAAAGTAACAAGTTTGGACAAACAAGTGACACCATATTGCAAATAGGGTATAACTTGATTATTGTTGCACAGGAACATAATTTACAGTATGGATAAAATCTGATGTCCTTTTTCTGCAAGTGATGTACAAATCTCTGTTGATGACAGGGACATGTGAGCCATGATGGGGGCAGGGCCTCGTGTTGTAGTGGGTGTGATGTTGTGTGCTGCTCCAGGTAGAATGCTCTCTGCCTGGGTAAAGAAGGCTGTGTTTGCATATCTGTGATTGCTTCATCCAAGGAATACAGTATGGCCAGATTTCAGCTGAAGGTATTAAAAATATAATGATCACTTACACTTCACAATACATTTTAATTTATTTATATATATTAGAGAGATGCTACACATTGTAGCACTATGAGGTGGAGCCTGGTAGCTGAAATCTGTGTGTGCATTTGGATTTTTCAGAAAAAGACAATTTCTGTTTTAATGATTTATTTCTTTATTTCAGTTTAAAGCATGCTATAAGCACTGCTCCTCTCAGTGCGTTTTTTCCAAACCTGCATGTTTCTACAGTGGGGCTGCATCACTCATTTTTGGAGTGTTTCAATAGCGGCAATGCCACTGGGGAGGCAGTGGCACGTAGTAATAACTGAGCTTGAGAAGGAGAAAGATTATACATGAGGCTCGTATAGTAAACTATTTCCTTGTGTAGGTATGGTGCAATAAATTGAACAACCCAAAAGCAGGAAATTCTGTGGAACTTGTTCTGTTTCTTTGTCTTGTCACTAACAGTTGATTATAATTACTGTTG
The DNA here is from genome assembly GCA_013398015.1 of Oreocharis arfaki. NCBI lineage: Eukaryota > Metazoa > Chordata > Aves > Passeriformes > Paramythiidae > Oreocharis > Oreocharis arfaki. Next base: position 889,214 of record VZRR01006484.1, on the reverse strand, counting down.
TTAGCGAGTTACCTGCTGAGAATCAAACCAAGTGAGAGTTTTCTACCATTTTAATTTGTAGAGCAAAGTTCTGATGCTGCCTTTGGTTGTGTCTAGACAGACTGCCTCAATCCTTCTCAGCCCCCAGTCTCCAGCCTGAGCTAAACTGCAGAGTGCTGTCTGGGTGCTTTTGAAATGTGCTATTCCAAAAGGCTGAATTTCATTAAATAATAATAAAACTTGGCCTACTTAAATTAAAGGCATATCTCCTTTTTTCTTTAAGCAAACACCTGCTTTCAGGAGGATGTCTGATGAATATAAAACTGTTGCAAAGCTTGACTATGACTTTAGCCTCTCTTTTATTTTTGTTGTCTTACCTGCTGTGACTGAAGGAATACCAGCTGTCGTTCTGGTTGACTCGATAGTCAGCAGGTCCAATAGAGTTGCAGAACATAAGTTTTCTGTATGGATGGTGAAAAGTATAAGTATCCATCTTAAAACCAGCTGATTTTGTTAAAACAGGAGTCTTTGTTAGAGAGCATTGGCTACTACTCATTAAGTCAAATCTAGCTTGGGAGGGTTGCTTCATTTGGAAGATTGGTCCCAGCAGCACGTGCAGCACAGGGTTACAGGTTTGGCTCCTGAGGGTGACGATGTAAAGCAGGTGCCAAAGGATCTCTCATTACCGTGGAGCAAAGGGCTGCTGCTGCTGGGCTGCCTGGCTTTTGCACTGCAAGCAGGAGATGAGCCATCAGAAGTCTTGCTCAGTTGTAATGTGAAGTGATTAAATATTCCCTGCTGGTTGTTAGTGTGCTGGACTCAATTCTTATGTCTTCCCAACTAGCCATGCATCCATTTCCACCTTCCTGAAACCTTTCACAGGTCCAGGGACAAATAAATCACTTTTAGTGTATTCCCAGGGTGGTCTCAGCTGAAAAAAGGATATCAACATGAAGGACAATTGCAGTGTTGAGCTGTCATGCAGTCCCCACAGGTACCGTGAAAAATTACAGCCAATAAAATAACATTTTTCAAAATGTGGCACTACTCTTAGATTTTTCTTCTTCAATAAATGGGTTGTAGAGAGAATTTCTGTCCACTTGAGTACAAACTATTCTTCAAGCAGTCAATAATAGATTATAGATGAGTTGTATTATTAATTTCTAATAGAGTAAATGTTTTGCTTCAACAGTCACTTTCAGGAGTCCAGACGGTAATTTTCTATGGTTTGTTAAAATTTTAANAAAAAAAAAAAAAGAAAAAGTTCAGGGTTGAGCCAAAGCTGTCCAAAGCCGTGAAGTCTTGTGTTAAAACAGAAGTAGATGTCATAATTCAGCCCATTATGCTTTAGTAAATGGTCAATGTGTGCAAATTTCCCATTGTTTTGAATGTTTTTTAGAGGACCATGGCAGTTAAAAAGCTTACTGTGATTTTGAGCACCAGCCTAACGATTAAGAGGTAAGTTTGTCCTTATCCCAATTTTCTAGCTCTTGAGAATGATATTAACATAGTTTTAGTATGAGTTTTCTGTGATTTTGCTTAAAACTGGTTAAAAAAAAATGCGAGCAAAGTGTATATCTGCAGTTTGTAGAATTTGGACATGACTGTTATTTATACACTATTTATGCATATGTATCCCCTGACAATTGGTACCAAGAGCATCATTAAATTTAAGGGATTTGTATTCCCACATGGAGAGGTGAAAAGACAATTCTGTGAGGATCTGCTCTATAAATATTTCTACAGCAACCAGGTGAGAATTTTCTGTCCTACTATGTATGATTTTTTTCTTAATAGACTCCAAGAGGCCTCTGTTGTTGGTCATTCACATCTCTGCATTTTGGACGTAGTTGCATTTTTGTGCATAAATCAGGTGCTAAAGACTTCCCTGAAAAGGTTTGTGAAAAGACACTCATGACTCCTGTGAGAGTGGTACAGCCCTTCATGTGGAGGATTTCCCACCACTGTTTACTGTTATTAGCACAGCCTGTGGCTGTAGCTCTGAATACATTATTTTGCCAGGCTTACTGCAACACAAGTGCCCAATTCTTAATATCAAAAACAGAAATCAACACAGAGAAAAAAATTCAGAATTGTTACTGTGTAGCTTAAGGTCTTCATGTAACAGAGTAGCTTGTTCTATATCCAGTATAAGGTATGTCCAAGTTAAGTGGAAACACACTGGTGCCTCTGGTTTGCTACTAAGTTCATAAATAAATTGCTGTACTTCAGATATGACAATTATAACTACTGCATACGTGCTGCAGGTAACCCTGTACAGCTCACTCTCCTTCACTGCAGAGACAACCAAAACAAGAGCTCTGGAATGGATTGTAGTGTTCAGCAAAATGGGAGCGGTCCTTGGAATGGTTAATGTCTCTGAACTAAGCAGTCTGAGCTCCTGTACAGACAAAAAGCAGTTACAGCATTTTTAGAAGCATATTTACATATAAACAGCTTTTCTCAGTTGATTTAAGGAACCTAGAAATATTTTCTCTTTTCCCCACTCCCATCTTTTATCTGCAGTTCTTTTTTCTGAGATTTTTTTGTACTCAGAGCAGAAAATGCAATGGTTGGGTTTTTATTTTAGAGCCATTTTCATTATTTTAGCCTTATAAATGTGTTATGTTGCTGTTATTAGGAAATGTGATATGTCAGTAAACAACAATTAGGGCTTTATCTGTGTGGGGTACTGCAAGATACTCATTTTAAAAGATGAATAATATAGGGTCTTATGATGATGGACTTCAGTTCTGGTTTGAGATAGGAACTAACACTAACACAGTTCTGTGTTGGCTTCAGCTTCCTCTTGTCTGACAAGTTGAGCTGTTAAATCAAAATCCACTGAGTTTGGAGCTCTGAAATAGGATATACTTGAAGCTGCTGAGGACTCTTGTGTTCTGTTTCTCATGAGCTTGGCTCAATGCTATGAAGAGACAGCAACACGTGTGTACACCTATGCATGTGGCAGAGAAGTCCAGGAAATAAGTGTGATTTGCAACATCTTTGGATTAAAGGCAGTTTAAGAATTTGTGCTGCCAGAGCAGGTGTTTATTTAATGCAGGTTTTATTTAGTTCTCTGTAAATTCATAAAAAGAATGGCTCTGAAAGCAAATTGGTGCAAAAGATGGTGACTTTTTGCAGGTTCCTTGTGTCAAGGCCTTTTGAATTTCTCACTTCGTAGTTTGTGTGTAGCATCATTTCTCCACAAACGTAACTTATGTAGGTGGGCGCAGGAGTTCACGTTTTAACAAATCTTGGACAATTTTGAAGGCAACATAAACTGTTGCAGCTTGTTGAGCAACATGTCCTCCAGATGCAAGCTGACACACAGTTCTAGTAAAGGTCCAGAGCTCTCCCTGGCACCCATTTTGCTGAATAGAAGTGATTTCACTTTGACATTGCTACCATGTGTGCAGGATTTAGAAGGAATGCTGGTCTTCTGTTCATACCTGTGGTGGATTAAGGCTGAAGTATGGGCAAACCATCTTCTCAGCATTTTAGTGGAGAAATCAGCTACAGGCATAGAAGTTATGTGGCCTTCAGCTAATTCTTTATATGTATGTGCCTCAGTAGGAGCACAAAGATTTGCTTTCACATTTTGTATTAAAAATTTCTTCAACGTGTTAGCAAGAGGTTGTGAAGCACACTCAGAGGCACTTTCCATAGCTAAGCTGATGTTCAGGGACAGCCCTCAGTTCCCACTCCAAGTGCAAACTTACTAAATACCATCAACAAGTTTATTGGTGGAGAAATCTTCATTCCCCTCGACGGGTGAAAGGCAGGGCAGAAAATGAAAGCCAGTTGAGGATCCTGCAGTTAAAGACGTCGGAATGAAAGCCAAAGCATGCTGTGCATTTCTTGTAATGCAATAAACAATCTCAATGTGATGTTATCACCACTTGTTTCAGGCAGTGTTATTTTGTGTGTGATGAAAATACTTTGGAGGACTCTCATTAAGGAATAAGAGGCATGCTGAGTTTACTAGGCAAGTGTATGAAATGGATAAACTGACAGAACCCAGGTTATTGTTGAATAGAATAGATTACTTTGGAAGCTATGGGAATTCCTTCATAAAAAGTGCTCCTGTTGAGTATGTAAGTGGAAGTATGTTGGGACATGTGGTTGAAGGCTCTTTGTAATGGTTTCAAGTTATGCTGCATCCAGTCTTGGGAAGAGCAGAGAATGGAACTGAACTGTAATACTTGATTTCAGTTGTAGCACACCTTTTTTTTTTTTTTTTTTTTTTTTTTTTTTTTTTTTTTTTTTATTTTTTGGTCATGAAGAAGCTCAACACTGTTTTAACAAAGGACCTTCTCCATAAAGAGTTTGGTTGTTACTGTATGGAAATAGAGAGTGAAGGAAGGCAAAAGAAATGCCACCAAGGACTGGTGCTTGTCCTTGTGTCTATGCTCTGAGCATAAGTCATTCAGCTCCAGTGAGAAGCACTACCAGTTTCTGCAAGCTGGGAAACGGGACAACCTGGCTTACAGTGTCTTAGTTCAAGTGAGCTGCTCTCATGAGCATAGTTCACACACTCTAAGGATATCAGAAATCACAATGACTTTTCTTATTTTTTTTAACTGCTTCTGATTGTTTACAAAATTAAACCAAATAATTAAGTAATTAGGTAATGAAGACACACACTTGTCCCTTTATTAAATCATAAATATCCTAATAACTTGCTTTATATAAGTAGATTGATACAATCACCTTGGGTATGAAAACGCTTTTTGCTTGATAGTTGATGTTTTTCCCAGCCACTCTTTCTATCACATATCTTGGGAAATGAGAAGAACATACTGCTTGTGCACATAATGTGTTTGGCAACCTGCTCCTGTTTACCAGTACAGTAACTTAATGGAGAGTCAGAGAAAGTCTCGTTAAAATAATGCTGAGTGACCTTTGAGAATTGGCACACTTTGCTTTATATGCTTATCTTGGTAAGATATTCATAGATGGCACAGATTCATCTAAAATGTATCACTAGGCATATATTTAAGTGCTCAGATTATTGGAGTTGAATATTTTGAATAGCTGAAAAATTTTGTAAAACCCAGGGGTTTAATTCATGTTTTCTATTGGGTGGGGGAAAAAAGTGTACATATAAAATAACCCATTTGGGTTTATTTTCCTGTTGCATAGTTGTGAAATTTTCTGGTAATAGTCTGCAGGTAAGGTAAGTGTTCTGAATTTTCATTTGTAGCTGTTCAGTGATACAAATATATATATGTGTGTGTGTGTCTTAAATACAGTTACTGTGCTTGTGCAATAACCATTGGCTTTAGGGAACTGCTGTTTATCTTCTCAGAAAACATAAAAGGAGAAAGAGGAGTTCATAAAGCGTTGTTGTTTTCTTTTGATACAAGTTGCTCCAGGGAGTAGAGAGGAATGTGGAAAACAGGTGTCTCACAGATTTCAGCAGACATTCTCGTTATATTCTCTTGGCTCAACAGATGAGTTCCAGATATCCATAAAGCTTAAATCAGTGATCTAGCTCAGAGAGGCCGTTGCACTGAATATTCTGTGCAGATCGAGTCTGAACATAACAGTGTGAGAAGATGTTTAGAATTGCTGGGGGTTTTCTTGCGTTGGAAGGGTTCAGTATTCCGGTCCTGAATTATATTTTAAGTCTTCTGCAGGTTTTTCATGCATGATATAGTGGGAATGGGAGTAGTGGAGGAGGAGATGGACTCCTTTGAAAGAAATGGATGATTTCTCTGAGAATTGCCTTCTAAATGGACCTTAGAATTCCTTCCATCTTTTTATTATACCCTAAACTGACTGTGTATGAAGCATTTAATCCATGTACACCATAGGAAGAAGGAGAGGACTAGAAGTAAATCAGAAGCAGAAATGTCAGTTCATTGACAGCCCATCAGTAAAATGTGGGGTGTGAGTTCTGGTTTGCATTGAAAAGATTGGTTTCATTCCTCAGATAGGAGACCAGAATTTGTATCTCCAGTCCAAACGGAGCAATGTACACTACAATTGTTCCTGTGTTTATTGTGTTTTTACTGCAAGCATGGAATGCATGGGGATCTCCCAAGAATGTTGCTGCAGCACAGGTGCAGTCCTGACCAAGCACTCGGTAAAAATGAAACATGTACACAACTGCTGTGGATATCCTAAATCCCAGGGCATGGAGCCTCCTTCCAGCAGTTCTCTTCCAATAAAACCGTGGCCCCTTGAGGGCTGCAGTTTGGAGCACTGTGAGCTGCTTATTGCCAGCCTCTGCAGGAGGAAGAGGAGGAGGAGGAGGGATATGTTTTGCACTTCCAGTCTGTCCTGATGCAACACTTGTTCCCCATGTCCTTGGGCATGCCCGTTACTGAGGGGGTATAAGCACAAATTTAAAGGCTGTAAGGAACAGCCACACTTCCCAAAAATTCTGCCATTTCAAATTGCCATGTAAAACATCAGTGTTCAGCAGCTGGCTGTTGAATAATGTGCTGCCACATGCAATGGAAAAAACGACAAATCAGTGCTGTGCAAATCCCACACATCATCAGGATTTGATTTTGTCCAAAATTATAACATAGTTTTAGTCAAACGAGTTTATTGGGCTGCACTTCTGGTTAGTCTCATGTCTCACTTTAAAAGTAAGTGCTCCCCACGTCACTGATTTTGGGCTATACTTTTAATGATTAAACACTTATTTAATAATATTGTTACATGTTCCATGAATTGCTTTTGGGAGAAAGTGTTTGTGGGTGTGAGAAGTATGTGGGTGCTTCTGTGTGTAAGGTCAAGATTGCTACTGAGATTACTTACATCAATTGCATATGGATGTCGTGCATGCAAAGCTAAAATGTGGGGGTGTGTGACAGTTAAAAATCTGTCTGCTTTCAGAGGCTGATAGCTGCATTCAGCAAAAACCACTGGTTTCTGGTCCTCTGGGCAGTGTGGAAATTGCATCTGAGCTTAGTTTTTCTCTGGGTTTATTTCTTTATTTGGAACTTAGTTTGACTCCAAATTTTTAACGTACCCCAAGACAGCCAGAGTTTTGTTCATGCGATACGTGAAGGTTTGCATGATTCTGTAAATCAGCTCAAAGGTGACCCAAAACTAAAAGTTTGGCACAGTTTAGGTCGTGGTGAGTATCTGGGACTTCAGCTTTATCATGATGCCTACAACCAAGGAAAAGTAGCATGGTTACAGATGTCAGAGAGTTCCACTGAATTCCGAGTTTGAGTTCATTTAAATTGATTGCTGCTCTCTGCTTGTAACACAGCCTTGTTCTGTGCATAGTGTGCTTGGTTCTCGTTAGACCTCATTGGAGGAGGGGGAGCTTCGAATCTTGCCACAGTTAAAGAATCAGAGCCCAACAGATTGGTTCACATTAAAAAATAGAGTTCATCTCCTGGAACTGAAATGCTGCAGAGGCACCAGCAGATTGGCACTGGAATGCCAGCTCAGCGCTAACAGTCAAGGAAATGAATGGTTAATGGCCTTAAATATTTTACCCAGTTCCCTTTTGTCTTACTCCAAACATGATCATAATTTTATTTTTATTCATTATTACTGAGCACCTGGTGTACATTTTACAGGGCAATTGTTGTAGCTGGTTGTAACTCATCCAGTTAGAATTGCAGACGTTTGTAGAGTGTGGATAAGTCTCGTATTTTGTGACTTTGCTTTATGGAAACTAAAGAAACCCAAGTGAAGAGGCTGAAGTTGTGCCATACTTTATTGGGTTTATGTTGAATGGTCTGAGAGTACTTTTGGTGCCAGACCTGCAGTGTGTTCTGAGCGGGGCTGAGAACACTTCAGCTTTAGAGCTGAAACTGGTGGCCAGGGTCATGGTATAATGACCTTTTGGTCTAAAGTAGGACAGAGATGTTGGTTCTGGGTGGTTTAATTTGGCTGTTTTATTCTTTGCGATGTTTGCTGGTGTGGGATTGAGTTTTTTAAATGGCGAGAGCAATTTTGGGGATCACTTTCACTCCCCCCGTCAGTCACTGTGTTCGTAATGTGATAATGTCAGCTAGCATTGATATTGTAAGTGAGCTTGCTGTCGAGATGGTTGTAGAGATTTATATCTGTCCTTGTTGCAGGCATATGGAAATAAATACTTGGTTTAACCATCAGCAGTTACTTTAACGAATGAGCCTTGTTGTTGTGCAGATCTTACATGTGTCTCAGATGTAAGCTCTAATGATTTTCTTATTAGATATGTTGTCTATTCAGATTATCATTTGCTTTTGCCCTTTTGAGGTTTTTAGTCTTCTCTACTGTTTTTTGGATTTCGTTGTACTTAGAATTTCTAAACCCACAGATTATCCGGTGCTTATCAACCCTTGTTACTTTGCTGCAGCTCCCTGCTCTGCCCTCCCCCTGTCCCAAGCAGGGGGGGGAAAATCACCTTTTTTGTTCTGGTGATTAGTTTCAGGCTTATGGATAAATATTTGTAGTGAAAAAAATGAGTAAGAGGTCGCTGATGATGCAGCTTCTGTAAGTTCCCTGATTACAGTAAGGAACAGAAGCAAAAACACTCATGGTGATATAACTGCCTCTGTGTTACAGTTTCTGATGGTATGGTACCATGGATAAATAAAAAGGGAAAAAAATCACACCTCTAACCAGCAATGCTCTATGGGCAAAAGCTACTCAAGTCAGGCTGGACTCATTCGGGAATAGGTGTAGTAGAAATCTTGCAGTATTAGTCATTCTTCAGCTCTTTCAACCTAAATTGAATAACATGAAAGTAGCAGAGTATTTCCTCTTACTCATGGTGTAAATCTCGATGGAACAGCTTATGAGAATTTTACATCATATATGCAGAGCACTTTGGTCAAATCAAAACATAAATCTTTTTCTTCATTTCCAAACTAATCTATGCCATGGGATAGCTATGATTTCTTCAGCTCTATTGCAAACCTCTTTCAATTTAGAGCTGTTTTTCTGTAAGGACATCCGAGGGCTGCACATGAACTGTATAACCCCTGACTATTTGCTTGTCCTGGGACGTGCTTTCCAGAGGGTGCTAATGGCCCTTCCAATATTGCTTTGCTGCTGCCCAGCTCAGGGTGGGTCTGGGTGACAGTTTTTATCACAGAGCCCCATAATAATTGAATCTATGGGAATATTATTTTGTGGTTGTTGGAAAAAAAAATATTGGAAGGGGATGAATGTTTCAAAACTGTTATAATTGATTAATATTTTCAACCCTTCATCTGTTCTGTTGCTATTGCAAACTGATTCACAAAAGACGTGAACTCAGACAGATACTGACAAAGAACAGATCCCATCTGGATTTTCTGAAGTGCTTTGCAGTCAGGAGGTGGCACAGGCACAATCCTGGTTATACTTTCAACAGTACGTGAGTAGATCACATTGAAGTTCTTGCTTCCAAAATGTGGTCTTTTACTTGAAGCCGAGAATTAGAACATTTAAAGCCACTACAGACTGAAGGCAAATACTGATCTGAAATGATACTTCTGACACTGCCAAATTGTTACTTAACTACTTAACTAAAAATTTCTGCTGTCTTCTTTTAGCTCATTCTCACTGCCCGTGCATGATTATAGTAAAAAGGCTCTTCTGCTGTTTTCTGAGCCTGCCTGGTTCCTGCAATACTTAGTAACTGTAGGGAAAGGAAAACCAAGCAAAACCGAAAAGAAACAAACCCCCCGTCCTATCTGGTCAGCTTTTCAGCCACAGACAGTTCAATAAAATTTTACTTTCATGGTGTGTGCAGTATACTAATGTATCGTAAAAGAGTGACAGTCATGCTCTCTCTGAAGTTGTCCATCTATAGCTACAAGGGAGTTTTAACTACAGCAGAAACAAAGTTTAAGCAACCTTATTTTAGCATTACAAATGAATAAAATGTATGTGTGGTGAAGTTTAAAATCAGTTTTTCAGGTTGCTTGCTTTTTTCCACATTATGCCGGGATGCAGATGCAGCTCATTAGTCTTACCAGCGTTGCAGAGTCCTGCAGTCAGTTGTGCAGCCCTGCAGAACAGCATTAAACTTAAGTATTATTTTATTTGTGTTGGAAGACCCCTGTTCTGGGGTGCAGGGCAAAGAACCCTTCATTTTTCCCTATTATTTAGATGCCAGTATCGTTGTGCTAGAAATCTGGTAGAAACAGCTAAGCTTTCACAAAGATGTGTCTCAAAAAACTGTTTGTCTGACCATGTTGTTATCAGTTTCATTATGACATTTGGTTTGTGGTTTTAGGGTCTCATACCAGCAAATATAGGAGCTTTGCATTTTTTTTCTGTGTTCAAATGCAATACCTGCTAAATCTGTTGTCACACTTAGAAATTTCTTCAAAGGCAAAAAATAATATTTTTTTCTAAAAAGAGTAAAAAAATTAGAAGTTAATATTCCTCACAATTAGCTTATGCAACAAAGGTTTTAAACTCAGTTTTGAAATACTGCTCTGTTTGGGGTTTTTTGGAAGGAATACCTCTACCTGATAGGTAGAGTTGGAAGTACCTCGTGCTTGTGCCCGTTTCTGTGCATTATGGCATTTCAGTGGAAGCACAGAGAAGTGTAAACCTGAACCCTTCCTTTAAGAGCAGTTTGCGTAGGGGAGATGATGCTGATACTTTAATCACTGCTCGCTTAGGATATAATGGAGATTAAATGGTGGCAACATGCAGAAGCTCAGATAATTCTGAAGGCTTGTGTAGGAAGCAGGAACGCTGCTGGTTTTTCCTGGATTCAGGTAATCCCTGCAATCCCAAGGCTGCAGTCGTTGGGGTAACAGCTGGAGGGAGCTTTGTGCCGTTCCCCTCAGACTCGCCCTGCCCGGGGCCGCGGCAGCTGCGTTACTGCAGGGCTCGCAAAAATCGCTTTGTGCTTTTCCAGAGCCCTCCTGGGGCTCCTGGTGATCCTTAGGATACCACCAGGAGGTTTCGTGAGGTAATGATTTAACACTTGAAGCAGATAAAACCGTCTCGTTTAGCAGTTTGCCTCCCCCCACACGGGAAGTCAATAGAAAAGCAAGGTTTAAATCTCTCCAGTTTATAAACACACTCCACCTTTGCTTTGCTACTTCCCCCCCAACTATTGTCTTACAGAAAGAATTTCACCTGCATTCTTCCTCAGGTAATGAAGTCAGCAGAGTTGAATTGCTTACCAAGCCTTAAAAATTTCCTCAGAACTTGAAATATTTCACAAAGGCTTTTTCTGAGTGGTAATTTTGCTTCCATCTAATGTATTCTGCTTTTTTTATATACCAAGACCAAGCTTGTAGTGTGGCAAGCACTAGAGACATACAAAAAAGGAAGCTCCTTTTTTTATAGAAATTGGTATTAAATATGCTGGGCATCTTGGAAAAGACAGTAATTTTGTCCCAGCTTGAGGGAAGGAGCAGGAAGAAGTGCTTGTATTCGTATTCTGACTAGTGCTTAGTGCATGGTGATATCTCTGTGATGATTGCATTGATGTTCCTATATTTTACCCATTGAATCATACATTAAAAATAACTGAGTGATACTCTATAAATTATAGCCTTTTTTAGAGTTGATAAAATGTGCATTGAATGGCACCTGTTTACACACATGGGGGAAAACCAATTTGCTGGGTAGTGGGTTTGGCTTTTGGGTACAGGTTTTTTGGTTTGGATTTAATCTTTTTCCCATTAATGGCAGTTGAACCCAGACTTCTTGTAATAATGGTCATTTAATTGATAGTGAAAGTTTCCTGTTCCATTTGAGACGTGTGGTACTTGGCTCGTTGCTTTTGTTGATGAAGATAAAAGCGTTAAAGAAGCTGTGACATTTAGCTGCTTTTTGAACAGATGAGTATCCTAGCAAATCACAGGACACTCACAACACAAGAAAAAAATGTAATGAACTGAAATCTCCATGCCTTTAGTGTTATTTAATTCCACTTTTAGAGTCAAATAGGGAATAACAGAATTTTGGCAGCTTGGTGGTTGTCTGCTTTCAGTCAAAAGCAGTTAGAGGAACTCAGTTGTAAACTCCTGGTTTTTTCTTCTATTGCTGTGTAGAAACCAAAAGATGCAGCAATTCTCAAATGTTCTGATCAGCAAATAACTGCACAATTACACTGGAAGTAATTTGTCTTATGATTTCCAACTATTTCTTGATGGTAGGAAAATTGGGAAGCAGGCATATAGCTGAAAGTGAGTAAGAGTGCACCACCACATTTAAGTTTTGAAAGACTTTATTTCTATTTTAAATTTATTTGTAGAGCTGAATGAAGTCTTTGTGTCAATTCTCATTTTACCGGAACGTGTTTTTCACTCTGCTTGTCACAGTGAAAACTGAAAGTTAACATTTCTTTTCAAAGATGGCACTCTTACAAAGGCTGTGGCTGGGGTCTGTTGACTCAGATCGAGTAAAGGAGCTAACCCATAAATTCAGTGCTCACACCAGCCTGGCTGGAAGTATTTTTGATTGTGAGGGTGACAAGCAAAGGATCTGAGTTCAGGTAAAACTCAGATGCTCAAGTATCCATTTTTATTAGCCTTTGACTCCATGGAGAGTTTTTGATGACTGTCTTGTACAATATTCAAAAACTTTTTAAGGGCAACATGAAAGACTAAAACTGAAACACTCATGGGTTTAAAATATTAGGATTTTTAATATGTTTAAGTTTTTGAAGCTTTAGATTTACATTTTCAGATAATTTTATGTAATGAGGTACGAATATGAAACTTAGTATGTGCTAAGGTAGCATAAAAATTTCATTAGCAGTCCTAAACCATATCTGGTTTTCCCACTGTAAGTAACAGTGCCAACCTCCTTCATTTCTTGGCAGCAAGTATCTAAAGGTAGTATCAGAACTGGGGAGTTTTTTCTCTATGTCTCCCTGGCAGAGAAGAAACAAAAATGCTTTTCACCTGTTTCCTGGTGTTCCTTAAACTGCCAACAGCTTTTAAAGTTTCTTCAAGGCACAAGCCGAGCCATAAAAGCTGCTGGGTGTTTTTCATTATGCATATCAGATAGATGTGAGTGGATAAGTTTTGTTTCTTTCTCTCCATAGTTTTGGCTTGTGATCCCAGACTGCTTTTCAAACACAAAAACACCAGCAGTAGGTTGATAGGTAGTACAGCCTAGGAACCAAACTCAAATACCTGTACAGGGTGGAGAAATGTGTGAACTCTGTCAGAGCTTGAAATGGGCTTTGCAGTGCCATAGACACACACAAATCAGCTATTTTTTTTCGTTTGTTATCTGCAAAGCCTAAGATCAGTAACAAATCAGTTGACATTTGGTAAGCTTCTTGCCTCCCTGTTATTTTTGGGTATTAATCCTTCTTTGTTTTTCTTTGAATTTTTGGAACTGTTGAAAATTCTGGTTGGGTGGGTTCAGGTTTTTTGGGGAGGGAGGAGTTTGAATTGGATGATTCCATAAAGGTGTTTTTCTTTGGGCTTAGAAAATGTAAGAAGATAAAAATCAGCTTAAGAATAGCACGTCTCCTTCCCCCTTTAAAGACTGGGTTTCAGTTATATTTACTAGTTGGATGGGATGATATCTTGAAGTAGGCAATCTTGCACATTACAGTTTCTGCTTACATGATGGACTGCATGTTTTCTTTTGTTTGTTTGCTGCCTGGCACTATGGATACAAACAGTAATCAGATGAAAACAATTTTAAAATGGAACAATGTCACACATTTAAGAAAGTGTCAAAAAGGAGGAAAGACAACTTGCTTTTGATTCAGTACAGTAAAGAACCTTCTGAAATGTCTGGCTGGATGCTGTACAGTAGCCCACTCTGAAGAGGGAGTCTGTCATGGTTAACCCTGCCAGAACTGTGGGCTGCTGACAAGGAGAACATGTTGCAGTGGCAACTCTGCCATCCAGCAAGAATGAAATATGCTCAATTTCCGTCCCCACGGTTGGCTTTATGCCTGTGCCTTGGACAGCTTTTCGAAATCTGTGGAGAAGTCCTGTTGCTTATTCAGAATTTCTGTTGAACATTTGTGACTGGTTTCACTGGGGTAAGTAGATTGTGGAAGTGAACAAGGATTTCTTTGACCTGTTCATTGAGCTGTTGAGAAGTCCCTAAAATTCTAAAGCACTCCAGTTGACTGAGATCCGGCCATAAGCAATGTGCTTTCAGACACACAATTTCTGTGTGGGATCCAGCCCGCACTGAGAAGGAGGGAAGCTACTTGCACTTTCCTTCTGTCCCCCTTGTTCTTAAACATTTTGGCTGTAAATCCACAAGAAACTTATTAATTAAATCATAACTGCGGGATTCAGCTCTGTGCATTTGAAAGCCTGGGCTTCATTCTCAAGGCATTAATGTAAATTGAAAGCTCTTCCATAAACTGAAAGATTCATAGTCTGAGAAGTCTGGGATGTAAAACTCCTGAATTTGATCCCCATGTGGTTATTTAGTAACTCTTTCTTTAACTAGGCTCCCTGGAAGTATTCTATATTCTTAATGCAGTTTGACACTTAGAACAGTTACTCTTAGTGGAACAATTGACCTGTTAGCACAGCTGAAATCCCTAAGTCAATATATTCAGGATCAAATGTGCTTTGCTTTTGTGGCTGTTTACTTTAGCTAGCTGAGATTGATTAGCTGGCATCTGGAGATACAGAAAGGCCACTGCCGTTGTAGCTTCTGTACATCTTCCTTGGTTTTTTTAGCTCGTTTGTGTTTTTATAATATAAATTGAGGATTGTGAGGTAGCTTTTAGGGTCAGTGAAGCAGTAAGTGTCATTCTGTTTTCAGCTCTTAAAACTGAGTGTGTGACTAGTTCCTTGAATTCAGGGGGGCTGTTTGTAGCTCTTTTGCTGCTTTTGCTCTTTTTCTACTTTAGTAGTTGAGGCCAAGTAGCCCAGATCTTGCTCCTAGGATTTGGGGTTTCTAGCCTAGCTTGGTTCTGTTTGCATTCACAGACAAACAAGTCTGTTTGCATGACTCCAGTGAAAAAATCAGAATTGTATAGGAATCAAACAAACCTCTCCCCTTTCCCCAAGCTGTCATCTCAACTACCTCTAAGCTGTACTCTTAATAAGAAGTCAGTATTATTCTTTTTGTAATGGATGAGCGACTCAGTTGTATTAAATCACTGTGGGCTGAAAAATCCACATGCAAAATCTAATTAAATATTTTGTGTCTGATTCTGATTGTACTTAAATGATGTGGATCTGACTCCATGGAGATGCATGAACTAACTCTGGCTTTATGAGGCCAGAGACTGTGGCCCATTGTCTGAGAGAGTGGAGTGCTGGTGGGAGAGAGAGCCTGTACTTCCAGATTCCTGGGTGTTGGTCCTGGCTAAGCCACTGGTCTGGTACTGGGGAGTCTGCTCGTTGCTTCTCCACTATAAAGCAAGGATGAGCACGTAGTAAAACCTGAGAGAAATGTGGGGTTTAATGAATGCTGTTTGATCTGTGGCTTGAAAGCATTGTAAGCATTAAATGACTTAACGTTCAAGTCTAGAGTAATGCTTGCACTTGTGGTATAACTGAAGAAAGGATGGTACTGTTTTTAAAAAAGTTGTCATCTCTGTGCAAGGAAAGTATCAGCCAGTTTTCAGTAAATTACATCCTTCTCAATGGGGAGCAGGAGTAAAGCAAAGAGAAGATTTCTATGTTAATCTTCATGTTAATTCTTCCTTTAGCATTTATGTGAAATGAGGTTTAGTGTCAAGAGTTGTCAAAAATAAAAACTTTTTTTTTTAAGCTTTCAATATAATGCAACCAGAGAACCTCCCATTTTGGAACATGTAGCTGGTTCAGGATTTAGAAAACCTGTGTGCTGATCGCGTCCAGGTCAGAACTGTTAAGGGTGAACAAACCAGAGCCCCTCACTAATCTGGGTTGTGATTTACACCACTATTGCTGGGAGTTTGCTCTGCTTTGTCTCCTAGTACAAGTCTGGAGAGAATTCCTTCTCTGGCTTTCCTTTTGAGAGCTTGGGGGTGGGAGCAGGGGAGAACTAAACAAATCTCCAGGTAGTCCTGATGTCATGATCAGTATTCTGCTGTTATTTCCACTTGTCAGGCACTGTTTGAGTTGCACAATTTGGAATGTTAAGCATCTGCTTTGTAAGTGTATAGACATCAGGATCATTACAGATTTGTTTGTGAAGATAAATTCTGCCTCTTCACATTTGCGTGTGAATTGAGGGGCAGACAGAAGTTTATACTTTCTGTAAGAATTATAGAGACAACTTTTAGAGTAAGCAATAGAAAGTAATAAAAAATAAAGGGTTAAATATAGTATTTAGACAATTCTACAGAAAAACTACTCACTTGCTCAATTATGTTTAATGAACAGCAGCCTTAAAAATGCATTGATATCACAATCTTTTCGTGCAGAATAAGCAAACGGGAGCGATGCCGTTACGTTTCCTTACTGATGTGTATTTTAATAATCCAGCTATGATAATAGCTGATATAATAAACATAATTTTAGTGGTGTCCTCATTAGATCATATTTACAACATGGGGATATTTGTGTGTTTGATCAGTCCCTGTTTTATAGAAGTTGCAGTATTTGTCATTTATGCCTTTCTAAAAATGCCGTCCCCTGTGCATTGATGGGCTCAGACACTGTTGTCATGCCTATGCTCCAGTCTCGTTAGTGCTTTTCTTGATCAGAGGGGCCAGCCTCTGTGGTACTGCTCAGTGCAATGTGGTCTGTCAGCAGAGAGGTGCTTGGGTGTGGTTTCGTACAAATTGCTGGGTGCCAGAGTTCCTCACTGCTGTTTCAGTAGAGACACGATGAGCAGGAAGCTGTGTGTAACCTCAGAAAATTAGAACTTGATCAGGTAGTTTGCTGGAAGCGTAAGCTGCAGGAAGACTAATGTGTTAATCCATTTTGTCAACCTGTGGGAAACCAAAATAAGGTGGTTGGATATTCCATGTAAGCTTTTCTGTATAATCCAGGGAAATGTGTGCTTTTACTGTGCTGGAAAACCAGAGGTATCTTTCATCTTTCGTGTTAACATATCACCAGTATAAGCCAGCGCATGGCAGGGTGCTGGTTGTGTTTGCTTTTATTAGCAGAACCCCCTCCTTTGGTTAGGGGAGGTTTCCCAAATGCTCATTCTAATTCTCAGCTGAGGTAATCTCTGGCTTCTGTAAAAATGGCTTAATGCTCATTGCAAGCACTTGGATCTTAGCAGCTTCTTCAGCTCATCAGCCTCTCACCAAGTGCTGTAGAAAGGGATGGTTCAGGCACGGAAGAGAAGGAATAGAGTCAAGAAAGCAAGGGGATTTTGTTTTATTCTCATCCTGGTCTGCATGCAAAGGCAGGTTCTATATGAACTGCAGTAGAGTGTAATCAGAAGGGGGAGAAAACAATTGCTTTGGCTTTGAACTTGATGTTAAATGAAGTCAAATCATTTAAGTTAGAGTGTTGAATACTGTATTATTTAAATTATTATTACTTTGGAAGGCCAGATGGAAAATTCTGTCATTCCATTGCTTCCTGAAGCTCACCATCCTTTGAGGTGTTCAGCATTAAATTAAAAATGAAGTGTCTCCCCAGCTGGGGCATCTGTAACCAGCAGAGAGTACAAACTGACAAGAAGGCCTTATAGAATGGTATAGAACCACAGAAGACAAAGTCAGCGACTGAAGAAAATACCTCTGTGCCAGGACATTCTGTAAATTTCTCTGGAGAAATCCTACAACCCTTCAAGAAGGTTGACCTCATTTGCATGTTTTGATTAGATTGCTGTCAGGCTTCTTCTGACTTCCTACAAAGAAAAGTAGTTTTCTGAGCAAGTCTCGGGAACTTCTTTAAGTCACAATATATTCCTTATAAATAACTTCATAACTGAAGAGAAAGATTTTTGTGTACTGTGTCTAAATCTCTAGGGGAAACATGTTTTATCCTAAAGAAGAATGCTCTCCATCTATATTCTATCTTCTACTTTAGTGAAGGGATCATCAATCTCCAAGTAAATTCCTGCAGTATTTATTAGTTAACTCAGCCTCTGGTATTGACACAGCTGGGAAGCTGTTTCTTAAAAGGACTGTAAATGAAAGCATAACTTGGGGGCATATTTCAGAGAGATACAGAACTGTATGACAACTGTACAACTGTACGGTGTGGGAGTATATTTAAAAAGTGGGGGGGGAGAAAGACAGAATCTTGGGCCCCCTCCCTTCCTCCAAGTGAGGGGAAATGCTAGAGGCAGAACAATTAAATTTGAAACTACTGATATATTTAGGTACAAGATAATGACCTACACAGCAGAGTGAAGCCAGGGTGAGGACTGCAGTGTTCACTGCCCTTAATAGGTGTCTGAGTGTCTTGAATAAGGATTAGGAGAATGTGGGCACGAAAATACTTAAAACCTACAGAAGCCCAAAGACAAAAAGACAAACTGTATTTTTTAAATTTTTCATTACTTGTAATTGCCTCTTGAAAATACCCTGTTAACATGGAAAGTCTTGTGTTTGCAAAGAGTGTTTGCTTCTGGTCACTTGCATTATTTTGGCTAGGGAAGATGAATTTATGAAAACATATAATGAGCTAGGCACTATTTTCAGCTTGATGGGTATTTCCCTAAGTGCCTTATAAATAGAGAAAGAAATGGTGGAAAATTTAGACTCCTGACAGCTCTGACTTTTCTAAGAAAAAGGGGAGTATTCCAAGCAGTATTTCATCAACCAAAATGCATATTAAAGATGCTTTGGCTGTACCCCAGGCTCTTTAGAGTTGAGCCATAAAGTCATAGTTGAAATACTTGTGCAAATGAAGGTAAATGAATTGCACTGCTTTCCATTCTCATTAAAAGGTGCTCTGGTTTATTTAGGTCTTCTACCTTAAAAAGGTGGAAATCATATGGAATATAGAATGTTTTTGTCTTCTACTTCCTGAGTCACTTATTCTTCTACTTTATTGTTATACCAAAAAACCCCCAAAATTGTGTGATTGTTTCAACAGGGGAGGGTCTGTATTTACTTTTATTAGCTGTAATACTGGGTCTTGGATTGGGCTAACAAGTAGCTGGTCAGTTACAACTGAAGATCCTGTTGCCTGTGTTGGGAGTGAGGTATCTTTGAGTTGTTGTCAACTTAACTCTGAACAATGAAGTAATTCATGTGATTGAGGGTCTTCCCTTGGCTGTTGGAGGTAGAGTTTAGCTGTATTAGGAAAAATCATGTCTGAATCTCATTACCTGGACCTGCATGTTAGGCTGTAGATTATGTTGAAATAATCATAATTTGGATGACATCACAATTCAAGCTGTGTCTTGGTTTTCACAGTCAGACAAAAAGTGTCTTGTGCCAAAAATATTCACATGACTGCAAGTGGTCTCTTCCTGTCCCACATGTCCCCCAAATGCATATACAGGTGATGAGAACTCAGAGAAGCTCAAATGGTGGGAGAAGGGGATTGCTGATAATTCATAGTACTTTTTGCAATGAGAGAGTCGTTTAAACCTCACCTCTTAGAAGATTTGACTCTTCATCTCATCTCAGTTTTATTCAAGTGAAAGCAGCTATGAGGTGTCATAGAATATCCTGAATTGTAAGCAGCCCACAAGGATCAATGAGTCCAAATCCTGCCTTCCAAGACCACTCCGTGTGCCTGAGAGCATTGTCCAAATGGACTCAGGAGGTTTGGTGCTGTGAAGAAGAGAGTGCAAGGCATCCTGTGACTAAGCTTTACTGAGAGCAAACAGACCCAGGGGTGTTCCATAGCACATTCCCAGTGACTCAGAGCAGATTTGAAGAGGGTTCTGTCCAATGTTGTCCTTGTTCAGTGTGAGACACAGCTGTGTGTGCCATGCATTGCTGTGCCTGCTGTGCCTTCAGAGCTGCAGTCCCAGTTCACTGTCTGTTGGAAAGAAGTACCAAATTATCAAAAATATCATGCTGAAGTGCAGCAGGTTATAGTGGTATGGAGATTGCTTTCCCCTCCTGGAGGTTTGGGGACGGAAGTTGAGTTTCTGTTCTTGCGTGGTTTAGGTGGCACACAGAAAGGTATTTCTGAAGCATCAAGTCAGAGCTACCTTTAAAATACCAGGTATGGGTTGGAGCAAAAAAGTGATTTCCAGCCCTGCCCGTGACTGCATCCAGAAGTCAGTTGCGTTGGCCTCTTCTGGAATGGACAAAGAAGTAGAAAATAATTAAATATGTAGGTTTTTATTTTGCTGCAATTAAAACAATGGCAACCAGCTGCCTTGGTTTTCTCCAAACCTCAGTGTTAATCCTTTCATTTAAAAAAATTAACCAAACATTGTTAAGAGCAACAGGCAATGGAATAACAGGAATTTTATAAAGCTAGCACGCAATAATCCAAGAGCTATGGGCTGTTCATTTCTTTTGTAACTTTAAAGCTGAATTACACCACTGGAAGTCTTTATCTGTCTCCGCTCCTTGTGCCCTCTCATATGGCAATGTCTGCAGTAGTAAACAAGGAGGGACATCCTGAAAGATTTTCTGTCTCTTCCCTTTTTTATCAGCAGAAGTATTTGTTGATAGAGGTTTTTTTGTTTCTTTTTTTTTTTATCAGCTGCCACTGAATGGTTCTTTAAATTTTAATGGCTGAGGGAGGATGCTGACTGTTGCCACAAGCTCTCCTGTTCCACTGGGGATATTGATTTGGATGTGTTGCTCGACTGTTCCTCTCCAATGCTGTACCTTGTAGAGAAAAGTTGGTGAGGATTTTAGCAATCTCACCTATTTCTAACACATACAGTGGGCTCAGTTGCATTAAATCTTTTAATAAGATTTCTGTGAATGGTTACCATCATTTCTAGTCAGCCTAAGTATAGAAGTAAACTATAAGAAACAAAGACCTTCTAACAGGTTGAGAATAAGGACATTTGAGGTCAACCTGCTTCACATCTTTATGCTATTAGTCTTTACAGACATCTGTAATTCAGATAGTCCTAATATCCTTTGTGTTTTTCAGTTTTACATTTTGGCATCATATTCAGAACAATTTTCCAGAACATTTAAAGAGAGGAAAATAAGTTGTTTGGAAACAGCCCTGCAGTTTTGCTGAACTCCAGGGTACCATTTACTCTGAGAAATGTTTAAGCAACTTCAATTGTTTCCTCTTTTAATGGCCTAATTGAGTTTTAGAACAAGCCAATGAAACTTTTTTCTTCTTGCTATTTGTATAACATTCAGAACTTCAGTCCCCATCAGTTAACAGGAAGTGTCTGACTTCTGTTGTTCATTATGTATGTAACAGACTGTGTCACCGGAAGATTGTTAGAATTAAAATACAAATGTACTGTTTTTCTTTCATTAGTATCACATGGCCTTAAATGAGGCCATTTCTATCCCAGAAACTTAAGAAATTTCAAAAGTTAAGATGTATATAACATGTAGATTTTTTAAAATGTTATTTTCAAAAGGGATGGTCACCTTCTACTGTGTAATGAAAATTTATTAGTTCTGTTTATCTAAGCTACTGAATCTAGCACTGGAGTGCTTCTGTTGTGGTGGGAGTTTCTGTTTGATTTATTTGTTGGTTTGGTTTTTTTAAAAATTCCGCTATGTTTTTATCAAAGAATTTGTAATTCTTGTTAAAATGCTAAAAGTAAAAGGATGTGCGTTTTTAAATAGCCTGTTCTTCAGCAGGTCTGCAAAGGCAGTTCATTCATTCAACTGCACTCATAAAGGCTTAGCAAGCAGTGAGGACTTTACACAGAATCTTTTCTGCATTAATTTAACAAATCAAAGTTTTCACTGCAAGTTTCCTGATTTTTTTCCTCATATTGAGCAATTATGAGTGTACCTGCAATTCAAGGTTGAGTTTGCAATATGTGCTTTTATACAGACCCTGCTGTGTCCTGACACTCAGTTTCGTTAATTCTTCCCTCTTTCTCTCTGCAGCATTGTTGGTTTAGTCAGCAGTGGTCTGTAAGAGAAGAGTGACAAATGATCCCATCTTAACTGTTCCTTGAGCTGCAGCTCCATCCTGCTCTCATTCATAGCTCTCAAAGCTGACCTCGAGTTCTGTCTTCGTTTCCTGACCCTCTATCCCGCTTGCAGGAGAGCCCAAGGAATCTCTTCCCAGCTCTAAGTGTGCATTTGTTGAGCTGTGCCATTAACCTGGCCCCAGCTGTTGGTGTAGCTCTCCAGGCTAAGCAGGACAAGAGAAGAATTCCATCTTTGGGGGCTTTCAATTCGCTAACTGGCATCTACCAAAAAATGTCCTGCTAGCATTCCAAGGGTAATATTCTTCCTAGGGAGGCTAAAAGCTCACTGATAGAGTGGCAGTAGTCTTTGAAAAGACTCGTGATCGTTACTGGGGGATCCAAGGTTAGAGAGTCCAACCCACTGGGCAAATCAGCACATTGATCTTGTGTTCTGGCACTTGGGCTCCTGTATGACATGATATAAATTAATGGTTCTGATGCATTTTGAAAGTTTGCAGTATAGCACACAGAAGGGTCAATTTACTTGGCACCAGAGGCAGCTCCAGCTCAACTAATTTACAGATATTGTAAATCAGTTTATAAATTATATTTCATGGTAACTAAGTATCAAAGAAACAACGGAGAAAGGTGTTTCCTGTGCCAAACATAATTATGGAGATTTTGGATAGGCAGAATGTCAGGGAGAGAAGAAAAAAACTGTTTCCTTTATATACTACATGAATATTTCTTCATCAAAAAAGCTGACTTCTAGCCATGAAGAGTTAACATTCATGAGGAATGTGTGGAAACCTTACATAACTCGTTCAGTCTCATCTCATGGGTGTTTCTCTGTACACTCTGCCAGAACTAATTTCACGGTTTTAAAACAACTCATGGTACAAAAAGAATACGTAATGAGTTGCCGTGAGATATGATTGTTTCCCATTTGAGAGATAGAAAGACCTGTAGCTCTCCAGGACTTATTAAGAATCATTTCTCAATTAAGCATGGGATGTATAGCTTAACAAAGGCTGTGTGGTTCCTCTTGGATACATCAGGGTTTGGCTGAGCAAAGCAGACCTTTTGCAAGCATTTGAGATACTCTTCCCCCTCCTTTTCCCCAGCATCTTTTCCTCTACTAGTTTATAAATTCAAAGAGACCGTAAGCTTGTGTAGACAAAAAACACTGACCTGGCATGGTCTGTCTTATGCTGCCTTCTGAATCCCTGTCATATCTTAGAGTTTGAAAACAGACAAAGCTTTCTGGTGCTGTCAAAAAAGTCATCTTTGAGAAAGGAAGCAGCATCCAAACTGTCAAGACCAATACTTGCTCCCTCTCAGCCAGTGACGTTTCACTCCTGAAGCCTGCATAGCAATAAACTACTGACTTCAGTTACCAAAGACAGAGCCTACACAAAATGCTGGCAAAAGCAGAGTCCAGGGAAAGAAAGTTGGTTGGAATGGGGTGGTGAAAAGGAATCTTTTCATTTTAACATTAGATATGTACAGAGAGATAAATTAGGTTCCCCCCTTCTAAGACAGGCAGACAGTAATGTTATAGAAAAACCCCTAGCATTGTACAGAATGGGGGAATGCTTTAGACCATGTGCCTAGGGTGTAAGCCAACAGTTCATGGCACATCTTGTCTAAGTTCGAAAACCAGCCTTTTGAATAGTTAAATTTAAAAAAGGAAAAAGAATGTTGAGTAGTTTGTTGTTGCAGAAACAGTGGACTGCAAGACCACTCTTCCCACCTTTGTCTTTCAGACAGATGTGAAGCAGAGTTAAAGTTCAGTTTGATAGCCCTGGCAAGGTCTCATATCGCTTTTTGAGGCAGGAAGTCACAGGGGACTTAACTGGCTAATATTTGCCCAGGTCTTTCCAAGT
Source organism: Oreocharis arfaki (assembly GCA_013398015.1). Classification (NCBI taxonomy): domain Eukaryota; kingdom Metazoa; phylum Chordata; class Aves; order Passeriformes; family Paramythiidae; genus Oreocharis; species Oreocharis arfaki. Next base: position 865,569 of record VZRR01006484.1, on the reverse strand, counting down.
CATAAAGTGAGATTTATTTCCAAGTATCGGAGCCATTTCAGTTCAAATGAGTTAAAGTAGCCTTAAACGCTAAGGGAAATTTATGAGGATCTTTGGACCTCCAGAATACTTCAGTAAAGCAGTTGGGATTACCAGTAAAATTTCACTGCTGTAAAAACGTGATTTGAAACAGAAACGGATGGATTGAGAGGGATCTCCTCCAACACAATCCGTGGTGTTACTGTGCAGCTGGGAGCCCCATCATTTCAGTCAGCAGTCCTGAATGGAAAATTCAGTGGGATCACTCACTGTTTTCTACATCGTCTTGGGCTAGAAAGATAGAAACAAGGCAAAGATTCCTTGGTCTATCCCCTTATTTGCCCTGCTGCTCTCTAGGGAGAGTTGTTATGGATATTCTTCTTGTGGCTGGGAAAAAGAGGGGGGGTGGTAGGAAATGCAGGATGGCATCGTTTCTGTGCTGCCAGGTGCCCATGGCAGGCACAAGGTGAGGCTTTGGTTGCGAGGGTTACACTGCTCTGTCTGCTGGGCAGAAGTGGTGACATGACAGATGATGTGGTCGCAGTATGCATGAAATAATTTAGATTAACCTCTCAAATTTTTTGTAACAGCAGTGCTGGAAGTCCTGCTAGTTCTTGGAAGAAATCCAGGAACAAATTTCCATGCTTCTTATCCCAAACTCACTAGTGATGAAGGAAATTTTACTTCAGTAAAAATCATCTGTGTCCCAATAGGAAATATACCTTTTTATAGGAAATTTTTTTTTTTTCCACTTGCAAAACCTGTCATTTTTAATATGAGAAAGAGCCAGATGATGTGAGGCACAAACACACATTGATTCTCTTTTTAGAAAACCAGTGAGAATAGGGATGCAAATTAGTTCACTATACAGTTCTAATTAATCAGCCTCTCTTCTCTTTTCTTTATTCCAGTTACCTTGAATTAGAAGTCATGTTATCCTTTGGGCTCCCACTGACTTAATGTTTTAGAAAACTGCCGGCTCCTACTCTGACAAGGAAGTCAGAAAGGGTCAATGCTCTTTGTATTGTAGTTACTCCAAAACAATGACTGATTTTAGTTAGAATGGTATTTCGAGGCTATTTTGCTTCTCATATTTCAAAGCACAGCTGAAAATAAAGTGAGTGTGCCCTGAGACACTGACTGTAACATATGTTGAAGGAATGTTCTATTAAAGATAAACCAAGCAGTTCTCCAGCATTAGCTATAGATGGAATCTAGATTTGATTGTGCTGTTTGACCTGTCCAAGATTCAGAGATGTCTGAGCCTGAAGATTTTTTTGATGGTCTGTTTTGCAGGGGAAGGAGAAGGAAAGATTGTGGTAGAGTAAGCAGAAAATTATTCAGCAGTTCCCTGTTATGTTCATTAAGAAGGCAGAGTGAGGCACTGAACTGTTATTTCAGTCAAATCTTCATTTCATTTATGTCAGTATTTTGTAAATAATTAATATGACATTTTAAGTTGACTTGTTTCCCAAAATAGCTGGAATACAATAATAAACTGCACTGCAGTCAATAGAAAGGGCTGTAATGTCCTATTTTGAAATTATTTTTCACTTACCAGTCAAGCTGAATATTAGTGCTTCTAGGTAGGAGATTATTAACTGTATTTGCTCTTTAAAGAGAAAAGAACTCCTCATAAAGGTGACTTCGACAGCAAAGGAAAATTTCACAGCAGTAGCCAATTCCCTCAGGGAGCAATTCCATGATTTCCCCGTCCAATGTAGATCTACTCTTCCGCTCACTTAGAGGCAGGGGCAGGAAAGCACAGGAAGCCATAGAGACGGGGACAGGGAAAATTTCAAATGTCACACAGACTTTTAACTGTATCAGTGCCAAGGGCAGTTTCTTCCAGAAAACCATGGAGCTGAACAGGGCCCAAATCGTAGCTCTCCAGCAAACCAAACAAAGCTCAAGAAAGCTCTCAAAGTTTTACAAAATCCTTTCCAGGACATTTTTCCTCAGGAAAGGAGCATTGCACGTTAGCTATTCAGTCCTCCTCTAGGATCAATGAGTTGTCTTCCTTGCCTGCTTACAAGGGAGCTGTTTGTCCTGATGACCTCGTGCACTTTTGGGAGTGGAAACATTCCTGGTACTGAAGCGTCATTCCTTAATGTTTAGAGCAGCTGAGGAATGGGGAAAAAAGCATTAGCGGATCACTCAGTGGCACATACTAACTACAAGATTTAAAAGATGACGTTAACCTACAGGCAAAAGTGGCAAAGTGCTACTCTATTAATTTTGCTCATTTATTAAATGTCTGTGAGATTTTTGCAATGCAGCCCAGTTGAACTTGCCTTTTTTTTTTTTTAACCTCAAACAGAAGACTAGATAAAGCCTAAGGGAGGATGTATTCTGTAACACTTAAATGGTGTGCAATTCATAATTAGCTTTAGTCAAGATTTGACTTTGGCCGGTTGAGCAGAGACAGGATACTTTATTTTTGGAGCTAAGGTCTTCACATCTCTACTGTGGTGCAACATTGTGGAAAAGCTGGCAATGACTGATGTATGTGGCCAGCTTTTATGTGTTCAGATTAACTCATATGAACACTTAGTATTCTGGGTACTGAGGGGTCACAGATGCTTTTAAACAGCACTGAAGGGTCACTGCTACACTCTGAATAAAATCCCAGGCTCCCAGAATTTTTCTTCTATGTTCTCATTCATATATTAGAATTCCAGGGTCTTTCATACGTTCTACCTTCAAATTTGACTTAGGGCCATAGTCCACAGAAAGAGGACTGCTCAGCTAAATTTAGCCAGTGAAAAGAGCAGGAAAATCTTTTAAGTTGTATTCTCTAACACAGTTGTTGTGCTCCTCCCCACCTTCCTGACCCCTTTTTTCTTTTCTTTCTAAGCCATGAGAAAAGTTACCACCACCTCTAACTTTTCTTGGCCAATGGAAGAATAAGTTTTAATTTTAATACCCCTCTCAAGCTATAACATTTAAGGAAATACAGGTTACAAACTGTGTATTTTTCTTTCTAGTGCTGACAGGGGAAAGTAATTTCTCATTCTCTTTCTTTTCCTCTTTTCCGCTTTGGGATGCCAGCCTTGCAAATCAATATTTCATTTTGAAGGAGCCATGTTTGATGCCAGTTCTACTTATTTGCTTTGCAGTCACTGCAGTAATTCTTTGTAGCTCTGTCAGTATGTAAATTAAACCAAGCATAGATAGCTTTGTGTTGCTTAATGTTCAGCTGATAAAAATTAATGTGGTGTGAAATGAGCATTTTATCTGACTGCAGATACAGTGCCGGAGTTAATTAGACTGGCAGAGCAAAACGTTATTAAACATAAAGGCCCCTGATCATCAAGAGCTGGGTGAACCTCAAAAATGTGGGTTTGGGTGGGCAGTGTAATGTAAATTGACTGAGGCAGGCTCAAAGCAAACATACTGGGAATGGTGCACTACTTCAGCAATAAGACATGACAGACAGAGCAGTAGTGCTGATGAATGCATGCCTTGGGTGCACAGTGTAAGGTACAAGGCAAGCCAAATGCTTCCAGCACGCTTGGGAAGTGCATTAATCAGCATTAACACATGATCTACAATGTCTTATTGTCATTAAACATTGCCACTTCTTAAGTTCAGAATTCGGTGACACTTAAATGATCAGTAAGCCAAATCAAATAAAGCAGCAAAACATTTAATTCAGCATAAGTTATTTCAGTAAAAGTATTTTCATACATTTAGTTAGTTCTCTTGGAAGATTGCCTCGCAGCACTGGTGTATACATTGTAATTTTCTCTAATTAAAACAAAAAAGCACTAACAAAGATATCTTTTTTCTATATACTAAATATATCCCGTAAGTATTGGCTCACTTCATCTGTTGTCTGAATATGGAGCCCTTTTTGATATCCCCAATACTCTGTTTATGCTGGATACATTTATGAAGAGAGTCAGATGCATTGTAATATTGCCATGAAAAGCTGTGTTGCATACAACCAAACAGGCCTCTACTTTTGATGCTGTGATAGGTAAGTTTGGAACAATTTCCTCAGTATTGTTGCCTAGGCAAGATGTGAATCTCATGGTTTTAGCCAGCAAAACCCACAACAATTTCTGGGTTTTTGGAGCACAACATTTCTTAACGTGTAATTGGAGACTCTGGGCTGTGGTGTTTATTTGCAGAGATAGGAAGCTCTACGTCATGTTTAAATAAACCTGCAAGCCAACACCCAGAATGTCAGGTGTCTCTGTGACACTCAAGTCTAAAGGACTCTGGAGGCAGAACAGATCACCTGAGAGGAAAGTCTGTTGAACAGTTTTCTAAAAAGGACCAGCTGGCACTGGGGGCTGGATTATGCAGTGGATGTTGCTGGGCAGTAAGAGCGCCAAGAATGCTTTTCTGCCTCCTTGTGAGCCCTAAAATGCTGCTGAGCAACCTCAGTTTTACTTCCTGGCAACCTCCCTCCTAAATAACCTCTCTTGGTCAGCCTGGGAGTCTGGCATATTTTTACCTAGGGCTTCAACCTTGCGGTACTCTGATAAAAGTATTTTCACAAATCTGATGTTTCTCTGTAATGCAGGTGATCCATTTTGTGCATTTCATCTGTTTATCTTTTACTTCCTTTTCTTTGACAGTACTGTATCTGTTTATGCTCCAGTACTTAGCCTTAAATGAGAAGGCCTTTTGTTTTTCAGTTGTTAGTTCTTTTGTCTTGTGCTGGTCCGATGTCCAAATGTTCCTCCAAGTTGGTGGTACTGTTCACCTCTCAGCACCTTCATAGTGCACATTGTTGTCATGGGGCTTGCAAAATGTAATGCCCTGTTTTCCCTTGGCTTGTCCTCAGCAGGTGAGGTGGTGGGTGGGCTCTGAGTGTTGTTATGAAGAGCCCCTTGTGCTTTTGCATTTCATAATAGTCAGTGAGAATCCTACTTTACTGCTTCTGAATATTTCTGAACAGTGCACACAGCAGACGCTAAATATTAGGAGCAGTCAGCAGGACCTCAGTGGCTGTTCTCAAAACTATTAAAAACGAGCAGAGGGTGGTCAGTACTTACATGGATGCACAAATTGATATCCCTTATTAACTACATAATTTGCTTGACACTGACTGGAACTTCCAGGCATAATTGAAGAATTTAAGCTTTTTGGCTCAGTCTCAAAGGATCTGTGAAGGTGACCAAGGAATCCTCTGAATGTTATACAGAAATCTCACCATAGGAGGACTTGGGAGGACTTTCTCTACAAGCCCAGTCCTTTTAGGCGTGTTTGTGAGAAACGGGATGATATAAGGCTGTCTTGGTATTTGTATGCACTGCTTTGCCTTCCTTATCCCTTAGTGATTTTCAGATAAAATCCAAATCTCCACTCCATTACTTATTTAAAGTATTTATTATTTGAAAGAAACACTGTAAATTCCCTTCCGGTTTTCAACAGAGTTGAAATACTCAAGAAGATGGATTGTGTAGTTTCAAAACCCCTGCCATTGCTCTCTGCCTTCAAATGTCACAATTCAGTGTTATACATCTGTTAGATCTTTACAGAGCTGCACGTTGCTGGTAGCTTCCTCCGTGATGCAGCCGGAGTCAGCCAGGTTACTCCTGGTTCAGAATTTCTGGTATGCTCTGTAAAATTCTTCTGTGCTTACACATGTACAGAAATGTAGCAAGAGCAGCATTAATTACTGCCCTAACCAGGAGTGGAGTAATTTGCCAGATTAGAAACAAGTCCTTGCTAACATGAAGTGATCTACAGACTGGATCCTATTGAGTTCCTCCGTTCCATTTTTTACCTTACAGAGAGCTATTCAGTTCTTTGAGGAGTTGCATTTTACTTAATACTATTTTTTATATATTCTTCTATTTTATTTTTTACTCAATTTTCTTTATGACTCATTTTGTCCTGTACAGGGACTTCAGTGCATGTAGGAAGACACCCAGTTGTTCAGAACTGGTTTTATCCTTTAACCTAAGAGATCAAGTGTATATCCTTTAAGCTACTGTGTGACTCGTTTTGTTTTCAATGTTTCCTTTCTAATTTTCCTTTACCAGGAAATAAAAATTAGATCCCTTCCTCTGTAGTAACCTGTATTTGCTGCCTTTTACTACTGTAATGTCCTAGGCCAAATTTCCAGGTACGTTGGTTTTTACATATTCCTTTTTGTGCAACTGTCCAGACTTTTTACTGGCACAGGTTATGAGTTACCAGGGCCTCAGTTTGGAATTTTGAAAAGATATCTAAAATTACAGAAACTCATCATTTTTTGGCCTAGAATTATCTGTTGAGAATGGTCTCTTTTGGATTTTCCAGACTCCCCTCTATTTAGAATTAGATGTAGCAAAAAACCAAAACAAACAAAGGCCACAACCAACCACCAACACCACCACTTAAAATGATTAAGGTAGCTGCAAATCCCATAAATCTCTGCTGGAGCTAAGAAAATCTTTAAAGAAAATCATGATATTCCAGATTTTGACCACTACCTAATTGGCAGGGGGGGAAAAAAAATCTCTTCTCTAAATAAATTAGTAGGTTTGGTTGTTTTTTGGTTTTTTTTTTAAATTTAGCCACCTAATACTATCCATACCCTTGGTGAATTAAAAAGAAGGAATAGTTTTGCTCTGATGTGAACTGCTTTTATTTTTGTAGCTTCCAATACTATAAAAATGAGTATAGAGGACCAAGCTGTTGTCAGTGTTTGGCAAAGCTGTTTATAAAGCTCCTGTCTCTAGAGAAATACTCTTAGACTTCTTCCTCTTTTTGATTTAACAGAAGAATCTGAAATCTTGATCTTACTTTGTGAAGTCCAAGTCAGGCCTAACAGAGAAACAGAATGAGATGCCACATTTCTGAAGTGCTGATCTTCCTTCCCCTTGCTCTCCCTTTACTGAAAGTTACTTGAATGGCAGCACAGATTATTGGAGACATAATTTTGTTACACGGCAAACTATCAGTGGTGCGGAATAAATTGCTTGTCTTAAATCCAACATTTAGGTAGTGGTACCAAAATCCCTACCACCCGGGATAGTTTTCAGAAGAGTGAGGATTCATTTAATTATAATTTTTGTTGGTTTTGAGCTGTTTTGTTGCCAAGGATTCCTAGGGCCACATCTCAAATTGGAAATAAATTAATAGGATCCTCCTTGCAGCAGTTCACTTGTATTTGCTCAGGAATAGACTTTGTCCTATAACAGAATCTGAGGGTCTGTCTGAACAAAATTGTGTTTGGAAGGGTCAGCTGAGTAATGTTTGATCATCTGTTGTGTGCTCCTATCCTTCTTGAAGTGATTTGTATACTGTAGCAAAAAAAGCCCCCAAACTACCATCCTGATAGAAACCTGTCATTTAATTTCATTTATTCGGTCACATTGGAGAGTCTAGATGAGAGATTTTCCTTTGTATCACTCAGGGTTTCCAGCAGTGATACAAATGTCTGTGTCTTGACCTGCACAATCCTTTAATTCCTTCATGCCTGCTCGTTGAGTTTACTCGAGGAGTGCAGGCAATAGTGCTCAGTGTCATTTATGTCTGGACTACAGCCTAAAGTGAGTATCCAAGTGGCTGAGATTAATTCACTTCACTGCTCTCCCTGATTGTGGAGATTCAAGCTGTGCAATGTTCTACCCTGGGAAAAATAATTTTTCTAAAAAAGTAAATAAACCAACTTCTCTAAAATCTGCATCCGTTAGAAGATGAGATGTCTGGTTTTGTAACACTGAGACACCTTTGAGATGCGGGTTCCTGCCTGGTTTTTGTGCTCTCTCCTCCCCGCTCCGGAGGCTCCGGCCCCGCGGTTGCGAAACTGCGCCCTGACCCCGAGCCAAGCTGCCGGTGGCTCTGGAGCTCAGCGAGCCGTGGCAGGGTGGGAATTCTCCCCGGTGCGCTTGGCAGGGTGCTGACAGCGGGGAGAGGCACACCCCAAGGTGAAGGATGGCCCGGTGCTCCACAGCAGCTGGATTTAGTGCACGACTGGAAAACGTGCTGGGCAGAGGACAGAGCCTGAGCAGTGAAATGAATGGCACCGCTGTGCCCATCTGCATTTCGGCCCTGCCACATTAACTTGAAGTTACCACACTCAGTATTCCCCTCATGGAGCGGCAGTCTGTTCCACCAGTGAAATAGCCAACAGCATGTGGCTGCACAGTGACTGGATTGCAGGCTGAGGTTTTGTTTTGTTTTACTTGTTCTTCCAAAGCCTTAAACCTTACATTCCAAAGTTGTTTAGTTCAGCCTCGTTCAGCTTAATTCCTCTAAATGGAAGTGATTTGTACAGGCAGGATTGTGACACACATGGATGTGCATGGATAAATCTGAAGTAAATGTGAATAATGGCGTGTTTTTATAGGTATTCAGTGAGTAGTTAGTATTTGCTAATATTCAAAAAACTTACTTTGAAAATAAGGTCTGTGGCTGGTATAAGAAAGGATTATGTCAATCTCCATGGGTATCCCTAGAAAAAAATCTTAATTTCACAGTAACTTTCTTTGCCTATCTAGAGCATTACGACTTTTATGTTTCAGAGCAATGGTTTGTAGTAAAATGTGAAAACTGCCTTTTTAGAGGTATAGTTAACCTAAATATTAGGCACCATCAATATTATTGAGTCGGTCTAAATAAAAAACCACTTCAGTTTACAGGAAAAACTGCTTCAAAGAAAACAGCAGCAGCTATAGGAAAGGTAAGTAGGTCTGTGTTTCAATAGCTCAGTGTTCCTTAGAGGGTCACAGGAAGTTCATGAGAGACCATGAAGTTTGTGCTAGCCAGGGTTCAGCCAGCTACATTTCGTTTCCAGCACTGTTCACAGGACACCTGATAAACACGCCCTGCATGGTTTGCGCTCCTTGCTCGTGCTCAGCGTCAGCCACCATGAGCTGCCAGAAGCAGCTCTGTGCTCCCATGCGAGTGCTCACAGCAAATCACTCCAGGTGGGCACAGACCAATGGACCTAAAAAGGGCCATGTGTGCAAAAAATCCTCTAAGTGACACATAAGTCTGTGCCTTAGAGTTCTCCAAAGCCATTGCCATGGAGTGGGCACTTCCTACATTTTGTCTGGGTTTAAGTATCTCCAGCAGTCATACCGAGAGAAATACATAAAGCGGGGAGGGCAACACTAAAGACTTCACTCACTGTAATGCAGCTCCCCTCCCCTTAGTCATGTATTTATTGAAATTAGAGATGGGGTAAGTGACAGCACTTGATAGCGATTGCAGAACCAAATTTGGGTGTGAGTTTACATCTCAGTGTTAGAATGATTTATGTATCTAACAACTGAATGTGAAAATTCTGGTACTAGATTAACATTTTCTGTAAAAATGTGCTAAATGAAATCCAGAAATATTGTTGCTGATATCTGTCCATCACCGATATTCCTCACACATTCATTACTTAACACTTTTTAAGAGTTATTTAGTTCACATACACAGAATTATGTTAGGTACAGAATTGTACAAAACCAGATCAGGTCAGTTCAGTTTTGTAGTGAAAGGTGGCTTAGGGAATTTGTGTGAGAGTTCTAACTTGAGTCACTTATGAGGTCTTCCCACAAAATTACATCCTAGCAGGAAATCCCAGTTTGCTAGAGCCACGGCCTTTAATGTAATCATTCAGATGTAGCACTTTGTGCAGAGAGAGGCAATTTCCAGTCAAGAATGTCAGGCCAGACCCTGACTCACTAGCTACCACCACTAAGCAAGATTCAGAACAGAACTGAAACTTCATTCTTTCACATCCCCAGTGAGTAAATACAGGCTACTTATGTCCTGGTGTCTCTTTAGTTGGAGCTGGTTCACTTAGCAGAAACAATTAATGATTCAAAACATTGGGAAAACATAGGGAGAACATAAGCTGTAATTCTGCCTTAGCAAGCAGCAGGTGATCTGATGGGGCCCTGATGTTGCAAGCTGCAAAGTATCCTTTTGTCCTTTTAATTTCATCTGGGGATGAGGCTGCTTAGAACACCAAGGAGACACCAGAAGTTGCAGGGTATTCTGAAAATATTGCTTCAATTAGGATAAGCTCCTAATTATTTGGATGCTAATGTGCACTTGGATCTGCAGCCAAAACTATAAAACTTTAAAGCACGAGCTTTATCATCAGATTTGCCGTAGCACCTTCTGTGATTCACGCAGAGATGGCCTTCTTTTGTTCTCCAGCCCCAAACCTGGTCAAAGTCCAGAGATGCAAAGACAGGCAGCCTGGAGTTCCATACTATGGCTGTGGCTTTTTTTTTCATTAATTGTCACCTTCATCTGAAGATACAGTTTAGCATTCCTGTAGAAAGAATCCAACCTTTTTTTCCATTAATGCAAACGTGGGGTCATTTCTGTGTATGTTAGAGGATTGCCAGCTGTGAGAACACAGCACCTTTAGCCATCCCAAAGCAATTGGTAATTGTGTCTGTCACTGCCCTGGGTCTGTCTGTACCCCAAACCCGTGGTGCTCTGCAGTGGTAACAGAGGAGTGAGGAGATGTGTTTTCAAGATGACAAGAAGCAGGAAAAACACTCCTGGCTCAAGTGAAAGAAATGATTTACCTGAGACCTGGCACAGTTTAAACTGTGTGGCGGAGTTTGGTGCAGAGATCCATCAACCAGCCCTGCCTGGCCTAACTGAACAAGCAGAAGTTATGTGTTTTCCTCAGCATGACCCTGCAAACCTGCTAATCACAAACAGGGCATCTGTCTGGCTGCAACTGTCTTTTGTGGCTCAGCTGGTACTTGTTCAGGCTTCTGTGCTATTCAGGTGTTCAGGCAGGGGGATGCTGTGCAGGTTGTGAATTGAGCCTATTCTTATCTCTCCTACAAAGCCGTAGATAGGCTGATCTCAGATGGTATTGAGGATTTAATGAGTTTAATAGGTAGAATGAGCTTGTTGATGAGTTAATGATGTGCTTAGAGTGACTCCACCTTCTTTAGGAAATGTGCATGAACATTCCAAGGGTAGCTGAGGTTCTGTTTTGTCCATTTTGGAATTTTCTATCCCTTTCCCTCATATGAATCACCCACTTCAGTCTTCTGAACATCTTGGGGATTAACTTTATCAATCAATAAGTTTCATCATTAACCACCTTGGGGTTTTAACTTGTTTTTAAAATGTCCGTTCTGTGGTACTTTTTATTTCCACCATTTGTGGTACGTAGCAAAGTTTGCCATTTGTGTCTCATAAGGGCTAAAGACAAGCATGAAGCTGTGGCTCTTGGGCTGTTTTCTTCACAAGAAATGGGTCTTGACATTTTTGAATTTTATATATCTCATCAAGTGAGCTTTTGATCCCCGTTTCCCACTTTGAAGCAAGACATTTCTAATGAATTAAGTTAAAATATACTTTGCTACTGGGTGACATGACTGATGTGGTTGGTGTGCCAGGTAATCACTCCATTAAAATGTTGAAGATGGCTTTTAAATCAATGAAGCTGACGTGGTGTGAAGGTTGTAGCCTGCATATTCTGTGGAATCCTTGGTATCCTCCACTCTTCCAGCTTCTTTTGCCTCCCTGTAACTCTAGGAGTAGCAGAATTTGGATATTACATATATTGTACATTTCTTATGAACTCTGTAGAGCAGAGTTCCATGCTAGAAGCATCAGAGTACACTTTTAGGAGCTTTTGTTTTGGTTTTGTTTTTTTGGGGTTTTTTTGTTTGTTTCCATCTCTGATAACTAATTCTCATATCAGTTCTAGAGAACAGCAAGATGCAAATGCCTTAGATTTAATTTTGCTAAGTCTCAGATCTGTTTTTGAATTAGTACTTAGATAAACTTCTTCCTGCAGATTAAAGAAAGCAATGTTTGAATGATTTTTTATAGGCAGGTAAAACCCTTGCAACCAACAAAGGACAAAGCTGATTGCGTTTTGAGAAGACTTTCCTGGAAAAAAAGCCAAACAAACCCACCCTCCCCAAAAAAACCCCAAAAATCCTGTCTGTATCTGAAACTTTGAGACATGCCCAAGTTAACAAGCTGGTATTTGTCAAACTGTAAAACAGATTAGGAAGATTTCTTAATGGTTTTTTTTTAAGTTGATCTCTATATTACATTTGTTCCCCAAAATGTACTCCTTGCTGGTTGTGGCTCAGCAAAGGAAAGGAGTGTTCACAAAAGCTTTGTTACCCCGTGCCACCTTGAGTAGCAGTAGAATCTGTTTTATACAGATTTTACTGCATGGGAGGCAGATTTTAGTGCTTGCTGCTTGTTTTGTAGAGTGGATTAAAACCACTGCCCTATGTAATTGCATTGTAGATTGCAAGTTTTAGCCTCTAAGTGAAAGTCAGAGCTTCTGGTAAATAAATCCATGTGAACTTGCACTAAACTTTATATGGGGACTGAAGCTTGTTGACATTAATGGACTCATTTTCTGAGTCTACCGACATGAGGTCAAATGAACTCCAAATGGTTTTGTTTTTTTAAATTTCCTAAAACTCTGTGTTCAAGCTAAGCGGTTTTTTAATTTTTTTTTTTTTGTCAGACTGAGCCAATTTATCTACAAGTTGGGTAAAATAGAATGTAACTTTTAAAATCCACATTCCAATGCAAAAGAGTCAAACTCAGCAAAAGGCATAAAAATTAGTTATAAAATTAAATTTAATTTTTCATGTCTGTGTTGCCACAGTGAATGAGGTTTGAAAGGGTAGGGAGTAGCACTCAATTCACTGAAGTGTGACAATTCTTCCATGTCAGTGATTTCAAGCCTGAAGGGGATGACATCCTGTAAGCACATTCATCCATTTGTGTTTATTAAATTAAAGCCTACATGAATTTGCAACAACAGACTGTTCATTAACAGAAAAAGAGACTATTGCTTTCCTCTTGGGACTGTTTTGGCTTTGATCCATTGATCTATTCTTGCATTGACATAAATATTAGGGTTTTGTTTGTATTGGTTTTGTCTTCTTCCTGTGAAACATGAGACGATAAACAGCAAAGAAAGTATTTTTTGGTCATGTTCATATGTACCATATACTGCAAGTAGCTAAATTAGTTGTAAAATATAATAAAATAAACAGTGCACAATACACTGCCCAACGAAAAAGAGAATCCTAAATTTTTTCTCAGCTATCTCTGCTAAACTGTGCTATACTTTGCTTGATATACAGGCGTTGGGTGGAAGGGAAAAAGAAGTAAACACTAACTAGGCGGTGTTATGCAATGTGCTGTTTAACACGTATATTTCAATAACACCAAAGGCTCACAGGCAAAAGCTGTATTTTTATTGTGCAGCACCCCGAGCAGAGGCAGGGAAATAACAGTGGTGCCTCAAAGGGTGTACTCTGAAGCTGCAGAGAGAGAGTAAATCTCAGCTGCAGTTTTTCAGAAGCTCCCCAGTTCCCTTCTCCCCCTTTTACAGTGATGCGTATTTCAAGCAATTGGGAAATACCTGCGTTACCAAGTCAGGATCTGTCTCTGTACAAGAAGGCAGAGGATTACAGGAAAGGGGTTACAGTCTCCCTGACCAGCTGATGAAGTTCCTGAGAAAGGGTGGAAAGGAGAAAGCCCTTAGATGTTTTTGCAAGAAGCTACAGTTGAGCAGAACAGGGATAATCGGTAAAGGGGTCCCAAAGACTGGATACTTTAGTTCAACAGAGAATACAATATACATTAAAGATGAGGGTATAATTTGAGGGATACAGAAATGATTGCTCTAGTTCTTCAGGGTGAAAAAACTGTCTGTGTAGCAGAAGTAGGAGAGAGAGCAAAGATTGCTTTTGAAATACAAATTTTGTAGTGAGAATGAAACAATGGATCGAAAGAAGAGAGAGGAATGAAGTGACGGAGCAATCATGCACAGGGGGTGGTTTTTTTAGGGCGTTGGGATTAGCACCTGGAGCTGGCTCATGCTGCAGAGCAGGTGTGGTATTCTGCATGGGAGGGTCAGATAGAAATCAGTATTTTGCTGAGGTAAAAAATGGATACAGCATGTATATAAAATGGAAATGGGCTGATTATTGAAGCCAAAGCTGCAGAGAATGAGTGTGTGGGATTGTGTGACAGTGTAGCCAGCAGTGAGTCAGAGAAAAAGGCAGAGCCAACAGAAAACAAAAGCCACATGAAAAGGAGGGTGCGTCAAGCTCTAGAAAGGCTGGTTTGGTCAAGTTACTGGGGCTTCCTGGCTGTGGTAAGAATTAGAGGACCTCCTGGCTAGTTTAATGTAAATTGGGAAAAAATAGCAGAAGCCCATCAACAGCAGTAGGTATTTTTGCTAGCACTGAAACTAGCATATCTAAAATGGGTCATTAAAAAAAAAAAATTAAGACCAAGATAATTAGGCATATCATTGAGAATTCAGTCTAGGTGAACTGAATGGAATGTTTCCAAACTGAATATTAGTTGGTCAGATTATGCTTACCCATCCTTTCTTGCTTTTTGCATTAAATACAAGTTAGTAGTGAAGAAGTTTGGAAAAAAAAAATCACTCTGCTATGAAAAAAAAGGAAAATAAATTAAAATTTGTATTGAACCAAGATGCCAAGATTATAACTGTTATTTATGCTGCTGACACATAGCCCTTCCCCAGTGTGAAGTTAGGAGCCTGAAATCTGTGAGAGATGTAGTTTGGTAAGACTATTTTTCACTGGTTTTCCCAAGTTTTCTGCATTATTCCTCCCCCGCCCCCCATTATGTAAAGAGGAGTCACGAACGGCACTCACCAAATGCCAGGATTGACCCTCAGGTATCACAAGGTCAGACTGACTCCCTGGAGGTCCCTGCACCTCGCTATGGTTGTGGGGGAGGCTGAAGTTGGCTGCTGCAGGTTTGAAATGGCCCACACCTGTAGGATGGGATGCCTGTGTCTCTGCTGGGAGATAAGCTCGGAGCTAAGGCACTGTTGGGATGCAAATCCCTTGGCCAGGGGCTGGTGCCTGGGGGAGACGGAGTGTGTGACTCTGGGTGATGTCTGTGCTCAGACAGCACTGAAAGCCAGCGTGCTCTGGCAGTTCTGTGTCCATGTGCAGCCTCTTTTGCCATTGAATCTTGGGCTACAGCCTGCTGGGGTCAGCAGGCTCTGCTCTGAGCAAGGGAACAGCACGGAGTCCATCCAGGCCGTTGGTTGAGATGGAATTCATATGCATGCTGAGATCTGGGAATTTCCAGCTAAGGAGATTCTTTGTGCTGTGTTCTTCAGCTTAAATAGTAAAGGTAGGAAAAGCCTTGCATATGGCTCTTGGTGATGAACCAACAGAGACACTTACCTTTTTGGTTCTTGAGAAAATTATGTAACTCCATGAATCCAGGAGCTGATAAAAGGGAGCACCTTCAATATGCAAAGCTTGTGCCTAAAACAGCAAGGTAATGGGCAGAACAAGAATGAGTGGCATGTCTTAGATTTGAAATTCACTGACCAGCCTTTTCCCTGACCAGCCCTGCTGAGTGACTTGTCCTGAGTTTTGCAGCGTGTTTGTCCCGGGTGCAGATCAGCTGAATCACTCTCAGGAGACCCGCGGCACTTCGTCATTTAGTGATCTCTCTTCCACGAGGCCAGGCTGAAAGTCAAGGAGCCAGACACCTTAACTGCACTCTTTCTTAGTATTCATGTAACTTCCTCTCTGGTTTAAAAAGAAGGGAGAGAAAAGAGAGAGATAAAAAGACCTTTTTTTTGAGGTGGTGACAGTGTGCATCCCACAGTTATCTCATTCTTCAGAGGCAAGCTTGGCTTCCCGGTACCATTATTAGTTAATTGTTTTGAAAGTGATACATCTTTGGACACGGCCTGCATTGCTGGGTGTTAAACCCTATAGTTATTCAGGCATTTGACTCCTCTGTAATTGTGCTTCTTTTCTCTTAATTAAATTGTTGCTGCCCGTTTACATGGTGCTTATTTACAAGCTGTAGTAGAAGAGCTTTCTTCATGACTCTTTCTAATGCATTGAATTTGCATGATTGGCACTGACTTTATATTTGCAATCTATACATCAAATAAATAAGCATGATGATTTTGCAATATTTTTTATTACTGTGACTCACTAAGTTAGGCTTTCTTAACTTCCTTAGACTTTCATAATAAATGGATAGTATAGGTTATCAGAAGTTAATATTTCACTGTTCTTTCTGGCTTTCTTCAAAGTGCTGAAGAGGTTGGTTTGGCTGTTAAAGGGTCTTTTTATAAAATGGGACTGTGGTTCACGTATCAGACTTCCCCTTAAACTTCAGAAAGGCTTGGATATGGGGTTTTAGATTTATGTGTATTCATAAAGGATCGTTTCACATGAAAAGTGGAAAAAGAAGTGGGAATACATTGTGTATTTAAGCACATACAATAAGGAACTATAGTATAAATGACTCAGTTTAGGTACCAGTAATTTCTGAGAAAAGGAAAGAAGTTTTGGTTTTTTTCCCGGGTTAGAAAAGCTTTTGGGGACCCTCTCATGCTGAACAGTTGCTTTTGATATGGGTCAGGTATGAATGCTTATTCTCTGGGAAAAAAAATGGCGTACTAAAATGGGGAAAGGAATAAAAAGATTATGCAACAAAAATACCATTTCAGTTTATCATTTTTCCTCTTTTTTTTCCCCGGGATGGGCTGAGGCTTTCCAGCTGCCACTTAGAAACAATAACACCTGAAAAAATAAGGTTCATTCTAAATGTGTTTGTGTTGGTATTAGGGAGTTGACTGTTTTTAACCCAGTGCCTGTAGTAAGGCACACTTTTACCCAGTCAAACCATGAAAACAAAATTGATGCTGTGTCAGCATCTTGGCTGCAAATAACACTCAAAACAGATTATAGGACGTGCTAAGAATACAAAATAAGGTTAGAAATAATGCTTCAGCTGTGAGTTCTTCAGGCTGTGGAAATAATAGAGCATAATTTAGTAGAAGAGGAACTAGGGAGTCAGCATGCAGAGGAAAAAAATGAAAGGAGCAAGAAAAATGAAGAGAAATGGAAATAGACGTAGGGGAAGTTTGGCAAGTCCTATCAGTGGAAAATTCTTATGCTGACTGTATGTAAGGGCCAGAAGGGATTTAAAGAAGAGCCAGAAGTCATTCTCTAATAAAGAAAGCAGTGACAAATCTTTGTGAGTGCTGCTCTACAAGTCCTGAAGAAGATAGGAAAATATACACAGAGTCTGGGTATGTTTGTTAGCAACTTGCAGATGAGCCCGGAGCGGTGCAGGCCAGTGCTACACACTGTTTACACATTGCCACGCCTTTTTTTGTGTGGGTGGAGAGCAGCGGGGCCTGCAGCCCCTGACGAAGTGAGATGTTCTTTTTCAGCAAAGGTGGGTGCTCGGTCTTGCCATTACCCATAAAAACACTTAGTCATGCTAAAAAAATTAACTAAAATTAAACTCGGGATGCGTATTTAAATTACACTGTGCTTCGGGTTTTAGTTTATTTGAGCTATTAAATAAACTTCTTCAGCGTGACCCTCCTCAGTGCTGTGGGGAGGCCGCGTGATGAACTAGCACAGCACTGAATACACTGTGTAAGCGCTGGCTTTCCACGCCTCATTTCTACACATTCAGTGAGATTTGAAACCCATTGTTTCAGACATCCTTTCGTTTCGTAAAGGTACAAGTATGCAGCCCACCATAGGATCAGGGAACTGCTCATCATTCACAATGAAGCAAAGTTCAGGGTTTCTGTGGCTGTTCTCCATGCACTCCTCAGTGTACCCATGTCTTCTCCCAGGAACTGAAAGCAGCTGGCTCTGTGAGGTGGATAAACACACATTTACCTTTATACTACTTGTTGAAATGCCATAATGAAGAATGAAGCTGAAACCATGAAGTGGAACAGAGTAATGAGAACTCAACTGCTTTGAAAAGCTGTTATGAAGTCTGGGTGCTTTGTGTCTTTCTTCACTGTCACATCTGAGCTTTCCTACCCTATATTTCACCACAAATAAAACAACTCTTCCAGCATCTTTGTTCTGTTTACAGCAGGGTGGGGATATGAATTTTTAACAAGAGATTATTAATTCTTATTAAAGCAAACATAAGTTAACTTCATTTTCAGGAAGCTTTAAAGGTGAGGTACTGTACCAAACCCCTACCCTTTCTTCATTACAGGTTTTCTATCTCAGGGCCATTTAGAACTTCTAGTTCTGCCAATAGTGGAAGAGTGGAGACAACAATCTGAAAGAAAGAAGCAAACTCGGCCTTCAAACAATGTAATCTCTCAGCAACCATTATGTTAAGTTTAGAATACCCAAAATCAGTCAGAAGCCTGGTGGGAGCACTGGCATTTCTGAGTAGGGTTCAGTTTGTGAGGAGATGAGTCTTGCAATCTATTAAACAACGCGTTACAATATTCCAGTGTAGATATCACAAAGGCAGGGATTAATGTACACACATCCACATAGGAATCTTTGATGCCTTCCAATGCTCCTCAGCTTCTGAAAACCAGTCAGCAGCATCGCCTACATATTTCACAGCAGCCTTCCCACCTGGGCATTTCAGCCTGACAGTGGGAAGCCTTTTGAAATGATAGTGAGACATCTCGGTGTAGCTTGCACTCCAAGTTCCAATAGCTATGGTTTGGGGGTTGTTTGTGTGTCTGTACAAACATCTACAGACACAGAGCTGGGCAAGCCAAAGCTGGATAATTTAGGATCAAATTTTGAACTTTAATGTCACAGATAAATAATGTGGTCAAAGTCTTCAAAGTCGTTTGTCTGGTAGTAATGCTCTCCAGCAAAAAATGCATAATAGAAAGAGGAATTGATACTTGCATAGGTGGTGACAAGCAAAAAGCTACAACAGTATGTTTTATATGCAAAAAAATTTGGGTTGTGTAACTGCTCTCCAGCTTTTTATCTCTCTTTTTTTTTTTTTTCTGGAAGTTTGATTAATTTTCTGGATGCAGATAATTTTGGGGTAGAAAAAATTTTAAACTGAGATTCCCTACCCAGCCTCTATCACTAGCCTGAGGAATAGTGATCTAATTCTGTTTGATTTTTATCTTCAGTGTTTAGAACAAAGTAAGTAGGGAGTGTATGTGCCTGAGATAAACACTAACCAAAATATCACTGCAAAATATTGGGCTTACAAACTTAGTCTAGCAGTTGTTCAGATGAGGGTAAAGTGAAAGATAAAGTGCATTCAATTTTGTCTTCATTCTATACTTGCCTATTAAAGAAACATTCACCCTTTTTGCTGCAGCAGTGGCACAGTAAATTTAAAGCATTCCAGCTCAATGTAATTATTATTCTTTTTTACTCTTTCCTGGGCATTAAATTTATTCAAATATGAAGGAATAAGAAAATACCCATTAAAATCAGTAAGGTTTTCCTTATATGTGAGGCACACGTGTTGGTCCTTGATATCGATCCAAATCCATCTGTGCAATGATTGACTGACACTTGCACTACTCTGTTTAATTGACATATAGGTGGAAAATCTTTAAATGCACGTGGCAAGAGAAATCTTTCTCGTTCCCCTTTCTTGATGGTTTTAATTCCATGGCAGAGGAGACGCTGTGGCATCTTTGCATGTAACCTCCTGATCCCACGGATACAATACAATCTGTTGTCTTGGGGTTCTGCTGGTTCACTGTAGTACTGCTACTCCATCAGTAAAACACAAAATCGTAAGCATATAATGCACATTGTTAAAGTTATGGATAAGAATACAAAATGTAAAATATCCTGTCTTAAAGAGCTCCGAAATAGAAAAATAGGAGGCATAGTAGAAACAGGAAAGGGAGAAAGTGCAACAAACAGTGATCCTCACAAATCCAGTGTGATTGGCAGTCAAGAGCTGGTTCATTTGAGTGAACCTGTGAGCAGTGCAAGTAAATGAATTAATAATCAAGGGAAAGTCTTATAAAAATATGTTTCAGATGATAGCTTTAAGTGAATTTGATCTCTTTTAGATGACAAAGTCTGGTCTCTAATTAGGTTTCTATTCTTACAGTGATGGATATGAAGTACTTTCTGAATCTGTTTGACCTTCTCAGCCTGGGGAGCAAAATTATTTCCATAGTCCTTAATTTCACAGGAGTTTTGCATTTGTTGCCACAGAGAACTCTCACAAACAGGGAAGAAAGTTTAAATGGTTGAGAGACCTGCTTAACTCTGTGCACTAGGCACAGGCTTTATTACTGCTTGTTTGCCTGTGGAGCTCTTCTCCACCCTGTACATCTGCTTCGGTATTCATGTTATCTCTCTGACTTGGGCTTGGTGGTTACTCACAGGGAGCCTCTGCACTTGCATCTATCTTCTGCATTTCTTAATTTCTTTTGGAAATACTCTATTCTCTCACCTTATTAATGTTAAAACAAAAAAAGAAGGGGAATTTATTGCTAAAGGCAGCAGAATAGCGAACTTCTTGGTGGAGTACTGTGTCTTCCCCTGTGAGTGAAAGCTAAATTAGTTCTGAGGTGCTTTCACTCAGTGGAAGCGTAATGAGAGACACCAGCCACCTCTCCGTTAATAACATGCCAGTCACACTGGGAGCGGCGCTCGGAGCCTGCTGGGACAGCAGAACCACCAGCACAGGCAGGTAGGAAGCAAAAAATAGGCTTAAGAGAAAGGAAACACAGGTGGAGATCAGGGCTCTGATGTTCCAGGGTGTAAAGTCATTTCTGTCTGATGAGAGGGAGTGACTCAGCCTGGCTGGAAGGGCCAAGTCGCTGCTAACTTCAAAATTGCTGCTGCTGTAACATTACAACAGCAGCACTGCTGCTGCTCAAGAGGCATTGGCAACAGTGTGGGACATGGAGTAATTTTTCTGAATGTCTGTTTGTTTTCATTGCCTGTTCACAGTTAATTGTTTAATTTCCTTAATAAAACTGGGGTGGTTCTGAGTTCTGCAGCCCAGTTCCAGCGGTTCATGTGTGATGCTGCTGTATTTGTCAAACATGAGGTGCTGGAAGAACCCGAGCATGAGCTCTGTTTTCATGAGATTCTCATAGTATTTCTCTTTCCTTTCTATTTTGAATTCCATCTTATGTTGAATTCATAAGGGTTAAGTTTTACATGGCAGTCAGGTAAGAACACAGATGGTCGATTCCTGCAGTTTCTTCTTTCCATCTCTCCAAATCAGACAAGCAGCTGAGTGAAAATCTCATAGCCACAACTTCAACACGAATATTCAGGCTGGTATGTTAAACTCCAAGGAGCTGTGGACATGAGTTAGGTAACCCTGAAGTTTTGTTGAACTACAGCAAAAAAACCCAGAGGAGAAAAAAATGCTTCTGTGGGTTCATGAGCAGGAATAAACTTTGTATTCTCTTGGTCCTCTCGAAACATCTGTGGCATTAGTTGACAGGAAGTCTTATGGCTGCTTGAAAAAAGGTCTCACTCCGGTGCATGGGAAGCCAGCACTAGTTTTCTGTCTGATTTTTCGAGTTTCTGGATCTATCTGTTTCTGTAGGAAAAAATCCTACATTAGATCTTTGAAGGAAAGACTGTATCAGGCTCTGCCATAGAAGATTACCTTTCACTTTTGTTTCTCCATGCTTCCACGGATATTTCTGAATCTGTGTCATCAATCTTCAAATTCTGTGGTTGGTACTAGGATTTTTGGATTTCTAGGTTAGTTGTCCAGTGTTACATGCATAGGTTGAAAAAAATGGGTAAATCTAGGAGAGAACTGTTTTTCAGATTCTGTGGTCCAGAAACTCATACAAAACTCTGCTATTGCTCAAAATGACAGGCATCAAAATGGCTGCTATCTCCTCTGTGAACATGGATTATTTGTTACAGGGTGTATTTTTTTTAAGCATTCTTGGACTCTTTAAAGGTTTGAACACTTAAAACACAAGGAGCAGAGACCACAACTTAATAAAATGTCTGCATGTACAGACGTAGGGGCATGCCTGTGGCCTTCAAAGATCAGGTAGTGACACTTCTAATCAGCAAAACAGCATCTTGAATATAATTTGCTGAACTCATTAGACAAGGTCTAGCAGAGAAGGAAGAAATAGCTGTGGTTTCTAACACTTTTATGTTTTCTTTCTTAGAGACTTAATCTTGGGTCAACTTCCACAGAAATTGCAGAGACTAAGGAATGAAGTAGGTTTATTATTATAAACAGCAGCAGCATCAGATAAAATGACATTCATTAGATTCATTTGGCTCCTGCTGTCTGAGGAAATAAGTACATGGTTCCTTGCACTGGCAAGTACACATACACTTTAAAGGAGCCCTGTTGTTTGTCTGCTCAGGCAAACCCCCATGAAAGTCAATAGGGATTTGTCTTGGGTGTCTCAGCGTGAGAGCACATCTCACGAATGGACAACATGCTGATCAGTGGGTTTATAATGTAATTCTGCTTTGTCTCTATTAAAAATATTCCTGGAATCACAAGTCTAATAGAATAATACCTTCTTTTTGGATGTTTTTTATTGTGCAAAATCTTTGGCCCTACTGTGGTCCAGAAGTTTGAGTGGTATGAAGACTCAGGGATGTAAGTAGTTGGTCTATGAAAGCTCTGCCTCTTTCAGTCAAGTGTCCAGGTTATGCCAATCTCATTTTAATTTTGGTGTTCTCTGTGATACTTGGGGGAATATTTTCAATTGGTGCAAGTATTTGTATGCATTTCTATGATTTCTGCTTCTTTATGATTAGCTTCTAGTGGCTTAAGAACACATTAGAGACGTAAATTGCATGTTACAGCACAGTGCCCTCAGCTGTCACCTCAAAGTACTATCATCCATTCTAAGTACACAGGAGTCTGAGGCTGGAGTTTCTCCTAGGCAAAAATTCCAAATGAGTAGAGCTACAGCTCAGCATTGTCTTCTGCTTATGCATCAGAAAGGGTGGACACACACTGGTGCAGAGGTTCCTGCTAAGGACTTGATCAGTAGATGCCAGCTGGAGTGCGTGTGAAAAGTTGGTGTCTTAGTGCAAACCTAAGGAAAACATTGCTCAAAGCACCTGGATGAAATCTCTGGGCGTGTTTTGCTTAATCTCAGCCGTCCCTGTGACCCTCCAGACATTTCTGCAATAGAATCTATTCCTGCTTCTTCCTCCATCTCCCCTCTGCCCGACAGAAAAAAAAAAAAAAAGGAGGCACTGATGTCTGCTTCCCTTTGTGGTTTGAAACAATAGGAAGGTTTAAAGGGTGTGACAGAAGTGCTCTGGAGTGGTAGATCTTTGTCTATTTTAAAATTGCCCTAACAGCTACTACAATTAGCTCTTCAGTCCATGATAAAGCAATAGAGATAGTCATCCAAAACGTCCTCTCTGCCTGATTTCCTGCTTTTATCTTCAGCAGCTGTTTGTTGTAGATTTCTTGGCTATTGTCATAGATTAGACTGTATATTCTGGCTTTACATGCAGACAAATGAGATATGAAGGCTTCTTATGGCTTGATTACCTTAGTAGCCAACAGTTTGAACCTCCAGTTTTAAAAGCATGAATATTTGGTCCAGGAAAGTTTTTGAACTGAGAGCTCTGGCAGACTAGCTGCAGCAGTTTAACCAGAATTATTCAAGATACTGCTGCTGCCCACAGTCTTCTCTCCACGCAAAAGTCACAAGCCAGAATTGGTGTTGTCTGATCCAGTGGTGCTCTTTTCAGCCCAGCCTGCCACAGAAGTTGGAGCCTAGATTTCCATTTGTTTGATTTAGTATTTGAAGGTTATTAAGTGTAGTCTGTGAATTTCAGTGATATTTAATGTTGCTGAGAGTGTTCATGGCATATCCATGGGAGTAACAACTGCTCCAGATTTTGAGGGGGCAGAGGAACTGCCTTAGGTAGTATTGAGTTCATTGCTGGCATCAGGCTTGAGGTTAGGGCAGGCCTGGAGCGAGGGCTCTTGCAGGCAGCATTGGTGGGAGTGGTGTGAGGGTCGAAACGCTGCAGGGCAATGTTTCCTTGGTGCTGAAAAAGGTTTCATCAGCATATGGGAACAATGTGGTGCACTACTGAAGGTGGGGCTGGAAGAATTCATGAGTTCTGCAGATGAAATTGTTAGGTATCAATAAATGCAATAATTTTGTGAGGGATTCTTCTGCTTGTTTAGCTGGTTTTGGTACTTCGATTATAGGGTGGCCAAGCAGAGGCAGAGAGTAAATTTATGGAATTTTAAGTGTCTGTCTTTCTGAACTATGAATCATTTGGCACTATCCAACAGTACAAGCATGGAAGAAATAACACATTCTGTTAAGAAAACCTTGGTGATGGGTCAGTCTAGGAAGCATCTTGGCTGTGTTTCAGATGTAAATCCTTCATTGACAACATTGGAAGTTTCATTGATTTAGACAATTTACAAACACTACAATTCCTTGTCCACTCTGCCCCCGTGAAAGTCCATTTCATTTTAGATGGAGAAATGTCCTTAGGGCAATGTTAAAAACAGAAAAATACCACAAAGCCAGAATGGAGGAAACATTAAGTGTGATTCCCGTTTTGGTTTTTTTGTTTTCTTTTCCACATTATGCTTTGTGCTGTTGTATCTTAGAGAGGGCAGTATAGAATAGTATGTGTGTTGTTGAGAGTGTCAACACAAGGATACATCAAGTTTTTAATATTTAATGCTTTCTTCTTAACATGTGCAGTATAAATATCTGTGAGCAGACTGAACATCTAATAAAGGTGACCACAGGTCATACTGCTGGAATCCAGTAACATGACGAGCAAGTTTCATGATTATATGGTCAAACGAACAAAGTTAAGTGTTTCTTATTATGTGTAAATTAGATTAATATAAGTTTTCTTAGGTATGTAGAAATTACAGACATGGGGACAGGAAAAGCACAACAAATTACGGCATGTCTGTGTATTCATACTTGCATTTCATCAAAGCATTTTAATGTTGATAGAGAACAACAAACAGGAAGGAACAGGAAAAGTGGGTTTAGGTTGTGCTTCCAGCATGATTACCTTATGCTGTGTTTGCGACACTTCAGGAAAGAACTGCAGAGTACTTGCCTTTGTGTGATCTTCATCATTTTTCACCACGATCACTGATGAAATTTTTATATGGAGAGTTGCTGTCATTTCATATGCTCTAGAAACAAGAAAAAGCCTGTCTTTTTACCTTGGTGAAGAAAGAGACTAAATGCATCAACATATTGTGACACCGAACACTTGATCAAATATAGCAAGTAGGTGCCATAGCAGAGAACTTCCAGTCATGCAGAATTATTTTGAGAGCTGAATGGATGTGTGACAGTGCCCTTATTGGAGGATGCTGAGTTCAGTAGCAATGGAAATCTACAATTTTAACAGTGTAAATCTAATATGAAGTGTAAATGTGCAACTGAGTTGTTAATAGAATACAAGAAAAAATTAAATAACTAATGGTGTCATGATTAAAATTTGAGTGTTTGAGAGCCTAGATATCTTTTTAAAATGCTGCTTTTCTCCACGTGCAGGAGTGCCGTTGTTTTGGTACAGCCTGCAACAGTGGCATGCAAATGCACACCACTCCCAGTTATTGTGCTTAGCTCAGCTTGTGGAGCTGGCAAAACACAAAATATGCTGCTATGGCATGTCGAGTGTAAAAAGTGAAGCTGTTGTTAAATCAGAAGTTATGTTAATTTAACTCCGTTAAAAGATTTAGGATGGAAAGTAGGTGTCTGCATTGGGAGGATGAAAAGACAAACAGCTAGCAAAAGAAGTCATTTGGCTATTTCTAAGAAGTTGGACCCAGGTCCAAATTTTATTTATCCAGCCAGCTTTAAGGAGTAGCTGTTGAAGAAACATCTTCCAGAGGAAAGGTAAATATTTTGTGGGTGCCTTGTGCATAAAGTGTTAGCAGTGATCACAAACCAGCTGTTCCAGCTGCGTGGGGTGGTGAACCTGGTTAATGGTTGTTTTCCTGCACCAAGTCAACTAATAACAGTCAATATGAATCTGCTAGTTAGACACCATCTTTGAACAGTCTCAGGAGACTTTCTGGAGTGCTAAAAAATTTCATGGATATAGCCCTCTAAGATGATTCCCATCTCAGCATCCCAGCAGCAGTAAATTCTTTGTACAGAGAGAGGAGCCACGCAGAGTTAGTGAATCCAGAGAACTGAGATGGGTCATGTCAGGCCTCCTGGACTGCCCAGAGCTGGGGTTTTTGAATGCCCCCACCTTGGTTTAAAGCAGCAGAAACTTACAATTTTATTACTGTCCTTGTTAAGCTGTTTTCTAACAGAAAGTTAAACTCCGGTCGAGTCTGTGTTTCAGAATTTTGGATAAGTACTCCCAAAATGCATGTTACTTCTGAAAAACTGTGTGCAGTGTGGCTTTACCTGCCATCCTCTGTCAGCTTTCAGATGGTGATAGGTGATTAGGAAGCTGATTCACCTTGATGGCTCTTTCTGCAGAACACGCTATAAGCCTCTTGCTTTGTTTGCAATCTTTCTCACTCTCGTTTACAAGGTCAGGACTGATGTTTTGGTTGTTTTCCCAGCAGTGTTCTACTGACCCATTTTGCTTTAATCCCCTGATGTCACTGAAATAAACTGAGGAGGGGGAGATTTCAGAACTCGAAACAATTTCCTCTGCTGTTGTGCTCAGCTGCAAATTAATTTGATACTATTATGTAAGCGTAATCATCTACTCTAATCACATCACAAGATTGGGAACAGACAGAAATAACAGAAGGGAACATTCTGGATAACGAAAGGGAGTCAGTGGAATAGGCTGTTGGTCAGGACTTGAGCTGGAACACTTCTGAGATTCAGTGTTACCAGTACTCACTTGTAGCAGTTGTCTCTCTCACTCTGATGAAGATATTTTAGCTGTCTGAGAGTTAGAGCCTTTTGCTCACTACAGCCTACTAATGCTGTTCACGAGGATTTTGGTTTTGTCTAAGGCAGAGAGCTGCAAAGTGCTTGATTTTCTAGTGGAAGTTGGCGGAAGAAAAGCACCAGCATTCTTTGATCTTGTTCTTCATATGTTTATCTGCATTTTATGAGTTGAATGTGAGATCTCGTGTTACCACTCTGTATCCCCACTGGTTGTCCGTCTCAGAGTAAACAGATTCATAACTGAGAGCAAATAGGCATGTGGGCCTATAGTCCTCTCTCTAAAATGTCTCTTTGAATCATGTCACTGTTAGGAGCTTACTGGCAGATGTTTCATTAAATCTTTTCTGAGTGCAGTTAGCTTCTTGAAATGAAACCTCCACATCTTTCATTCAAGCAGAGATCAGAGGAAAGATAGCATATTTCCTTGCAGATGAGTTTGATATTTATAGGTTTTTCTTCTGCCGATAATACTCTGGATACAAAGTTTCCCTCTCGAAGCCTATGGCAGAACCATGCAGTGTAAACTTCAGGCAGCATTTGGGCAAATTGTACAGGAAGTTCTGTGTGTACAAAGTGTGCAGACTTGGGACCCCACTTTGGTTGTTGTCTCTTTTTGGTTTAGATGTAACAAAAGTTCATGTTGTGTAAATGCAATGCAATCTGCATTCCAGCTTGGCCTCAGAATGAGTGAACGCAGATGTTCTCTGCAGCATGCTTTGACCTCCTTAGCATAATTTCCTCTGGAAAAGTAAATGGAAGAGAGGGGATTATGAAACAGAACAATATGTTTGAAGGCCTGGTGGAGCCATCCCTGAGCTGTGAGGCCTTTGCTTTTATTCCTGATATTGATTAGTACTGTAGCACCGCATAAACAATCCCACTGACTTATTTGGTATTTAGACCCTCATATGCAAACATCCCCATCATCATTAGCCCATTTAAAATAAGGACCCTGGAAACTCATGGAGTTTTTCAGGTGTTGAAAAGCAGAGCCTGACTCTGGGGCTGTATTCCAAAGCTTTCTACTTCTGACCCCTTTGTTAAAGCCAACTGAGCACCATTAACCCTGCCGGGTCGTTGTGGCAGAACCTAAATAATGCTTTGGAGTCACTTAACCTTATATTCCACTTTTTGCTTCATGTGATATTTTAATTTTTATTTCTTTTAATTAGGAGGGGGAATGTGGCAGAATACACAGAAAAATAGAAAGCACAGGTGCTTAGAGTTACATGGGATTTTATTGGTATTTTAAGAGCTAAGCTGTTTATTAGAGTAGAAAGATTGTCTGTTGCATTAAGCAGTGTAATGTGTCATAGGGTGCACAGGTAGGGAGTTATAAATTTTATTGTCTAGGACGCTGCCCAATTTAATGCCCAAAAAATTGTTACTGCCTAATGGTGGCCTAGTTTCTTTCAGAAATTAATTGGTGATGGGAAAACAATATCTGTTAGAAGATTTAACCGTGAACTGACCTTGCAAACACGTGCTATTAAATCTGGAAGAAAAGAGCTTCTTGGAGAGGCAGAGCATGGCAAGGAGAACACGACGACAGGTGACCTTACTGCCATAGGTACACAAATGACTCAGACTTTCTTTGCATGTGCAAGAACCTGCTGTTTGAGTGAGATGTTGAAAACATATGTGCTTGACGGGCAAAAGAAGAGTTTCCTTGTGACTCAGTGTCTTGTCAAGCCCAAAGAGGATTAGCAAACATTGGTTACCTTGTGGGAAACCTTCAGAATAGGAGCCGGGGAGGCTGAAGGGACGCAGTGGAACTAACTTGAAAATAGAGTTGTTATGGAAAATAGACGGATCTGTTCAAAGAATATCAATTTCTGTGCAACAAGATTCTTCATTTAGCAGGTTTCCGCTCTACAGTAAAGGACATTACCATTTCAAAGGCCCCAGTAAGCTTCTGGCTAGCAGAACCAGCAGCATTATTTCATTACAGGCTCTTTGCTGAAATTGAGTCTTCCTGCCGTGGTTTGGACTTTTACTCTGCATAAGTATAAAAGGCTTTATTTCTGGCATGCAGTCTAACAAAGCAATTACTGTTATTTACCTCTGGTCACTCAGAGAGAACCATTTCACAGAGGCTGTGCTGCATTTGACAAAACCTAACAGTATTGTCACTCCTGCCTTTAATGATTTCCCAGGCTGGTTCACATCAAGGAATAGGAATGGCCTTTCCAAACAAAACCGTAAGCGTTGACAGGGTGAGAGTTTTGTATTCTAAATGGACAAAGTTCTTGCACAAGATCAGTTTTTACTTTACGTGCCCCTGAAGCTATTTTATTTTATTAGTCTACTTTTTGTGTAGGATTATTTTGCTTTTGAATGTACGGCTTGTGTGTTGTGGTTTCCACCTCCACTGGGCAGTTAGGTGTTTAGCATTGTTCAGAAGGTTTAAGGACCCTTACTTTAAATCTGACGGTAATTTATAAAATGACCCTACAGAATGGAGTGTACAACCTCAAGAGTTCCCCTAGCTAAAAAAGTCTGTGGGGACAGTAATTGATTCTCTTTTTCTTTTTCCATCTTAACCTTTTTTCTCAGACAAAGTTTCACTTTCAGGTCTATGTTTTGACTGCCGATCAGTGAATACTCAGGAATAAATTACACCTACCAGTGGAAAATATACCTACTGTCAGTGCAGTGTAACTGGAGGCAAAAGCTCTGAAAGAAGACAGTCATGTAGACATCATGAGCTTGACTATATGACAGCTAATTTCTCTGTATCCAAATACGTCAAAATCTCATAAACTGATCAACAGAAAATGCTGTAGACCTTACATGTGTACCCATTTGTGGAAATTATTATGAAATGAGTGCTCTAAAGCAACAAAGGGCATGGGGAAATAATCTTGCCCATTACAGCTGTTGCAGGTACGGTCTCATGGCTAACTTTTAACAAAACACATGGTGAGCAGGGGATGACTTGAGATTAGGCAACCAAAGAGGACACAGGCTGTGCAAGTGAAGAATTACATCACAATGGGATTTCTCTTGAGTAGCTGAGCACGTGCCAGGGCCAGGTAGATCAATACAAGTTCTGCGGGATGATTTCGTGTGCAGTCTCTGTCACATGAGGCTGTGTGGGAGAGAAGGGCCAAACCTTGACTTCCTGTGTTTGTGTTGAAGCTCGAGGGGCAGAGGTTCAGCTGCTGTCACTCTGCCTCTTGGATGGGGCTCTGCTCCTGGTAGCTTCATTTTTCACTCACAGTGAAAGCTTTGAGAAACAGGGATCACTGGCCTTGTCTCAGAACCAGAGGTAGTACAGGTGAGCAACACTGAAACATACTGTTCCAATGAAATGACTTCTTGTATTATTTTGAAAAGCACAGGGCTTTTGCAATTATTTTTGTCAGGAAGGTTTTGGGAGGTTTTTTTTTTCCCAATTCTTTTTCCAAGAAATCCCTGAAACATTTTTGCTTTTTTATATTCTCATCCTTATTCTGTAAGAGATTGAGAAGTTGGTGAAAAGGAAGTACAAGACACAATTAAGAAGACTTGGTCCCAAACTTAGCTCTAGTGGGTTTGCTGTTTGCACTGAAATGAAGGGTAAGAGGATTTGGAGTGTGTTTTACAAGCAGCCCGAGCATGCTTGAGCCTCACTCCCAAGCTGCTAAATATCCTCCAGGTGAGACAAGTAGCACACCACCCAAAGCCAGAATTTGGTAAGGCAAGTGCTTGCACTTGAAGGAGATGGGCAGTCCCCTGAGTACAGGGGCTCGTGCACCCTCTACATTCACTAAAAAACTGGCTCTGGTGTGTATTAGAATGAGCTCAGTCTCTTCCAGTAGTTGAATTTCAGTCATTTTGCGAAAGTCTTTAATCCATCCTTCAGTGTTCTCTTTTAATTACAAACATACATGTAACCAGTCAGGGAGCAGGACCATCCCCCTTGGTTGAATAACTAAGTACATGGCTGTGATCTGTGAGACTGGAACGGGGATGGTTTGCTAATTTACCTTTTCATCTCAAAAGGTCAAACTCCTTTAAATCACAAGTGAATTCATGAAAGCCAAAGCCTATTCATAACTAGGAAAAAGGGAGAATTTGCCACAAAGATTATTCTCTATGAGCAGTTCACTCAGGTCTACTTTGCATATTACAGAGTCTGTAACTAAAATTCTGTTTCTCCTACCCAGAGAGATTTCAGTGAGTGTCAGTTGTTTATAGGTCACAGTGATTCACTTGTGTAAACGGAGTGGCTGCAGAGCACACCTGGTGACATTAATGGCTCTCTTCCTGCACTCTGGCAATGCTACTTAAAAGTCACTGAAGCTGAAGTCAGGTCTGAAAGCATTTCGGAAAGCAAATGAGCCAATTACAGCAGAATCAGAAGAAAATCAGCTGCAGTTGGAAATGCATGAAAACAGTTTAGTCACCTGCAGGTAGCATGCTGGGAAAAAAGGGTGTTTATGGGAGAGCAGTTGCTCTCAAGGCAACTGCATCAAAGGCTTGGAGTGCCTGTAGCTTGCCTGTTTATAGGCTCTGCAGAGCCATCATGTGTGAGTATTTCACTAGTTACCCAAATGTCCTTACTTGCCTTGAGTGCCTTTTGGACAGAGCAACCTAGTTAGCACAGTGTCAATTACTGCTAATCTCACTTAACTGTCTTTGGAATATTCACCAATTAGTATCTTTCTCTCTTCCTGCCTGTCTTTCTCCCTTGCCAGTTTTCAAGTTATGTCACAGGATTGCCAGTGAAATGTAAATCTGCATAGCCTGCTCTGCCTTTCAGTGTCATTTGTGGGAGCTCGGAGCTTTTTCTAAACAGGAAAAATGTTTCAGCTCTAGTAACCAAGCCTGCATTTTCCCAGGCCCATATTTTGCGTGCACAATACCCAAGACAGCATTTCTCAGTTCATATGCAGGGTGAGGGTCTTCCGAGCAAAGGACAGTCTTATCTGGGCCTTTATCTCTCTTGGTGTGAGTGTGCTCGGAGAAGGGAGGAACAGAGCGGTCTCAGGAAAATACACAAATCCTCTGAGCTTTGATGCTCTTGCACTGAGCTGGGGGAAATATCTTATGTGGTTTCTTTGGTTTTTTTTGTCCCTTTGACAACTTCAGGACAACTTTGATAAACTGAAATTCTGAGAACGGTAGGTTTGTTTGCTGTGCAAAAAGTAGGTGAACTGTAGTTCAGTGGTTAAAAATCCCCACAAACCTCAGGAGTTAAATTTGATTGCAAAGCAGCTTTATCCCAGGAGTAATTCCATTGTCAGTAATCCAGGTAACAGGCTTGCTTGGCTTTGGATAACCAATAACAAAGCTAGGGGAGATGTCGTGGGCCTATGCTTAGGTTGCCTAACATTTTTAATGAGATTTCTTTTTTTTTTCTCCCTCAGAATAACACATCTGTTGTTTGCAGAATGCTTTTGCAATTCAGCAGGGAGAAATTTATGTAAAGAAATGTTTCATCTGTATTCTTTTCAGTTTTATTTGAGTTAAAGTGTTAAAATTATTGCCTCCCTTTTTTGTTTTATGCTGCACAGGAGGGAGTTGGGAGCCTGTTTATTTAACAAATGAGTGAGAGAAGAATTGGGTTCTAGCTGCCATCGGCATTCAATACGTGCTGAAAGCTGCAGAAAAGCCAGCAGGGAGATGCTGTAGTGCCTGCAAAGATCAGTGTCCCACCTCAGTAGTTCCTGGAGGTGGGGCTCCCACCACGCCTGGTTCTTGGGGAAGAAGCAGGGTGGGGGTTCCATGTGTTCTCTGGCAGAGGAACACAAAAATTTAACGTACAAATCTCCCACCCCCGATTTCCAGGGTAACATTTGTCACTGTAGTGTTCCCTTCGTACTTTATGCCTTAGCATAAATTTAGCCTATATTTAGCTGACTGGTCCTTTAAGCTTATTTCTCAGATGATTCCTTGCTCTCTGAGCCACACAATGAAACCCTTTTGCCTCAAACTAGAAAATACATATTGCACACCTTTGAAAACAAATGTATCCTGGGCAGGAGACAGCCCTGTCGCTGAGGTTTTGTAGCACCACAGGGCAGCCCAGCAGCAGTAGTTTCAAGAAGGCCCCCACACACCAAAAACCTCTTTAATGTTTAAGAATGTTTCCAACAAGGATTGCTTTTTTCCATATCAGTCAGCCCCAGTCCATATGGTGGAACTTGCACAGTGGATTCAACGTGATTCTTTTCTTAAAGGGGAGCCATTTAATTGAGCCAGCAATTATTTTACATACACACCAAAAAATGTCTGATAATTCCTTTAAGTTTTGTTTCTTATGCGAATTGGGCTTCTGACATTGTTATTTTCTAGTTATTGCCGAATATATTTTTTAATTCTCTAACTGCAATCAATACCTGTTCTTTATAATGGAGATACTTTTTGCTAGCAGTGGTTAAAAAAAAAGACAAAAGAAAAAAATCAATAGCAAGTAGTCTGTCTCGTTGGCAATTACCCTTTCTAGGTATTCTTGTTATATTCATAAAAGCAATAGTTGAAAGCAGGTGAATTAATCCTTTATTTGCTTCTGTCAGTCACAAAAAAATGTTTCCATGTCAGGCTTCTGGCAAGACAAGAGGGCTCTATTTAACCACAGAGGCAGAAAATTCCTTGCTACTTACTGTGACTGCTGAGCATGCAGTGCTTAAGCAGGCACCACCTTCAGGTACCCAGGGCAAAAGTGGTAATAACTGCACAACTTTTAACAAAGAAAACTTTGAATATCATTAGTTGCAGGCTCTGAATGCACAGCCTGAGCGGGCATAACGGGGTGTGCTTGTTCAGCATTCAGAGCTGACCCACACTTCGTTCATAACGTGGCCATTTATGCCATTTCCTGATGTTTCCAAGGGTTACCTGTTGACTGGGTTTGCTCTCAGTTGTTTGTTTGATTATGGAAGGAAGGCATTAGGAATGATAGGTCATTAATGAGGTAATGCTGTGCTTCATTTCACTGCTGCCTGTGTTACTACCTTGTGAGATAAGCCAGCAAAAAGAAAACACACTGTCTAGTGTGACAATTTCCTGTGGCAAAACCACTACAGCTGCAGCCAGTATTTCTGAATCAGAGGAGATGGTACATTAAATAATAATTACTCCCTAATTCCATAACTTTCGTTTCAGCTGCCTGGTGGTGCAGGCTGCAATAGGAGCTTACACTTGCCTTTAAGTTCGGTTTTTAGGATTATTTGAGGAGTGCAGCCATCAATTCAAAATATTCAGTGACTATATTAAATATTATCACATGGCAAATAATAAGAATAGGAGAATATTGAATGCCTCAGGGTGATGTGACTTTGGTATTATTAAATATTGATTGGGAATGCTCTTTTAGATTAAGATAGGGTTTCAAAGGAACAAAGAAAGGCTTGAGATTTTCAGACTGGCCTACTCACATTTTAGGATGTTCTATTCTTACTCATTTTCCAGGGAGGTAGCATTCTTTTTTCCTGAGTTCTTAAGCAGATGTTTTGACTGATATGGGAAGAAATTCTGGCATTATTTGCTCTCTCTAAATTATTACCATGCCTAGACAACATTTCTTGATGCAGAACTAAAGTTTGGGGTTTGCCCTTTAATCAGGGTTTAATTCTTCCTTGGAAAGTAGTACCGTCGTTGGTTCACCAGCAGGAAATCAGCGTTAATCACAGGGATTGCCTTTTGGTTTTTACTGTCGTTCTGTTTCCTCCAGTGGAGTAATATATTTTTCCAGAGAGTACATTCTGCTGACCACACAGTACAGTCTCCAAATTTCTGTGAAGCTGATGTTTCATAAACCATGTAAGCCAAAACCCTCAGGCCCCGTCTTTCTGTAGTAAGGTGGTTGTTAAAATATGATAAGAAAACATGCCTGCTGCCACGACACAGGCTGTGCAGGAAGCCTCAGAGACTGCCATCCGTAGAGTGGCCCTGGCAGAATCCTTGTTCATACATCTGAATCTAAAGGGCAACACATCTGCTTTTTTATCTGCAGAGAGGATGTATGGCTAGCATGAATCCAAAGGATCAAGGAAGAAAATAAGTGATGTCTGTAGAGTCCTTCCTTTGAGAGCAGACTTTAGACAGGCTGTTTTCTGGATCTTTTCAGCCTCCCAGATTGGTTGTAGAGCCCACTTTTTAAACCTTTTTGCTGCCAGATTTTCATGTGAAATCACTGCATGTGTCAACATCTCAGGTTAGTGTGGGGTTTAATATTGGCTTCATACGTAAAGGAGAAGCCTTCATCCAGGGGGGAGCACTTTCTCCTGGGCCTTGCTGCTTTTCTGCAGCTTGGCAAGAACTCAGGCTTGTTTCTAAGTCATTGGAAATACCATTGCAATGTGTGCCCAGTTGCCCAAGAATGTAGGTGAGCCCAAGCAGGGGTCTGCTATGGAATGAAGGTATGTTGAGAATTTAGTTTGCTGGCTTCAGTAATATCCCACGTTTATTAAATGAAATATGAAATACAGATGGAAGTCATCACAAGGATGCATGGCCAAGTTTGACTGCTGAAGTGGGTGCAACACACTGATTTATATTGGAGAGTAATTTCACTCCGAAACAGAAGAGACTTCTGGGGAAAGAAAAGGAGTGTACCACTCAGCACTGTCAGAATAAAAGGAAATCAGTGTGCTAATTGGAATGACTGATGACAAAAAATTCAACTATCTAAATATTTTGTCTTATTTCTTTATAAATGAGAGTTAAACTGCTATGTAAAAAGTAGCTACAAACCCTAAAATAGCTGTTCAAGAACAACTGGCAAGAATTAGCAATCAAATCATTGTACATGTGAAAGTTATTACAGCTAAAATAAAAAAAAAATTTAGATCAGGGTTAATTATAAGATGATGCAGTAGTATAATTAGTATTCTTCCTATGGAGGATTATGGGTCCTTCTAAATGCCCTTTTTGATTGCCTTCTTCCCTTTTTTAATTTCCTCCTTGTCCTTTTTGATTATCTACCCCATGACCCTCAGGGCTCCTAAATGTAATACAATTGGAATAACATTTTTGTTAGAGGTGTTTTTTTATATAGGCTATTAACCTCTTGCTTACCAGGCACTGAGAAATTCTTCTCTGTGAGAGCTCCAGGAAGCACAGAGGGACTCGCTGGGATCCCTGGAGTTTTTATGTAGTGCAGCTTCTTGCCTGTCCCAAAGCAGTCTCCAAGGATATGTCAGGAACTGATCTGCATGAGAATGAGCAGAGAGAGAGGAGAACTTCCTTGGGGTGTATTTTACATCTTGGTGAGATAAGATCTAATGGATCTTTGATATTTCCAAGGCTGCTTCAGTGGTCTGACTGTGAACATTAGGGTTTAATATAAAAGACTATTGTCAGCTATCCTTTAATAGGAATTTTGGAATATTCTTTCTTCTTATTATTACCTTTAAGAGCAATAGGCTGAGGTTTTTTCCAGAGTGTACGTTTCTCACTTCTTTGGTATCCTTAAGAGGACAGCAGGACCTAACACTTCAGTCCATTTTGGATCCCATGTAAAACAAGAGTTATTTCCTTTTTATGTTTCCTGTAGGTGGACTAGTAATTAATATTCTGCTGCTCAATAAACATTCCTATTATGTGTGTTCCTCTTGGGGCTAAATTTTTTGTGGAGGTTCACTCTGTTGGGAAGGAACATTGTACCTGGACAATCAGATGGTCTTACTTTCCTGAGGTGCCTTTCAGTTAATATTGTTCAGTGTGTACTATAAAGCCAATGGGAGGGGCACCTCAAAGTACAGAGTGCTGGTTACTGGTGAAACTAAGGACATATTCATGCTTGTTTCCATTTAATATCCTTTACTTAAGTCTTGCAAAGAAATGTCCATCTCTGTTTAGAAATTCTTGTCCATTTTGGGCAAGGGCTATAGAGCTCTGGTAGTTTCAGGCATTGTTATCCACTGCTCATTGTTTTTCCAAGCCTGAATAAACTTGTACTTGAGGTGTGCAAGTGAGGTCTTGATTTCACTTGGCCAACAACTGGTCATTACTTTTCTGTGCCAATCCAAATTCATAAACAAGGAAAGCACAATGAGCTCTCTTTAAATTTACCCCGTTTTTAACCAATGTTGATGATTTCTTGTCTGTACTTGGGGTTTGCATGAGATTTGTTGAAATGGGGAAATACAGGTACCTCCCTTCTCAGAACACATCCCTTCCTCTCGGCACTCTCTTGAACATCATCATGTGCATCATGTGCGTATCTTCAGTCCCTTTGCGTGGCTAAAAAGATAGGACTTAAAACATCATTAAGTTTTCTCTTTAGGATGCTCAACATTTTAATGCTTAAATGGAGAGGTCATTGTTTTTCACTCTGCCAGTAGTGCAAGTCAACTGAACTACAGCAGTTCTCAGTGCATCCCAAATGGGATGTTACAGCTGATGGGAGATTTGTAAACAGATGAAATATTTAGACTCTCTTTATAGCAAAGACTCTATTAAGACTTTCACTGAAACATTTTGATGCAGTCTTTATATAAAGGCAGTTTCTCTGTTGATGTTTCTGTGCAGGTGTTTTGCCAGACAGATTCGTTTAAGGGTCACACAGGTGGCATTTCATCACAGTGATGCTAATCTGGTGGCATTAAACCAGATTCATTAATGCTGGTAGAGGATGAAGAGAATCAGAAAACTTTTAAGAAGAGGAAGTTTTCTACTCTATCAAATTTTACAAAATAAATAGCCCTATTATCTGCTGAAGTGTTTAACTTCAGAAATACTAAGGAATAGTGTTCAGGAATATCCTTCATGCTAAGGAATTCTCAAGTTTTGTGTCTGTAGGGGCTTAAGAACAGTTACCTCAAAACCTAAGATAACCAGACTGAATTGGTGTGTTCGGAAGGATATTGGGCCCCCAGGATTTGCCCTTTTGAATGGACTGCCCTTTTGAGAAGGTTTTGGCAGAAGGTTTCTGCTCTGTGTTAGCTTGTACAAATACTGGTCCAAAATTTCCTTAACCACTTTAATTTTAAAAAGTGAGACTCAAACAGCTTTAGATGTGAAAACACAGTCAAGTAGCAGTGAATAAAGTCTGATTGCTTCATCACTTTCTGCAGTGCTGGCTTTGACTAAGCAGGTGTGAATGTCAGCATGGAGTTGACTCTGCTGTACCTCATGGATACCTGGAGATGAGTTTTATGATGAAAGGGAGAAGTGATTGTTTTGTTTTCTAAGGTAGGATTACCATTATGCTTCATGTTTTTCAGTGTCTGTGGTCTGCTTTTCATTGAAGGTGATTATCAAGCAGATACTAGGAAAGCCACATGTTATGAGACGTAGAGGCAGGGCCAGGAGAGGAGGAATTACAATCCAGTTAGGAAGCACTAGTTGCTTTGTTTGTTCAGAGAGCTGGGTGCAAGAATGTCATCATTGCCTATTTAATGCCAGTGTGAAGGAGTTCCTATTAGCTCATCTGAAGAAGGAAAGCCAGCAACAAACTCATAAAAAAATTCTGTACAAAAGTAGTATTAGTTGAGGTGTTGATGTTGAATAGTGTTAAAGAAAGCAATCCTAACCAAAGATACAAGCAGCAGCACAGTTACTTTTTCATGTGGAGAAAGGTACTGATGGTATTTTTGAAAAAATGTTACAAGGTAAAATTAATACTTTTAAAAATGAGATTCAGTGCACCTTACTGTCCTTTGTGATATTTGATAGGGATTTTTTTGAGGAAGAAATTTCTTCCTCTTTGTAAGTCTAGCACTTTCATGCCGATAGAATATTTGTGTCTCATGGACAATATACATTTGCTGTGAGTCGTTGGCTGCCATGCTTAAAACATTCTTGGGTGTCTGTACTCACTTTGAAGTATTTTAGAATGAAAAGACTGGTTTTTCAGGCTGCCAAACCTGGAAGCTTAGGTAGGAAGGCTGCTGGGAAGTTTTCCAGTGCTGCATCTCTGCTGAGATCTGGGCAGTGCTGAAAATGAGTAGCTTGGCCATGGCACCAGTAGACTCTAAACCTTTCTATTGGCACGTCCCAGTTAGAGCTGAGCTAGGAAGTTCTGGAGCACTCTCTTCTTACAGCCCAACTTTAGTTTCATCACTCCTCCTCTCCTGTCTCTGGTTCTGTCTCAGAACGGCGTGGTACTTTTGGTTGGTTTGTGTTATGCTTGTGAAAGCGAAAGAAGGAAAAGGAGCAGACGGCGCGTTGTTCCTGGAATACGCTGGCAGCGGCTCTCGAGATGAAACAGCTGTGTGTGCAGAGCTCACAGCTTGGCTTCCTGGGACCAGCGTGCCCTTGCCTTGCTTTACTGGGTTCTCTACTTGATTCCAAAATGAGTGATTGCCATTTCCATTTTCCTGCTTATAAAAAACACCTTCAGCCAAAGATGAAGAAGGAAGGAAGGGAACAAAAGACTGCCTAAATTCTGTGGTTTTAGGGAAGTGGTAGATATTCCCATCATTTTAAGACTTTCTTCTTCTTGTTCTGTGTTAACCAGAATAAGTAATGTTTCACTTTCCCCCAAGGTTGTGAAACGATAGAGGCTCTCTTGGTCTCACATACTGCAGGCTGTGGTGCAGATCTGCCAGCATTAAAGGCTAGGTCTGGTCTCTGCATACTCTGCCTCTGCCAGCCAAGGCTGGCCATGGGTTGGAGTTTGCCATGTGCATTGCATGTACAGAGCCTGGAAAAGGGGTGAGGCTGGGAGTCTGCATTCCAGCCAGTCATCTTTTGTGGCTCAGTTTTTGCTTTGGCAAGAGGGGAGGTAGCTTGAACAGGAGTGTTTGGGAGTGTGGGGGATTGAGGGACTAACTTGAAAGCACAGCTGTAAGAAACCCACCTGGGGAGTCTGCCAAGGCCTTTCTGC
This sequence comes from Oreocharis arfaki, assembly GCA_013398015.1. Classification (NCBI taxonomy): domain Eukaryota; kingdom Metazoa; phylum Chordata; class Aves; order Passeriformes; family Paramythiidae; genus Oreocharis; species Oreocharis arfaki. The sequence goes on along the minus strand of VZRR01006484.1, from coordinate 826,216 downwards.
ACTGTGTTTGAGGCCTGATGTCCTCTGTGCTAGCCAATGTCTTGCCAGCCTCTAGTTCAGTAAGAAATTGGCCTTTGCTGTCTTCTGAAAAATTGCTTGTGAAGAAAATTGATTAAAGATTTTTTTTTTTTTTAAGAGTTTTGGGATTTGGTTGAGTTTTCTGGTTCTGTGATTTTAGTTTTCATTTGATTTGTGGGGTTTTCTGTGTTCATTGGTGGTTTTTTCCAGTTGAAGTATTTAAGCTCCCATGTTCTAGATGTGGAAGAGTTGTGCAAGTGCAGTGGTGATTGGCTTATGTTCCTTAAAATCTGTGCTTTTCATTTCTTTCCTAATCGGCTGGTATAACTCAAATGGGTTTTTGTGCTTTCTAGTTTGTTGTTAAATAAACAATTTGTAGTGGAGCTCCATAAGGCTTGAGGAGCACTATGAGGGAACACATGCATAGTTGTTCATCTTCTAAGATGTAGATCAAAAGAATAATCAGTATTTGGTATAAAACAGATTGTCCTGTGCACAGTAATTTGTGAAGGAGACAAGAAGTGAGGAGAGGATAGGCCCAGAGTTTCCTTGTGACCTGTGCTGTCCCCGCCTGTTTTCTGGGGGTTGTGCAGCAGAGGAGCTGAGTTACAGCTTGGGAGGGAGGTGAGGATCAAGGTCTCCAAAGGCCTGAGCTGCTTGTTGTGCATCTAAAGGAAGGAATTAATGTCTGCCAAGAGTGAAAATGAATGCCAAGTGTCCCTTTTGGCAGGGACACTGCACTGTGTGCTTTTGAAGAGAAAAGCTTTTCTTGGGGTCAGGGGAAGGTGGTGGTTCCTGGTGTTGGTACCTGTCCTTGTGGTTCAGTCTCAAATTCAAAAGCCAGTTTGATTCCAGCATGCTTTGCTTGACCAACACAGGCAGATAATGCTTCTGGTATCTGCACTGTTTGCAAAAACAGAAAACAGAAAAGCTCAGTCACTGTGTTGGGTGGTGTGTTGGTCACCTATGCTATACTCAGGACTCAGAAGGTTTTGATTTGACATAAAATGGGGGGGGAAATGGTATACAAGACAATTTTCCCCAAATTGAAACTCACAAAAGATAAGGAACACTGCTTGACACAGGAACCACAAAGTTGGGAAATTACAAATTACAGTTATTAGTCATTCTTTACTGGCAAGAGGAGTCAATAAAAAACCCCAAATGTTACAAATATAGTGTGGCAAATAAAGTGACTTTTCTTCATAGAGAAGGCAGCAGTGGTAGGATCTGTTCATCTTGAGAATGTTGTGTGTGATGAGCAGACACCCAGTGGACTGCCCTTTTGAGAAGGTTTTGGCATGCACAGAATTCTTCTATTCCTTTGATAGTAATTTGTTACTATAACTGTAGGGTTGGTCTCCTCTACATTTTCTCTGGCTACGCTTTGGGTATGAGAAGCAATCTTTGTGACTTTGAAAAATTTCAGCCCTTTATTATGGTGACTCTTTTACCCATAAGAAAAAGTTGGGCCGACCTCAAGGCCTGCCCAATTTTTCTGAAGACGTGACAGTTTAGCAAGAAGATTTGCTTATACTCTGGATATAATGAGGAATACTATCCCCTTGAATGAGGTTAAGTTATGTAGTGTTTAACAATTAGAATATATTGTTAAGAAGTTTGATAAGCAGGGTGATGTCTGTTCAGTGCATGGAAGCAGTCCAGACAGAAAGGAAGGTAGGAGGCTGTGCTGGATGAATCTCGTAACAAGCTGGTTTTTCAGAGATTTTTCCGTGGACTGAAGAACATGAAAGCTGTGTTTAAAAATTTAAAGCCTTGATACGTTCCGGTTCTGTGGAGCAGCAGAAGGAAGAAGCTTTTTACAGTGCTGTAATTCCCTATCCAGCCTCTCTGTAAATTAAGGTGTTTATGGCAGCTGTTTGTACTTGATGGAATGCACATAGACTTGGTCATTAATTATTGCTTTTTACCCCCAGTTATTCTTTGTATTCAGCAGGTCAGGTGGTTATGATCCTGCTGGTGTCAGTGCAGTAAATGCACTTCAGCTTCCCCCAGAAAACCCCTACCCAAACCCTTTCCTCCTCCCTGTTTGTCTTTCCAGAGGCTGAGAATTTTGTAGAAAAAATATTCAACCACAGTGAGTTATGGAGCTTTTTTCCTAATGCAGTCATTTAACAACTTCAAGCTGGCAGTGATCCCATCCACCTTAATCCTCTTCACACTTTGCGAGCAGTCAGCCGAGAGCAAGAGAGCACTAGGGCTTAATAGACTGCAGTGTTTGAACTATGGCATTTGTGTTCAGCTTCCAGAGCTGGCCCTAAGTGCCTAGTAAAACCCTACAGCTTTGCTTTCATTAATTAGAGACTCCCTTCCACTGATTTGTGGAAAACATTGGCCAACATGTTCTTTCAGCTCAGTAAATATTTATACAACTCGTGTATGATTTTTAGTAATGAATACAGCTCATTTTCAGTGCGTCCAAAAGAGGCTCTTTCCAAATATTAACAAATTCCTTATGTGACCTGTGCTGAACATGGCAATTCAGGTTACGAAAAGTTAAATATAAATCTGGTCTGGTTTTGAAGGTTTCTTTCTGAATTCCGCTTTGCCATGTCATCCTTTTTCATCATATTTGCCAGAAGTTTGCGGGGGAAATGGAAAAAACGCCCGAACAAACCAACAATGGACAGTGATTACTAATTTAAACCAACTGGCCACTACTGTCATTGTGGATCTGTCAGCTGAATGTTGTGCCATGATGCTGCTAGTTAGAAACCTATCAGGATATGTTTTTTGAGTTTTCTGGGATGTCTTAGCACCTTTCAAACTTGACTGTGTTTGTCCTCACTGATATAATCCCTGTGAGGCAACATAGCCCCTGTAATGCAGATGGAGAACAGAAATTGAATGCCTGGCTCATGGACACATCCAAATCCTTGCCTTGGATGCACTGACCAAATTGTGTGGGAAAATACCCATCCAGCTATTCCCACATACGGATTGAGCTGCGTGTGGAAATGCACAAATGAAAGTGAGCACTGAAACATGAATTCCTTTCTGAAAATAGCACTGGAGCTGCTTGGAGAATTGATCCAGTGTTCTTAATTAGTTGTTAGTGAATTTGTGCTTTCAAAATTCTCCCAAGTTACTTTTTTGGGGGTTTTTTTAGTTGTCTCTCCTGTGTCCTTTTCTTACCTTTTGTTTCAAGTGTTTCAATGCCTGGTTGTGTCTGTACGGTGCTATTGATGTTACCAGGTAATGTGTTATTTTTATGTGAAGTGTCTTAGGCAGGAGTTTCTCTAAGCTTCTCATTCTTTAATGTACGTAATTTGGAGATATAAGAAAACAAAAATACCTTAACTCTTCAACATTTGATAGAACACTCAGTGCACATTTTCCTGGGGATACTTGGGTTAGCATAAATATTTGGACACAAGAGAATGCTGGACTAACTCTGTCCAGTTTACTGCACTGTGGTGAGATAGACCTGTAGTAATATTTCTTAAAAGGTAATTTCTAAGGCAGCAAGGCCTCGTATTTAAGACTGTAGAACACAAGAGCCACTTGGAGACATCCCATCACTTTTTAATGCATACCTTGATATAAGTATAGTGAGCATGAGTAATTAATTTCTTTTTAGTGTAGCTCATCCTACTCTTTTTTTTCTTGATCAGTTTATTTCATGTATTAACTAGCAGAGATGTTTACCCAGAAGTGTTTGTTGTAGGCAGGCTGCATTATCTCAAAAGTGAGCATGATAAAACCATGCTGTGTGCCTTAAGGCACATGCCAAGTCACACAGTTCTGACCCAGCAGGCCAGGGTGTGCTGTGCTTCATTCCATACTGGCCATGTTGAAGTTAATGGGTGGGGTTTTTTTAGTGGAGTGTGTGGTGGCCCCACAGAACCGGGAATCCCTCCACTGTGAAGTCTTTTTTGAAAATGGTTAAAAAACCCCAATACCTGTTTCATTAGTTGGTGCCAAATCTGACAGCAGCCAGGTGTAAAAGAAGGGGGGGAATGCTGGATTTGTTGGAGGAAGGAGGCACAGTAGTGGTGGCTTCAGTTTTCTCAGGAACAGACAGATAATGGAAAGTCAGTCTTCAGCTATTATCAAGTAGTTGATGTGCAGAGGGAGCATTCACACTTTCTGTCTGCAGGTTGTAGGAGCTCCAGGCACGTTAATTAAGTACCTCACTTTAAACTAAGTTGCACTTCCTTTCTTTATGTGCCAAGGCCCAGCTGCAGCCGCTCGGAGTTAGTTGAGGCACATGGGCACAACCGATTTCCATGCTGTGGTGTTCAGATCCAGTCTGGGAATTGCCAGTGCTCAGCTACCCAGCTGATGGCCCAACTGAGCGCTGCCAGGGGATCCTCCTGGCTGTCAATTGGCAACCCTTGCCTTGATCTCCAGCTAGGGATCACATTTCAGCCAGTAGGACTCCTGCGTTGCTAAATTTTAGTATTCTAAAATAGTTAGTTGTGAAATTTTCTGTATTCACTGAACAATCATAAACCCACCTGTAAGGATAATCATCTGTCATTTCAGGTTTTTAAAACTGAAGGCTTCTTTTATTAAATTACATTCGTCTTGTATTTTGTCTTTTTAAGGATAAGAGGAACAGCTTTGTTGAAGTTGCCTACTGTTTGGTAATATCTTAGATAAACTCTGTTTTAGTGCAGGAAATGCAAGAAATGTGAAGCAGATGTCATTTTCTTACCGACCATGTACCAGCTGCATTCAGGGCTTTTGTTGACTACAGTTGGCAGTCGCCTTGGCCCTTTGAGAGAGACCAACACTTCACTGCTTAAAATGTAGGAAGTCATTTAAGCACTTGAAATGTTTGGATGAGAGTTTTCTTTAAATCAGTGAGGCAGCTTGTGAGTTAGAAATCGGTTTTGTTGATGAATGAGCCTGAAGAGCTCTTGCCCCGCCTCTAGATCTCTGTTCATGCTGCTGTGAGAGCAGTGGCAGGGGAGACATTTGCCCTGCTGCAGCTAGTTGGATTAAAGAGAACCCTTTGGTAGCAAATGTTGTCAATGCAGCAACTTCTGCAAGCACTGAATTTACTTATGAGAAGTTCTTTTTTAATTGCCCTAGGACAGCCCCTTGCATGTCTCTTTTTGCCTGGAGAAAGTTTTTACATGGAAATGCTTCTCTTTTTTTTAAGATGGTATAGAGGATGTCTAGAGTTTGTCAAGCCAATTGATCCTCCAGGGAATGTGCTGACTTTCAGTATGTATGGAGGATTTTTAAAGCAGCTGAGCAAAATCCCTTCTCAGATAAGACGCTTTCTATTTTGTCAGTTAAGAGCATCTTCAAATCGAAATAGCTCAAACATAATCAAATCTCCCTTGCTCAATCCCTTGCCTTCTCCTCCCAACCCCCTACACAAGCCATCCCCAAAAGGATAATCCTGGCAGTGATGTCATTAGAATGAATTTACAGACCAGTGCTCAATTTTCTTGTCTTGAGCTTCAGTTGCTAATGCTGTAAATTTGAGCTGTGTATGTAAAGGACTCAGGTTATGCCTTTTTCCCACCCTTGTTTAATTTCCCTGGAGCCCTGAGAATAAATAATGTGAGATTATTTGGATATTTTCATGCCTTTTTTTTTTTTTTTTTAACTGGTACACAGCTTCGTATTGCTTCCAAACATTTGTAAAAGCTCTTGCTGTATTCCTGAGGGAATCCTTGTCTTCAGGGAACAGAAGGTTTAAGGAGAGAATTTTGCTCGTTAAATGTAGTTGGAGATAGTTACAGTTTCTGGTAGGTGTTGTGAATGGTGATATGAAGTATAGAATAGACTGAAAGATAATCTATTTTAACAAAATTTCTCTGTTTTCTCAAAAAAAAATCTTTTCATCATAACTTTCTCCAGTGATTTTGAGCTCTTTTGAATACAAAATATTTTGTAGGTGTTAAGAAGCACGAACAAATAAAATTGATCCGAACATATCAAGAATCAGGATCCATCTTAAAAGCATTACCATGAGGACTGACAAGGCAAAGAGAGGAAGAAACAGGCTGAAATAACCTGTTTGTTGGTAGGAGATTGTAATATGTAACAATAGTGCAGATTCGTGCAGTGGTTGCCCAGTCAATGGATGGCAATCCTGCATTGAGTGCCGTCCCTCCAGCCTCCGCGCCCCCTGCTCCAGCCGTACCCGCGGCGCTGCAGCCTGGCAGGCTCAGCCCTGCTGTGTCAATCACTGCAGTCACACCGACGGGTGCCTTCCCACCAGGCTCTGTGCGAGGAGAGAGATACGTGACACCGATAGCTTCCCTGGGCTCCGTGCACAGAGGGGAAAAAAAGGCTAAAGTCGGTCTGAAACGTGTGCTGGAAGCAGAGTTTTTGCTTGGGGCTTTTATCTAAAATTAACTTTCTTTTTTCAGTGCCAAGTTGATGTGCGTATTGGAAGGGGTAAATTCTTGTTTGAGGTACTCTGGTGTCTTTGGAGTGTCGTGTATAAAAGATAAGAAACCTTTCAGATCTGAAAGAACAAACAGGCAAGACTAACTTGGCCAGATCATCTGAAAGTTGGTAGGCAGTGGGGCTGCCTTGCAAATCCCATCCCACAGATCTGTGGGTGAAGCCTGGGTACACTGCAGTCAGAAATTGAAATTTTGTAGTGGTGGAGCACGTGGTTTTGCTGTCCTGCACAGTCAACAGGAACACATTTCCCTATCAGCAGAGCTGCCAGCACACCGGAGTACCAAGTGCAGAGTCCCAAGTTCCAGGTGATGGTGGCTGTGGTGTGATGGCTGGGTTTGTGTACAGCACATCTCTGCACATCTTTTAGGACACTTCTTAGCATAACGTGACCTTTTCTTCCCTTCTTTATCCACAGCGGGCGTTTTCCTGCTTCTTAGTAGAGGTTTATAGAAAAGCTTTGTTTCCTCGTGGTAAATCTTTGCTGCTTAATAGAAAGGTGCTCCTAGGTCCAGGATCCTGGGAAGCGTAACCATTAACCTTGCCATACAATTACAGACATACCAGAGCCCTAATGCAAGTGACAAGTACATCAGGGTGGTATTTGTGCTCTCTAATCCAGTAGTTACAGTAAACAAAACTTTACCTTACAGTAATTTAAAGGGCCTTTATGCTGTAAAGTAACTGAGTCGTTCTGGGGGCACTGATTTGGCTTATCTTAGGATCTTCCTGTGATGGTAAATACCTTGTTTTTGTGTGTGCTGTAAAAAGAAAATCCGCTCCATTCTAACTTGTTTTATGGCTTGATTCAGTTTAATTCACATATCTCATAGGCACTTTTATTACAAGAATTCTAAAATATGCTTTAGGTCAAGGGGATGTTGATACCTTGCTCTGTTTCTTAAAACGTTTACATATATTATGAGCTGCACTTGAACTCTGGAGCATAATCATCTCTGTAAAGGAATTAAGCTTTTCCAGTAGTCCCTGAGTACAGGGCCAGGTTTTGCCTGTCCTGTGCCTCAGCAGCCATGACAGCAGTGCAGTGAGCTCTACAAAACTGTCAGCACCCCAAACACATGGAAGCAAAACCAGCGATACTCTTTAATAAGAATGAGAAAAGAAAACCCCTAAAAAGTGAGTGTCCATCCAAACTCAGTGTAGTTATGCTAAATAAGTGTACTTAGGTGACAAATAAATGCCACTAATTCTATTTAGATTTGCAGGAAATATGAGGCAGCTGGCCCCATCTTTAGAAAAAAATGCATAAAGTTATGGACTTTTCATTTGAGATTTGTTGCCATTTAATAATTCTAATTTCTTTAAACAGAGGCATCCAGTGGGGATTGCATACTTTTTCTGTGCATGAACATGTAAAATCAGGAAAGGATAGGCTGCCCTTTTTGACAGACCATGCCTTAGGTCATAGTTTTCCTTTTTATAACTGGCACTAAAAGTGCAAGGTGAGTGAAACTTAGCAATTCTTATCACTTCTATTGTGCCATAGTATTAAATAACTGTTAAAAAGGAGCAACAAGTGCAGCATTCACAAGTAGCTAAGAGGGAATTAGAAATTTGTCAAACTCCTGTCAAGAAATGTAGTTCACATCAGGAACAACCAGTTTATTAATTTTGCTGGAGTCGACAGACTTTTCTCCAGAGTGTTCTCCCCTTTCCTGAAATAAGTTTAGTGATTTAAACTCAACTCTCCAGGGATCTCGGCTCTGAAGGAGTCTGAAATGTTGAAGTGCTGCTTGTGCTATATTCAAGTCTCAAATTTTGCATGAGCTTCTAGCACAAATCCTTCTCTCTCCCTGTTTTCCCCTCATTCACTGCAGCTGTTGAAGACGACATAATAGAATCTTACTTCTTTTCTCAGGAGAGCAAAGCAATGAGAAGTTGAGACTCGACCTCGGTATATTTTGATATAAAAAAAAAGAAAAAGTTACTGTGATAGGAGACAGCCTCAGAAGAATACTGAAAGGCAAATGTACAAGCACTTTGCAGCTGAAATATTCAGTTGGGATTGATAAAATAATGTGTGAGGAATCAATTTTTCTAGATCAAAAATATTTCCTTATAAATACTTTTCAGAAAAGCAGAGCAAAGAAAATATGCTCCTTATTAAAAATATTGATGACCTTTCAATTAAACTTAAAGTAATCCAGTTATAGTAGGAACCTGATACCCAAAGCTGGCTTCGTTTGATGCACAATGGGCCAATTTTGTCCAAGATGTTAAATAGATGAAAGTCATTGTGGTGAACCAAGGAATTAGGCAGCCTAATGCACTTTGGGATTTTGGAAGGGGTTGCAGGAAGGAATAACAACCATATGAGAGAGCTGTCGTTTTAAATCCTGTAGAAACCTACAAAACAACACTGAATTCTCTGTAGTCAGTGTGGGATTATCTATTTTACACTACAGGATGATTTGAAGAACATTCAGTAAATATTTATTTTCTATGTATTCGTTGTGAGATTTCAGCACATAAGTAATACTGCGACCTTAGCACACTGTTACAGGAGCTACTTGTAGAGCAGAGGCCCAAATTTAATTTCTAAAATATATGTGGCTTGCAGTATGAGCTGCACATTAAAATTCTGGTCCTCAGACACATTATTTTGCTTATTTTGTGCTATCTCAGTCATCTTGATGAAGTCATGAACTGATTGTGGAAGATGCAGTGAGAAAATTCTTGCTTGGGGAGTTTTTGAATTAAGATTGCTGCTATAAGCCAATTTACAGATTGGCTTACAATTTACAATTTACAGCCCAGTTTACAAATACGTGACTTGGAGTTACGTAACTACTTAGCTTCTGTTTCTTTGTCTGTAAACTGCATTTAGGGTTTGGGTTTTGAGCATATATAAGCTCTAACTTGATGATGGGAAGTACTGCAAAAAAGCCACCCCAGTAACACCAAGGAAAACACAGAAAACACATGGTAGAGTTGCCTGCTTTTTAGTGTGGGATGAATTTTAGTGTCTTGGGATTTGCCTGAGTGTCACTTGTATGTCTGTAGTCTTTTTTGACTGAATTCCTCACATCTTTGCAGACATTACCTCTCTACCTATAGTCAGTCACAAGAGTGACTTGGTGAAGTGCAATTGCCTGGGTTGATTGTCAGCAAGAGAGGGAATTGACAAAAAAAAAAAGAAGTGCTGGCAGCTTGCAAGCATCTCACCTTGTATGATATTCCTGCTTGTTCTCAAAAGTTAACCTGGACTTTATTGTGGCTATATTTGGATTGGAGATGTCCCAGAGCGACTTGGATGTCAGAGCAAATGGGGTTGATAAATCACTTGATGGTGTCCTTCCCCCGTGCTGTTTCCTCCAGCTCAGCAGAGGAGCCCTCTCAGTGTTGTGTCGGGGGGATTGTGCTGGTCAAAATGCCATCTCTCAGGTAAAATACACAGCGAGTTCCAATTACTTTGTAACTTTTCCTGCATGCTTTTTCATCCCAATTTATAAGCTGGCCAGCCTCTCTCCACTGCCATCAGCACTGTGCATTTGAAATGCTCCTGGATCTGTTTGTCATTAGAATGCTCATCATCCCAGAGCTGACCAAGCAGGATTTGTAGTAGAACAGTAGGAACTGCAAAAAGTTACGGCATGGGGTACAGAAAAAAACTTAGCAGCAAGGTGCTGTTCTCACTGGTGTTGGCAGTTTTGCAATACAAATAATGATACTTATCTATTATCTTCACTTTATGTGGCAGTTAAAACTCTGTGAAGCTGAAAATTTGGTTTGACACGGGTTAAGAACATCCTTAATGTATAATACTGTGTTTCCATGAGGAGTCCCGTTTGCCAGAAATTGCCTGCTATATACAATCACCACTGGCTTCAAGGGGGAGGAACAAGTAGCATTTTTGTTTGGCTACAGTAAAGGATTGCTCTGCTTTGAGTACATGAGTAAATTGTAGGTGGTTCACTCTTTTTACTGATGAATGTACAAATTTAATGTCTGACAGAAGGGTATTAGAAGAATTGGTATCTATAGTTTTTAATTAGGCATATTTTGCTTATTTCTAAGAACTCACCTTGAGCACTCTTCTTTTTTTCATGGTTATTCCTGAGAACCAAGCAGTTAAGACTGATGTTTAAACTGGTAATGAGTTTTTGAATTTTTGAACTGACAACAGTCTTGATGATCTCTCTATTTAAAGAGGAGAAAACCTGTTTGACTAAGATCAAAAGGAGGGAGAGCACTTGGATGTAACTCACCGGCAGGTCACCTTGCACTCAGTCTGCTGTCCAGCTGTTTTCTGTGCCAGTGTTGGCAGAGTTTTATGATCATATCCAACTTGTGGACAACCCAAGAACAGGTTTTTTTCTGGTCAGCCATTTCACTGGTTGTCTCTGAAGGGTCAGTGAGAGCATAGAAGATAAATGGATATATTAAAACTAACAGATTTTACTGGAAGATATGATAGGGTAGAATAATAAGGAAAATAATCGACAGTTTTATCTTTAAGTGTGTTCTAAATAGAAACCCATTATTTTCCCTTACCTAATGTATGAATATCCATCAGATAATTTTAAATCATAATGCAATGTGTTCAGCTTCGCAACGTTCTTAAATATTGAATTCCTATTGCACAAATTGTGAGTAAAAAGGACTGCAGCCGTTTGATTTTGTTACATTTTGGGTTTGTTTGCATACTTGAAGAGCTTTGGCAGCCCGTGTGAAGATGTTCACATTGCACTTCTAGGTACCTGAAGGCACAGAATTGGGGCATTGAGGCTTCCCTTATCTCCCATCTAGAGGGACTGCCTCGAGGTGAGGCTTGGTGTAATCAGGACTGCTGCAGCCTTGTGGTTGTTATCTCAGCCGGTATCTCAGGTCCTGGGCCTCTCTGAGAATTTCAGTTCTGCTTGAAGGACAGTTTGATTTCCACGCACGGTTGGCCTGAGGTAACGCACAGGAAGACAGCCCCCACCCTCCATTTTATTTGTAGTTTGGCAGTTTTCTGGATTTTTTGGAAATACCCTGAACTCTTGGAGGCCAGGCTCATGCTTTTAAATGTGAGGTTTCAGTAGTCTTGAACAAAGCAGCCTGAAAGGCTTTGATAAGAGCAATGTTTAAGTGCAACGTGGCTTTGAAATGACTTGAAAAGTGTCCTTGGATGAGGTGTCTGATAGGGGAGGTCTGGGAGAGCGGACAAGTAAAAAGTAATTTTATGCTTCAAAATGGAGGAGAAAAGCTGAGTCCCTGCGTGTGCAGTGGTGTGCACTGAGGGGACTCCAGCACAGGAGTACCTGTGCCTGGGCCCGACCTGCTGCTGCTGGACTCCTCCCGGTACCTGCACGCAGGGAGTTTGCAGAACGGTGCTGCTCGTGTCCTGTTCACCCCTACTGGGATGTTTTCATTGTCCAGGCTCATGCTAAGGTAGAATTGCTGTCAGTGAATGGAGAAGCCAGCTGTGAGGATCAGCTTGGAGGGACCGGGCTCAGGGATAAAACTGGCAGTGGTAGGCCATGGGTGGACTCGGTGGTCCTGGAGCTCTTTTCCAACCTAAACAATTCAATGATTGATTCCCCTCAGGAGACTGCACACATTGCAGAGCTTCTTGCCAATATATCTAGTACAAGTTAAACAAATTGTTCCTAATTAATGTGGAGATAGGACAGAGCCTTCAGCTGAAGGGGATTCAGTTCTTTGAAGGTCGTGGGGAGAAAAACATGTGCTGCCTACAGTGGTGTCTGCCATGCTCCTGCCCAGGCTCTCCCGTCACTGATAAACTGTGGGACAGGGACCTGCAGCAAGGCTCAAGCAAAGGTACAATGGGAAGGCTGTGACAGATGTTGGGAAATGATGGATTTCCTTCCACCCTGTTTGTCCATCCCGAGGACTGGAGGTGCTTGCTTGGATTCCTGCAGCTCTGTACATTGGCCTGGGTTCTGTCGGTGTAACTGCGCCGCTCTGCAAGGCTGGTTTGAAATGCTTGTCATCTGCTCAGTCAGTTGTGTGACAAATAGCCATTAAAACAAAGCTGATTTGTGGGCTTTCTATAAAAACTCCTGCTGGAAACACACACAGTTCTGAACTATCTTTGACTTTTAATGTGTGGAATACAGTGTAAGTATGGGATGGATATTTCATCTACTTCCTGGTGACACTTGTCATGTAGGAACGTTATGGTTTTTTAATGCAGATTCTTTATTATTTTTTCCCAATGTAAGACAAACAAAAATATGTTAAGGCTCAGAGGGACTGTCAGTGAGGTTGTGCTAGAAGAAAGAAATGATTAAAGTTCATCATCTTTACAATTAGGAGCAGTTTTGGCTTCAGAAAATCAGTCTGGAGCCTGTTAAGAATTTTTTATTTGGGGAAAGTCTAGAAAGAGCAGGGAATTCTTGTAACTGTCGGTTGTACAGGTGACAGGTATCTCAGGGCAGTGGGGATTTCTCTCTTATGAATACTCTGTAACTTTGAAAGAAGTTGTTTGTATTCACATTTTCACAGATACTACTCTCACTTTAAAGGTAGGGGAGGCTGTCAGCTGCTGAAAAATGAAGTCATAAAATGCGTAGATGATGCGGAAAGTCACTCTCAGAAGTAGGAAGCCAGTCTGAGTTGCAAGGGCTAAAAAAGTCATCTACCTCAGTAAAATAATGTCAAAACTTTTTTTAAAAATGCTTGAGTTTTTTAATCTTGGGTTTATTTCCAATACTCTGTATCTGTATTTGAGTAAAAAGTAAAAAATTGTGTTCTGGAAAATTTCCTGTAGCTAATTCTGATATAAGCATATGATTTAAGCAGTAGTGCTACAGCAACTCCTTAAAAATATGATTGTGAATAACTTGTTGATAGAACTTAGGTACAAGGAACAGCTGTGAATCTTAGGATAGAAAGGTTGGGGGTTTTTTCAGTACTGAAGCACTTAGGTCACCCTTGATTCCTATGACTTTGTTATGTACCTATGGACTTGAGGATGTGATTAATCTAGCTTTGCTGAAAAAACCTAAAAACTGTGTTTTACATAGTAAGATCTTTCCTTTTCAATAAAAAATGTGAAAAAGTCTGGGAAAATCTGGAATGTTACATTAAAAAATTGTGTCAGCATATTTTAAGTTGATGGGTTTTTTAAAAGGAGCCGTTTGGGTTCTGGATTTTTTTTGGTGTCGTAATTATGGAAAGCTTCCTTGTTCGTACATGCCTAGTGGCTGTTGTCCTTGATCCATGCTACCCTAGAAGGTGATTTTATTTTTTTTCTTGAGTGAACTATAAGCATTAGTGTCTAGTTTTGAAACAAAATGGTGAAATTACTTGGAGTACTTTCAGTAGTGTGTGCTGATCATCGTTAACAGCTCTTCTGTCCTAGACAAGGACACTGTTTTGCTACATGATTTTCTTTGGTTAAATTCACTTAAGTTGTGCTTGCAGTACTTGTATGTGTGTTATTTCACCTTGGTCAGTGTAAACAATAGCCCCCAAGGATCACAAAATTCCTTCCAGCCGGAGATCCATATAGACTTTAATAGAAACCACTCTGAAAGTTCCTGAGAGAATGAACTCCTTTCTGAATACACCCAAATCTATTATTCTGCCTTGGTAGGTTCTCTGCAAGTGCCCGGGTGTTACATATAATCTTCTGCTGTAATTGCCAGCTTTGTGTGGTGACAGTAAAGGAGAAGTGGAGTGACAGGATGAAACACAGTGGGATCCAAGCTTGTAATATTTTTTCTTCCTGATTTTACTCAATGTGTCAGGCAGGAGGCTTAGAGTTTAAAATTTTAAGGTTTGGGGTTTTTTTCCTCCAGGGTTTCCAATCCATCCTGAAACACCTAAGTTCCAAAACATGCTAGGGACATAATGCTGGCTTGAGGGGAGGGTAGGAGAAAGGGGGGAAAAAAAAGAAAGAAACATACATTGATACACACACCCACATGAGCAAAGCATCTTATGCACAGAGCATCTGCAGAGATGTGCTCTCATCAGAGCAGTGTTAATCACCTGATTTGGGCACAGAAAGCAGAGCAAAGGGAAACACAGTGGTGCTTAACAGAGGTCCTGGAGATGAGTTGTGAGCTCTGCTGATGATGCCTGTGTTTATCCATACAAAGTTCTGAGGGAGAGTTTTCTTGGAGGTTTAAGAAAATTTCACTCAAGAATATTCTTCTTTGATATTTTGCAGAGTAATGTATTCCGCCAGACAGGGGCCTTTTTACTTATCTTTCTGTACATCAAAGTGTGTTTTCCCCTTGAAATATGGGAAGTTGACAACTGTACAACAGCAGCAGGGATCTGGGTTCACAGAGTAAGCAGTGTTTCATTATGCAGCTTTATTTGGATGGGCAACTGTGAGAAATAGCTTATGATGTATAAAATATCTGAGTCTCTTTTTGTACTTGAAGACATTGTTATCTCTATTTGAAGCTGGCTAGTGAAGGTCAGTCAGGCTAACTGCTTGCAAAAGAATATCCTGTCTCTGTTGGTAGATACTCTTTTCAAAGTTCATTGCATCCAGCAGGCTATTTTTGTAAATACCACCCATCATGGCAAATTACATACTGTTAGTGGGAGGGGGAAAAGGAATGGTGTAGAAGTTCTTTTCATTAAAAAAACCCTCGATTGTTGTTGCAAAGAGCGTTGCATAGCCGTGATGAAAAGTGTAAGAAGTTAATTTGTTTAAGATTTGGTGTTGATCAGGAATGTCAAATTGCACTGCGGAAGTGATACATTCTGTGATAACTGTAATACTGAAACTTTCACTCACTGATAACCGTGGCAGTGATATACTGTGGTATTTTCATGACATTTCCTTTGCTTCTCTTTGAAGTCTAGTTGGTTAAGTCAGGAAGTCTTTATGTATTAGCAACACTGAAGTTACAGTTTTGTTTCTTCCTCTCTTTATGTTTTTTCTATTTGTTGTTCAGTGAGAATGGAACGCTGGCAGTGTAGGAGAGTGCTGATAGTGGCAAGCAGTCACTTATTTCTCCAGTTGATCACATCTTGAAATGAAACCCATTTAAAAATGGGATTTTATATAAAGTAACATTTTTAAAGGAATCAGTAGCTTCTTTGTACTCTACTTTTTAAAAATAAATCTTCGTCTGTCAGTGGCGTGTTGGCTTTAGGGTTTATTATATGGTGTCTACTCAAATCTGCATAAACTGATGGTCCTGTCCCAGAAATATTTACAAACAAGAGCAATACTTGGTAATCGTGCCTAATCTTGTGAAGAAAATTACTGATGGATGTTGGTCTTGCAGAATTAGTTTCTCAAGAGATCTTGTTGGTTTTAAGGGAATTGATGCTGTTGCCAGCACAGGAGGGGCACACGTGTGAGGTATAGCACGGGCCCAGAGAGAGCCAGAGATCTTGTAACTCCCCCTTTTTACGTTAAGTGGTTTTCTGACTGATTTTTTTTTTTCCACAATGCACTCATTTCTAGGTTATTATTATCTACCTTGAATGTTCTGAATAGTAGTCATTGGCTTCCTGCATTGCAACTAAACCTGAAGAGTGTTGCATCTTCAATGTTTATATTTAAAGCACTACTTGTAATGTGTCTAATTTAAGTAACTTTTTGGATACGCTGGTGCATTTTTTGCTCAGTTTTTCTAGTCACTTAGAGTTACCTGTGTGAAAGGGAAGGCTGCTTAAAAATTCGTAACTTACTTTACATCAGTGAAGATTACTGATTAATTTAAAGCTAGTCCTGTTGAACTCACTGGCAACATTTATCCTTGTTCTGCCAGATTGCAGCTACTTTAAAACCACAGCTCAAAGCAAAATACTTTGCTTTCAATGCAACCACCAGTGGAATGATGAAGAAGATGCAAAAATACCTACCTCTAAGCTGTTGCTTTAAAAGGTTATCTAAAAATATCTGCATAAACCAGCTAAAAGGTCTTACCAGATGATAATCAGTAATTATTATGGAAACATCTGATTTGGAAAACCCCACGACACGTCTCACATTAAAAAAAAAATAGTTAGAAAAATATAAGTGCTAATATTTCCATCAGTGTTTCATGTATGAGGGGAAGTGGGCCCTCAGTCAGCGAATACAGCTAAGTCTGTTTTGTGCTGTGGCAAATCCCGTTGTGAAGAGGCTGTGAGTAATCAGAAGTGACAGCATAAGCACTTTCTGTTCAAAGTGATTTTACAGAAAGCATTATTTTCTGAGAAAAGTACACATATGGCTCCCATAATGCTGAAAGAGCACTGCTGTATCCATTTATTAGCACTAGTGTTGGGAGAGGAAGTTTTGCAAATGGTGTTCATATTTAAGACCTTTTCCTTTGCATTTCCCTTCGTTAAAACGTCCTTAAAATGGTAGGAATTGGCCAGATAGGCAAGGGCAGGGCGAGAGTGTCTGCCAAGGGAGTGTTAGGACAGTTTGTGAAGATGAGGCTGCTGTCAGGAGCTGTACCTGCTGTTCAGGGGTCACTCAGGAAGTCAAACAGCAGCAAAAGTGCTCTTCCTTGGTGGAAGAGCCGATGGGCCAAGAGCAGCTGTAATTTCCGATTCAGAGGGTGAGGCAGACCCTTGGAAAAATCTAGAGAGAGGGGTTTGCACTCACACCAAAAACTGCATTAATATCATTAATGCATTTTGGTGTAGGTGCTTCAGATCTCTGTGCTCCTTCTCCCTCTGGCCTTCTTCTTGCCCTAAGCCATCATTCCTGTAATGGTGCTCACCTCCTTGTCACGCCCTCCTGTCCTGTCTTGTCACCTCCTCTGGGCCAGCCAGTAGTGCTTGGACTGCAATGAAAATCCGAGAAGTTTTGCTCTTACAAATGACAGATTTAAAGGATGAATTTGCCGCCCATAGGAGCTACTTCTATCTAAAGGGGTTTTTTTGTTATGCTCGGGGTTTTCATGTTTTTATTGATTACTTTGGCTCTACAGTTTGTGGCTACAACACTAATTCCTTGCATGAGGAATGTGCACGTTTGGCCAGGGCCTTTCGATTTAATACACATGCATAATCACGTTCTGGTATTCTGGTTTTTGTGAATTGCTTACCACTGTCTCACATTTACAAAACTGCCCAAAGGAACTACTCAGAACTTCACTTCCCAAAGCCTGAAGCCTCTTAGCTTTTCAGGGAAAACAAAGGTCCCAGTGCTCACACTTGTAGAGCTTGGTAGTTCAGAAACAAAATTCCAATACAACATAAATGCAATTTTAAAAAAAAGTCCTCATGACAGTTATGTCAGACTTGATAGCTAAATATTTGGGACTGGCACTAGGGTTTTATGTATCAAAAACATGAATAAGCAATTTTCTGTTGGCTTTGGAAGTTAGCTCTATATTTGCAAATAAGATGTCTACAGTTTTCTGAGTTATTGTAATTTACTGCCTCCCTGAGATGTTCCACAGCCAAGAAACCTGAAATAAAAGTAAATTTTTTTCCGTAGTAATTTGTTTTGGAAGAGGTGGCTGAAGGAATTGGAGGGTAGCAAAGGAGATTCAGGTCTCTCTGTCTTTCATGAATATTAAGGCAGATAATTCCAATTCCAAAATTTCATTACAGGCCTCGATCACAAATGAAATGTTTCAGGTACTTGTACTGCTTCCAGTAACCTCTTTCTCATCATCTTGTAAAATTACCCCCAAGGAGAGTGAAGCTTGAATACTGATGGGTCTGAGTACGTCACCAGTTATCTGCTAAAGTGGAGACAATATTGTTTGTATTCAAGCATGAATTCCAATGACATTTAACAGAGTTAATTTTATCTTTATTTGGTATTATGAATTTTGCCTCATTCTGTTCACTCTGTTGCTTTCTTTAAAATGCCTCTCAAATTTCACTGGCACTGGACCATCGTTGGTGATTGCTGCCACATGCCTGTCTAGCATGAAAACATTTTTATTACTTCAGAAAGTGTATCTTCAGCAGCTTGGAGATACTTGCATCTGGCTTGGAATTATGGCAGGCAATAGCCATACTGAGAGAGCTGTTCGTTTGGTTTTAATGAGCATAAGCTGCAGCTTGCCATCAAGGAACTGCTTCAGCTTAATAACACAGCAAACGACTTGTGCTGCTCAAATCTGTTCTGTCTGAGTGGTTTCATGGGCACTGGTTAATAGGAGTGTGGGAAAAATTTTAGCCATGGAAAATAAAGGGGGCTTCCATAGCAGTGCTGGTATGTTCTTTTTGTATCAGCTCCAGTTGTAAACCAGCAGAGTGCAGATAGGCATTCCAGCAGCAGAGCTGAAGCAATGCATGTTGAAACATTTCCTGGGGAGGTGGAAGGAGAGAATATACCACTGAAGTCTTCACACAGAGGGGAGATCCTTCCACCTTTAACGTACAAATCATGGCAATTTTCATTCCTCTTTTAGAGTGGCTGCTGTGTGTCTGATAAAATAGATTAATGATGAAATATATGTCAAAAGAATTTACTCAGTGGTTGCTTTGCTAACACTGGTGTCTTTTCTTCCCTACAGGTATTTCTGTAACAAAGAAGACTCATACATGTAAGTAATATCTTTTGATTTGGCCTTCTCTCACAAATGGAATTTCTGTTAGGCTGTGCCGTGGTGCTCAGACTAATTGGTGTTGGTCTGGCCTGAGAAAGCTCCATTTAAAACATTCTGGTGTTTTTTCTGCCTTATGGTTTCGGTCCTCGCCCAAAGTGTCGTTAGATGTGCAGTGTGTATGTTTATATGTGGTACTCACGTATCTGTTAAGTCCGAGGGCAGAAAAAGAAAGTTGTGAGCAAGGGCAGAATTCCTTACTCTACCTTACAGCTGGCTGATAGTTAACATACCTAGAAAATACAGGTGAAGAGAGTGGTTTAGGTCTGTTATATATGCAGTATGATTAAAATCAAAATAATTTAATTGTACGTCTTCTGTCCCTTCCTATGCATTAATCTATAAGATAAATCATTCTCTGCTTGTGCTGAAGGAACTTGATGAAAAAGAGGAATTATTGTTTTGCACTCAACCATATAAGCAAACAGCCCCCATGAATGGCAACCTTGGATGTGGCTGTGGATGTGTGCGTTTACTTACATATACATTTATTCCAAATCCTCTTCAAAGACATCATTTCTGGGGATCAACTCTTATCTACCCTGCAGGGAGCTAGAAGCACAATTCCAAGAAAATATTGCAAGTTGTAGCTGAAGGAGATATGTTGAGATACTTCAGATCCTGTGGAGGTTTGGAAATCTGTTAGAGCAAGAATTGTACTTGCCCAGGATCTGAAACAGGAATAGGCTAAAGCTGAGGCTATTACTCTCATGAAAGCCCTCTAACAAAACAGGTGGTAGGCTGCTCAGAATTTACAAATACATATGCATTTTATGCATTTGGAGTATGCTCACTGCAGCTTCTAGGGTGTCGTAAAGTATCTTACGTGGCTCTCATTCTTATTTCATTCCTGGTTTTATAATACTCATGGAGTGAAAAATCTGACTTGAGATGATGAATTCTCACTGTGTAGAGTTAAGAAGCAGATTTAAGAATTTCAGCTGAGAAGCTGATTTGTGTGAGTTTTGAAAATTTGAAATTGTAAATGTCTCAAACTTTTAAGAGTACGATGGTCCTCCTCTGCTTAGGTGGGCTTGCTGCTTGATGCATTCTGGGGCTAGACCCTCTTTGGCTCAGTGATGGTTTTATTGAACTTAACGAGAGCTGCAGGCAGGCAGCTGGGGGAGGATTCGACCCTGGTATTTTTGGTGAATATTTGAGCTTGTGCTGGCTGGGATTGACAGCACAGGAGGCTGAAGTGCTCCATACATCCACAGGCCAGGCCGTGTCCAGCTTCCTCACACAGCCTTGCCCACGGGCTCAGCCCTGGCACGGGGCCACCCCCCTCTCTAGAGGTGCTGAGTAGCTGGGGGTTTGTGCCAGCTCGGGCCTTGTGTAGAGATGGAGGGGGGTTTGTAACACCCCCCTGGGAATCTGCCAAAACACCCTGGGTTTTGTACTGCAGTGCCCTGAGCTGAGCTGAGCCGAGCCACGGCTCCAGCTCCAGTATTGGCAATTTTGTAGGGGAGATTAAGTAGTAGCCACAGACCTGAAGAGCACAGGGAACAGGCTCCTCAGCCACAGCAGGCTGGTGCAGTGTTGTCACTGTGTATCTCAGCTGAAGCTGTTTCAGGCCTGTGATGAAAAAAAGACATGTTCCTCGGCTGTGAGAGATGATTAGTACTGCTCACCGTACAAGGCCTTTCATCTAGTTCAAACAGAAATTAGGGTCCCAGTGTCTTTCATGTTGAGAATTCTGTGCTTTTCTAAGAGAACTGTCAAAGAGTAGTTCCCCGATTTGTTAATCAGTTGTCATGCAATTGCTGAAGCATGAACAGAAAAGTTCCCTGAATAATGGCAAGATAAGCTTGCCCATTAAGAAGGGATTAAAATAGAAGGAGCAATATGCTGTAATTGCCATGATGAAAATGTAAGCTGTGTTTGCTAGCAAATATGTATGAGGTTTCATTCAGTTTTGGTTGAAGTTCTTTTAGAATTCATTTCTGTTTTGACAAATTCTCATAGAGCAGGAATGGATGTAAATTGTGCGTTTCACCATCATGCATAATAAGCTTTCTTTTCTCTTGTTGTCTAGAACTAGTTTTTTTTATTGAACAGAAAAAGTAGCCAATAAAATTCACAGTTCTGGAATGAGTTAGAAAAAAAATCATTTAATATAAACACCTAAATACAAGAATTACAAAGTCTGAGTTATTAGCAACTGCAAATGACAGAGTTTGTGCACCAAGATATGATCTAGAATTTGCCGATCACTTTGTATCAGTATAAACAATTTATCCAAATGAAGTTACATAGAGTAAGATTTCTGCAAAGAAATTTCAGAAAACACTCTTGCAAACACTTTGTGTGGTGTATATACATTGCCTGCGCTGATTTTTAGAAATATGGATGAAATTTACAATGTATGGCACATAAGGGTGTTGACTGACTGTAAACTACCACTTACTTCTAATGACCTTTTGGTTTAATTAGCGAGAAAGAAATGGAGTAGAGAAAAAAAAATTAACATAATGCCAGAAAGTTTGATATGTGATGCATTTCAAACATCAGATTAATCCTTTTCAGGCTTCACCCTAACAGCTGTTTTAGTTGTGCGGGTTCTGAAATCGGTGGTGGTCTGTCTCCAGTACGTAACTGTTCCGGGGTTTGTTGTTTGAAGGTTTGGGTACATTTTATCCCCTTCCTGGCAATAGTGTGTGACAAAAGCATCCTGTCAGCTGAAACTGAACTCCTGTGCTGATGGCAGGTGCTCAGGTAGTTCTGAATCTAACAGTAGCTTAATATTTGTCCACGTGCAATGCAGTAGTGCTGAAGAAATGCAGGTCTTTCACAATGTAACTATCTGAATAAAACCTGAGAGATTTTTACCTTTTTTGGGGCAACTGATTTTCTCCAAGTGTTCTACTCCATTGGTGCTTCTCCACATTTTCTCTTTATCACAGTTTAAATGTTGCAAAACTTGACACTTTTAAACAGGGAGTGCAATAGTCTTCCAAGCAGCACTAAGGGAATAAATGTTATCCACCCCAAAATGCCCTTCCTTGCTCAGTTCAAGTTTAAGATTAAACAGCTTTTGAAGAAAAAAATCATGCCTTCTGTCTGGTTGTAGATTTATTCTCTTAAGCTCACATGGCTATTTGTCAGGGTAACCATCACTTTAGATAAGCTGTAGTCTGTCAGATGGTAGAGGACAAGTCCTGTCTCATCTTCCATACAAAGTGGGACTTTCGGTCTTTCAGTTCTTTTTTGACTCGAGCAAGACATGACTGACATTTAGATTCTTTTCTGATCATTTGATTGGCACTAATATTTGTAAAACAACCCTCTTCCTGCCATGTCTCATGCTCTGAATAGAAAAGTATTCCAAGTGAATTGTAACTTTGCACAACTTCACCCTTTTTGCAAATTCGGAGAGGCATCGTTGTATCAGTGACGATAAAAATCTGAAATTCTGGGAAGCAGAAGGCTGCAAAGAACCTGGCATTTAATACTGACTGACTTGGCTTTGGGCTGTTCTGAAGTGTGCAGTATTTCCTTTCCGGTGTCTTAAATCTAATCCTTGCCACACTTTATGTAATTAGTTTCCTGGCCTCTACCAGACCACTTGTGACTTCCAACTATCATACAAATCAATCATCTTATTTTTTTTTGATCCCTTTTTTATCTCGGGCACTGACTTTTTACAATGAATTTGAACTTGACTGCCTCTCCAAGTGAGGGGTGGTTTCTTGCAGGTGCACCTGGAAGGCGGATGTTGTACTGAATCCAGGATGTAATGGAACCTTCTTTCTCTCACTGTTTGAGTTGTGAAGAGCCACAGTCAGAAGCTTTGGAGGGGTTTGGTTGCATAGCTGGAGTTCATGTCTGCACTGATGTCCAGATACATTCAGTCATTTGCTTATCTGGCATTTTAAGGTAGTAAAAAATGCATACATTTTGCAGGCCTTCCTCACAGTTTTCTGTCTAGAGCTCCTACCATCCTTTGGAATGTTGTTCCCCAGCAGAAAACAACCAGGGGCCCTGGCTCTGAGTGACACATGCTCCTCAGAGCAGAGGTGGGGACCTGCAGGGGTGCTCTTGCCTGGCCTAGATTGACCAAATGCTGCTTTGAACTGGGTGCTGCTTACTGGCTTCAACTTTCTAGTGATAGTGCACCTACAGTTCACTGTCACCACAGTGTGGATCATGGCCTTTCTGAGCTGAGGCCAGAAGTGACAACTGCTTCATGCATTTAGACTAAATTATTACCATTTGGAGAGAAAGAGCGTGTTTCTTTTTGTGGTTTATCAAGATATTTAAATTAATTTTTCTTAAACAATTATGTCAGTAGGTATCTCTGTATGAATTCCTTCATTTTGGGTGAACTGTTCCTTACTTAAACTGAAATTATCCTTTCAGTTAATGTCTGGCAGGTAAGAAATGTTTCGAAAGCTAGGTGCTGATTTTAATGACATGAGCTCCTGCTGGAAAATTAAGTGGAAGCTGTGTGCTTTTAATTTTTAACACTAAATAAAACCATTTGCATGAAGAACTGGCAACTTTGTTGGGAAAGGGTAGAAGTAAACCCATCCATTCTGCTATCTGAGATCCCAACCCCTTTCCTCACTCCCACATCAAGCTCTGGGGCTGTTCCTACACTCATCTGGCTGTAGGTGTTGGTCTCAAGGTGTGTCTCGACTCGGTGTTCTTTGATAAGTACACAGGAACTCTGGACTAAGGGGGCAATTCATGTTTTGGGTTGACACTGAGGATGGGAAGCCTTGACTGTGCCACAGGGAGGTCGACTTGAGTGCCCACTGCCCACTGCGTGTGACACAAGCTGGGAAGCTGGGGTGACAGCTGAGGTGTCTGCACAGCTGCCCATAGTCCTGACAAGGCCCTGAGCCTTTGGCCGGACCTTGGAGCGCTGTGCCTGCATTGCTGCTGCAGCACAACGAGCCAAAGCCAGGCAGTGTCCTGTTCCTGGCTCAGAGGTGTGCTCGTAGCACCGTCCTGGGCAGAGATCCGTCCCTGCACCGTGGCCTCCTGTCTTTGACTCCAAGCAGTTGCTAAGAAGAGCACGTTGCTTGTTGGAAATGAAGAGGCAGATTTGGGGCAGAAGACAGCTCTTGAGCATTTCAGATGTCCAAATATCCTAGAACTGTTGTTCACCAAAGTTCTACAGGCGTATGTTAATGTTTGCAGCTTAACGGAAACCAAGACCCGGATTTTTCTTCTGCTCTAATTTTACTCTCCATCCTGTATTTACTGCCAGTGCTAAAGATTTCTCAGCGTTGGCTAGTTATTTTGTATAACTGCATTAAAGGGAAAACCGCTGTAATTTTTTCTTTTCTGATCTGATTTATCATTACTTGTCTACTGTGCATCGTACTGTCAACTTCACCTCATGTGTTTCATGTGCAGACTAAAGTGAGCAAACGATACTTTCCCTTCACAAAACAGGAGCCTTCAGAAAACTGATGGTTAACAGGATCTGCTGTTAGCACCAAGGCCTAAAGAGAACAGGTGGAAACTAAACCCTGTCCCCTGAGGCCAATAAAATAGCTGTTTGGTCCCCTGTGTGTAACCTCCTAATAACTTTACTGGGCAGCCTTAAGATCCCTTGGGGGCTTCTCTGCAAGAGCATTCCCTCTCTTTGTTCAGATTGCTTATTAAAAATGATTTTATAATGAAGTTGCCTCAAATAGCTGCTACTTTCCTGCTTGTCCTTGAAGCACTGTTTGCCCTGGTGAAGAATCTGAAGACAGCTATCTAGGGCTGTTCTCTTGTTCAAAACTTTTACTGAACTACTGCTACACTTCTTTTTTCTTTCTCTTTTTCTCTTTTTTTTTCTTTTTGACTTCCCTGCTGTGAGCCAAAGGAAGCCTCTTCATCAGCAGCTCAGCGTTGTACCTTTAATTCCCCTTTGAGGCCATCCCTGTGGAAAGTTTGGTTTGGTTGCCACACAAAACGCTGTGTCAGTGACTTGTTTGTTGCCTGAGAGAGAATGAATGTTGCCTTCTTTTTGTGTGGCCAAATTATTGAGTGCAGGGGCGAAGATAAAGGCATTGTCAAATAATGAGGAGAGGTGGGAATACTTTTAAAGTCAGAAAGTGTTTCTGGTTGACTTGGGAGAAGGAGTACAAGGAATGGCAGTGTGTGTGTGGATGTGGGACTTCCCTGACATGGCTCCAGGTGAAATCTGTGGATGCTCTGGTTCTTCCTGGCAGTTTTGCACCAGTGAAACATTTCCTCTGTAAAAGTTCCAACATTTGTGAGCGAGACCAGCCCTTTGCCCATGTGGAAACAGCTATGGGTAAAGGTAAAGTATTAGAAGAACTTTAATTAATGTATGTTTTGTGTCTTCACAGAATAACTGGTCAGAGCTGACACAAGCCTGGTGCCTCTAATCTTCTCTTAGCTGCCCAAAAGCTTGGCGTGTGCCTGGCCCCCAACGCTTTGGCACAGTTGGAAGGAACATTTCGTGTTCTCCAAGGCTGATAGAACAGTCAATTAAATGCACTGCCCTGGAAGTCCCATGGGGAACTCTGTCTAATAGCTGCACTTGAAGATAATATCAGGTCTCTTCTCTGGTTCTGTTCTGAGTAAATGGGGCAGCTTGTCTCTATATGGGGTTTTTGGCTGTTACTATTAATTATGGGCTTACTTTACTGTGAGTTTTCTGGCAGATACCCTCAGGTAGGGGTTTCTGTGCCTTTATAATGAAGTACCATGCAAACTAGAGCAACAGAAAAGCTGCAAATGAGTTGAAAAGTAATTTTGACAAATGAAGACTGATAAGTATTTGCAAAATGTTAATCATCCAGTATGAAAATGTATGTGTCTGTGTACATTGGATTATAGTTCAGATACTTGAAAACTGCAAATCAATATATTCCAGTTCTGCTCCCACTTCATTTCTTTTTCTGGTTGTTCCTATGGAAGCAGACATGATGGACACAGAAATTTTCTTTAATGTTTGAAAAGTCATTTGGAGGCCCATGTTTTAAGGATGATGAAGTGTTAGGAGAGCATTAAGGGGTTTCTGACATTAGAGATCTAAATTCTGTTAGAGTGGTTGATAGATATTAAGAGATTGTGGACGTGACTCAAATTTAAACTTTTTGTGCATGCAGGCAGTAAATACATTGGGAATGACTGTAGTGTTCTCTTATACCTAAGTCTTGCTTTATAATTTTATAGGAGTTGCTCTTGCATGTTTTGTACCCTTCTTTTTTCTGTTAATTCCTAAGGCTGCTCATCTGATGTAGGAAATAGTGAATGAAGTCATGAACACCTCCTGTGGTGTGATGCACTTCAGCAAGGAAAGCGTAGGACTGCTCTGAATCCTATTGCAGCTGCTTCAGTGAACCCTGTTGGCTGAAATGTGCTTTCTTCAGCCCTCTTAGCCCTGCCTGGTTTTTTGTTTTTAAAATCTCCTGTCTTTAGAACTCTTGCAGCTGTTACATGAAGTTACTGTTTCCAGCTTGATGAGAACAGCTGCCCACAATTTTAGTGTGTTCATTGGTTATAGAAGAGAGCTGTGTTATGGGCTGAATCTAAGCTCAAAAATATCTGATATTCTCCACATTCTAAGACTTTAATCCAACTCTGAGAGCAGTAGGAGTTGTTGTTTGCAAAGTCATTAAGTTAATTTTTTTTACAGTTTTTGAGTGTCTTGGGCAGCAGCAAACTGACAGAAGACACTTCTCCAAATCTACTTTTATATTCTGCATATTTTTCAATGCAAACAATATGAAAGCAAATAGGAAGTGCTACTGCTCGTGACTTTCTTCTTTAATATAAGGGTTGCATATTTTGGCTCTTATTTGTCAGGGTAAAGCCAGCTTAGACTCAGACTCATAGCTAACTATGCTTACAGGGAAATGCCTTTGATTACATCCTTTGCAATAGCTTCCTAAGAAATAGTTGTACTTAGTAAACAAGAGTTGTGCAAGACTCATTTGGTTTGATTTGAGCAGTTCCTTGAAGTCACCTCAATCTTTATAGAAAGGTGAGTCTTTGTGAGTAGGTTGCCAGCAAATGCAGCAAAGTGTTGGGTTTAAATTAGGATTAAAATTAGGACTAAAACATGATCTTCGTACCATATGTTCAAAGATCAGAAGTCCAAGTGGGTGGGGTTTTTCTATGGATGTATCACTGCTACCTTTTTTCACACTTTGAGAAGAATCTGCGGAGCTTTCTGCTTACATTCATTTCACTTCATGACATTATTTATAACACAATGCTACATTTTTTTGTAGTAAGGCTGAATTCTAATGATTCTAAAGCAAGCTCAGTCATAGGGACTTCTCCAAGGTTGGTATCTGAACCAAAAAAAGCACATTTTATTATCTGAATTTTGAAACCAGGGACTGATTCCATCATTCCTAATAGACTCATTTATTTGACAGTGCATTGTTGGACTTGTGCACTTGCCATCCTGACACAGCTATTGAACCTGAAAAGGGCTCTTTAATGTATGTTGATGGCTAAGCTTATTAGGACTGTGAAAATATTGGAAGTTTTGCAGCCTTTCCCTAAGCACATCAACCTGGAGTTATTTAAATGTTGAGCCCAGCTGGGAGCACAGTCTGATGCAGACAGCAACTAAGGCAGCTCCTTATGGCAGATCAGGTAATCATTCCAACTCGTAATGAGGAGCTTATTCTTAATGTTATGACCAAATGATGGTGATATTTGTAAAGCTCCTAATTTAAATGCAGTTTTGCTGGTCAGGTTTTTCTTCCTCGAAGTCTCCTAGCATGACGAAGTATAAAGGACAAAAAGTTTCAAAGGGCAGTGTGGGTCAATCTGAAGAACTAAAACTTGCAGCTGAAAAGAAGGAACAGAAACAGATCAACCCAAAATGAAATAAAAATCCTGAGGGAATTTGAGAGACAGACTCCTTAAAATTCAACTTTTTTTCTTTCGTTTTCAGAACACTTGAATAGTTTTGAGCTGTACTGACAAAATGCTATGTGTTTGTGTATATTGCTTAATTGGGGGCAGTGGGAGAGCAAGGAGGGAGGACTGTGCAGACAGCATTTCAGAAATCTTGCTAGATGTGTTACAGTTAGAAGTACAGATGATTTTTGAGGTTTACATGGATCAGAACATAGTGACAGATACTTTGGTTCAAGTGTGGGTTCTTCAGTGTCACCTGCTTTTGTAATCTGCACGAGTGGTGGGACGATGGTCATCTGCTTACCCAAACTATGCCCCCACACAAACTCCTTATGCAAAATTCTCTATTAAACTGAAAGAGGCAGGAAAATGGTGCCTGGTGCTAGTTTAGTATAGAGGAATGGTTAAATTTTCTGTTGTGTCTTAGTAGTTGTGTTCCAGTTGAAAACATGAGAAAAAATACAGCGCATTCACAGTAAGACAAAATGACACAATTTTTCTATAATACCAAAATTACTTTGAATTAGCTGTAGGTGCCCTATGAAAGAATAGTTAAAATATGTGAAAGAATAGTTAAAATATACTGATGTGCTGATTGGTGCACATTGAGAAGAGCATCACAATATCGAAAGAACCTTTTTTCTAAATATGTTTTATGCAGGGGAGGAGAGAAAGAGAATGTCAGTAACAGAATTACATCCTCCAGTGTAATTACACCTTTGAATTCACTTTAAATATCCATTGCTACTTTATCTCTTACTTTTATAAGACACTGTAGTAGAACCTTGATTTGGTATTTAACCCCACTGCAGTCACCTTGCCTTAAATTACTTTATTGTCTAGGTTTGGATTCACAGTTCACTTGATCAAAGGAATAGATCTCACCTGAACAGAAGTTACTGTAGGTTTTAAGGGATTACACCTGGGACTTTGGGAAGTTTCCTATCTTAACCTTACTGCCATAAATGGTGAGATTCCTGAATTGAACTTGAACTGGACCTTCAATGAGTTACTGTAAAAAATATAAGCAGTGAATTAAATAGTGAATTAAATAGTGAATTAAATAAATTCAATCCTTGACCAAGAGGATGATGACTTAGCTGGAAAAACTACGACTTGTGAGATGTTTTTGTTATCTGGCTTAGCTTCCCCTGTGCGTATGAGAGGTTTTCATTTGAAGTGAGCACAAACTATCAGTTGTGAGGTGCAGCACTGTCACTTGCTCTACAACATACTAGGCACACCCTCAAAGCAAAGCAATTTCCTCTTTCTTTTTTTTTTTTTTTTTCTTTTTTTGAGGTGTTTACCACCAACTTCAAAAGCCAGTTCACAAGAGTGGTGATGTTCTTGCAGTTTTCTGGAAATTCAAATAAGCCTTTATTTAATCTCTGTGCAACAGAGGTAGGGAAACCTCTGGTTTCAGAAAGCCACTACATGACCAAAGGCATTTAGTGATTTCCTCTTAGATAAAGCCATCAGTTGATAACCATCCTTCCCACCAATGTTTGTCTGAAGAGCTGTTGCTTTATCTTTGTTACTGTTACCTAACTGATATGGGGGTGTGATTCTTGCTGGCTCTAAAGGCAAATTCTACAGATAAGGCAAGTTTCCTGTTTAAAGTCTTCACATTTCTTTCTCTCTGACCCTTTTTTCCTTTTCCCTGCCTATATTGGTGGCTTAGTCCAGAGTTACGGTCCCTGAAGTAAAAGTGGAAGTAAAGGGATCATTCAAAAAGATGATTTTACATGCTGTTTGAGGACATAAGGGTACTAAAGGCTGGCTGAAAATAATTTTTCTGTTAAACAGAGCTTTAGATATTTCAAAAAATATTTCACTGAAATAGTCTCAATTTTTTCCTGCAGTTTTCAGAAGGGAGATAAGAAAACCCCTTGTTAAGTCAGAGCAGGGTGAGTCGTCCTTCACGTGGAACGGTGGTGGCATGACTTTAAGAGCTGGCCTAGAAATGAGGCAGTTCAGGTACTTCAACCTTAAATTTCCACGTCCTGTCAACAGGACTTCACCACCTCACTGTCAGCTGTTTTGAGAGTACATTTTAGCACGAAATCCTGTCTTTAGAAGCAGTAATGTAAATTTCTCTGGAACATTTTGTCTTTGAGAAGCCAGCAATGTTGACACCAAAAAATTCCTGTTCTAACGGGGAACCTTAAAAGAGAGAGACAGAGAACCTTAACTTGAGAACAAATTATTTGGGAAGTTACTATTATTCGTTGTGAAAGTAATACCTGGCAATCTCAGTTTACAAAAGAAATTCACTTTACTGTGGGTTCATTTGCTGCTTTTCACTGGTGTTGGAGGGGAGGTTGTATGACAGCACTGCAGGTAGGAACCCAGCACCTGCTTTGTAAATAAACTGCTTTCCTCACTCCAGATTGAATCAGCACTGGACTTGGGGTCCAGCCCAGTAAGTGGTGCTGTGTTCTGGTAAGTGCACACTGGGGAGCTTTACATGTAACTGCTCATTTTCTTGTCTGCAGATCCTGAAATCACAAAGCTGAGCATTTCAGTGTGATGGATCTTTTACTGTGTGTTCTGCATAAGCAGGAAGGACTCTCTGCATAGCTGTCGTGGGCAAAGGCCGTCCAGTGAATCTTACTTGTCCTGTTGTGTCAGGTTTGGCTTGCATAGTCCAGATGGCTTCATGGCACTGGCATGGGAGCCTCCGTGATGCTTCTCTCCAAATCAGGCTTGATAGTGCTCATTTTGTCAACCTAAAGGTCTACTCAGGAGTTAGAAATTGAATGCAAAAGTTTTGACATGGATCCCTCCCGCTGGTGGGATTTGGGTCGCTGTTGAGGACTGGAGTATCCCCTGCAAAAGTTTGTAATATTCCATTCTCCCTCTTCCCTTTCCTGTCCCTTTGCTAATCCCCACACAAAATCTGTCCTAGACACTTGTCATTAAAAATGCTTCTATTTCTAAATAGATAAATTACCAAAGTGTAAATGTCGTTTGCCCAAAGTAAGAAAATAATTTAGGAAGCTAGTTCTAAGTGACATACCTCCAAAAAATTCTCTTTATTACGTTAGTTCATTGCTGGGTAATAAATCCAGAAAAGAGCTCTTAATTGACTCTTTAACTAGTTTCGGCTCAAGTTAGTGTTGTCTGCTTTTAACTTCTATTTTTTTCCATTTTTTTCATATTTTTGCCATCACTGCACACAGTTAAATGGAGAGGCTCTTTGTGGGGGTTTTGTGCTTCCTGCACATTTGCTCCCAAATGGTTCTGAGGTCATATTTCTATTATGATTGCTATTATTAGAGCTCTAAAGAGAAGGAGGAGGAAAGGGGGAGCAAACACAAAGAGGAAAGGAGGTAGTGACCATTTGCCTAAAAGGTATGTGCTGATCCAGTATATTTGCACCTCTTAGAAGAGAAACAGAAGCTTCAGCAGAAGTAGGGGGTCAGACTGTGTGTAAAGGAAAGACCACGGGAGCTGAGGGATGGCACATTTCTTATTTGCTCCATTAAATCTCTGGAACTTCTGTTTGCTTCCAGTGACATCATAACACATCACACCTCGACTTCCATGCAGCAGGGTAAGCATGCCCAGATCATAAAATTAGAGCCTAAGTTCTTAGCCTCTTTCAAAAGATCATTTCTAGGATACTCTAGGAATCTGCATG
The DNA here is from genome assembly GCA_013398015.1 of Oreocharis arfaki. Lineage (NCBI taxonomy): Eukaryota > Metazoa > Chordata > Aves > Passeriformes > Paramythiidae > Oreocharis > Oreocharis arfaki. The sequence goes on along the minus strand of VZRR01006484.1, from coordinate 794,815 downwards.
CAACAGCAACTACCGACTGAAATCTGGCTCTGTCTCTGCTCTGAACAGATCATATTCATAAAAACAACCTTCTTCTTTTTACAAGAAGCCTTCACTTCTTTAATTGTTGCACTCTTCATTTTCCTCACAGAGCTTTTCCCCTCAAAGACACGATCAAAGACAGGTACAGTGACATTAAAAAAAATGGGGAAGTTGTGTATCTTTTGGAATCAGTAGAAAAGCTGCCCTTGGTTTTTGAGCCAGAAGAGCCACTTCAGAGCCACTTTGTTCATTGTCAAGTGCTGTAGCTTCTTTATTCCCACGGTGGTACAGCATACTATATTTAGTTGTTTTTCACTCTATTGTACAAGTATGAACTTTGATAAGGAAAGAAGCTAGGATCTTATCAGACTATTTGCCAGTAAAGCTGGGGTAATAGAGTTCTCCCAAACTGCCCTCTCTGTGTGTAAGTTCTCTACTTATCAAATGCAGCACTCTTGGTGCTTTAAAATGAGTTTCAAAAAACCATCTTTATTCCTCATTTTAAAAGAAGTAAGAACAATTCCACAAGCTGTTCTGTTTAACGCTTCATTGGTTATTTAATATAAATGTGAATCCTAAGCTACTTGATTTTTACTGCGTTTTTGTCAGATGATTTTTTAAATTTTATTTTTGGTGCTTAGTGCTGAGAAAACTATTTTTCATTTCGTTTCAAACCATGTGTTTTCATGGAAACAAACCATCTAGAACACATTGTATTTTTATGAAAACACAAGCTTATTAAATGTCAAGCAGTTTATGTTTTCCTGGCAGTCATCTTGAAATTGGCACATTCACTGTGTCAGTGTTCTATGATGTAAGTTTTAAACTGTCACATTGTCAATGTTCAGACGTTAAGAGGTCTGAAGTCTCACACATGGGGGAGGAGGAATTAGGCTCTTGTCAATGAGCAGGTGGTGATAATTTAGGCACATTTGTTTGAGGTTTGTATTAAGTTAATAGAAACTCTCTAGTCTGAGTATCCTCAAATATTTAAGCTGATAAAGAGGTGGCGTCAATGTTGAAGTCAGAGTCATTTCTGCTTACTAAGGGCTGACTATAAATATCAGGGTTGCTGGTGGAGCTTGAAGTGTCTTTGCACATTTAACTTTATCACTCAGCTCATGCATTGCAGAAATTGCTTTAAAAAGCAGGGGAGGTGGGAGGAGCTGCACTCATGGCTGTACATACCCTGCACCTCTGGAGCTGCTGGATCCTGAGGGCTGTGTAGGGAGGGCTTGGACACGGCTTACCCATTTTGGGATTATAACTGAGGGTCACATTGTAACAGGCTGAACAATTCCTTTGAAAGCAGAGTGGCTCCTGGAAGAGAGAGGAGCCTCCTGAGTGAGTTTCTGGCCCTGTGTCAGTGAGGGAGGCCGTGTTGGACGAGCCGTGGTTGATCAGGAAGTGATCCTTGTTTTATGGGCACTGCACTCACATCCCAGTCTGTCACTGCTCTGCTGGCAGGAGAGATGGGCATCAGGCTGTTAAATAGAAGATGAAGGAAGCATTTGATGCATCTGGAACAAAATGCACAGGTCATAGTAAAGAGAATTTTATCTTCACTGAGATAGGAAATACTTGTACAAGAAAATCCCTTTTAGCTCTCCAGCCCTCGTCATCCTTACACTTCAAACAATACCCACAGCACTACCACCCCACTAAGCTTGACATTTCCAGTATATGTGGATTAGCAGGCAGTAAAAATAATTTTACATTTATCATGCTGTGCTGTATTTTATAGAATAAACTGATGTTGATTTTATGGTTGAATTCAATGTGACTCTACTCAGAAATAGCTCACATGCAAAAATCTTCAGGATTAATTTATGAGTTTAGTTGCATATATTATCCTATCACATTATGCAAATAATTAGGAAGAAAATAGCTATTTAGCTTATTTATTATCTCTATAGGGAAAACGTACACATTTTACATGCATGTTTCAACTATATTTCATCTTCTTGTGATTGTGAAAAAGCCTTTAATATATTTCTTTACCATGAATTTTAAATTTCACAGTGGAATTAGCTAAATGGTTTGTTTTGCAATCTAATGGATGGGATTTAAATCCAGTTTTTCACATCACCCAGGCAATGTTTTCCAGTATTCTTTTGACTCTGTTCCGTGGTTGTCTGTTCTGTGCACCAAAACCAAAGACAATTCCTCAGTGCTGGAAATCGACTTTAAAGCAGTAAAGATGCTCGAAGTTCCTTACTCAGTTTGTCTGACAGCTGCTCATCTTTCAAACTCTCCGAGGGGTTATTTGTCCACACTTGAGCCTGTGTGGAGTCTCAGTGGGGAGCTGTGAGCAGTCCCCGTTCTTGGCCAGCCCTGGGTGGCTGAGATCAGGCTGAGATCTGTGAGGTGCTGGTTCTTCCCTTCCCAGCTCCGACTGCACAACCTGACTGTGCCATGAGCATCACCTGTCACTGCCTCAGAGCTGTCCTTGCGTGTGTGTCCCAGCAGCTCTGCCTGTGGCTGATGACAGACACCGACCCGGTGACAAGCTCAATGACTCGTGAAATCCCGGCCCCCGGGGCACGTGCTGGTTATTTATTGTCACACACAAACACAAAGCAGACAGGGAATTTATCACTTTGCAATTTCAGTGACAAAGGGGTGTTTGATTTTTTGAAAGAGGCAGTGAATGTTTACAGAGATTTGCATAACAGCCATTTTTCATTTCACCTTGCTGATGGACACAGTGGATATGTGAGCCTGGCTGTATTCGGCTACAATTGCCAGTATTGTTTTTTCAGTGCTGACCTATGTGTGTAAGCATCGTAGATCTTGTACCGTGGATCAGAATATATCAGGTGTGTTGGTATGAAGCTGTCATTTAATTTTAAGGGAAGGATGAAACTATATGAATGGTGCTGAGCCACGATGTCATGAACTTTGTACTGCCTAGACTCTGTATTTGTACTGGGATTTTCTTCTCCATGTAGTAGCAGAATAATTTTCTGATTTTTCCCCAGAATAGCTTTCCTTTCTGTTTTATCTCTTATATTAGCAGTGTTACTAAAGGAAATTTTAAGTTCTTAGCCTTATCCACGAGCCAGAGGGAGATTTACTGGAGATGTGTCAATATCTGTTTTTACTAATGTTGGTACACTGTGTGCAAACTTCTCTGTACATGTTTTCAACTTATTTGTATCTGAACTTGGTGTAGACTGAGCGTAAAGACTCCAGAACACTAAAGCCATGTCTGCTTTGCCAAGTCATGCAAACGAAAGGGAATGGATCTAACACTGCACAGCACTTGCCCCAGAGGATCTGACATCCACACTGTTTGTGGCTGGTCTGTTGATTTTGGAGTAGATCAGGTGTGGTGGCAGGAAGCCTCTTGCAGTGAATTCCACATTGTCTGGGAGGGCATCTTCCCAGTCGTTTCCTCAGAAAGGGACCCTGTTCATGTGCTCTCGGGCCACTCTGATCCAAAGCACAGGGAAGTGATGGGGACAGCTGCTGCAAAGCACCCTCCTGATCCCAACAGGAATGCTCTGGGAGACACACACTGAGAAGATGCAAGGGCAATTTCTGTATGGGACTGAAAATTTCCTAACCGAAGTGGCGTTTGCTGTACCAGCTCTGCTAAACTACCTTTGGCAAGTCTCCTTTATGTTCTCTCGGAATGGTCCCCGTGGCTGCTGCCCATCTCAGTCACACTGTGGGAGCAGAGGACTCCTCTGCTGCTCCAGAGGCCACCCGTGTGCACAGATGCATTGCCAAGTGAAGAGCTTTGGGAAGGGACGAGGTTCATTCCTTACACTGTACAGTGACTGCCGAAGGTTCATCGTACACTTTTAGCAATGCCTCTGTTCAGAACTAACTGGTGGTTGGAGAATGCTCCTTGTATTGTTCTTCAGTTTGTAAAGGGAAGTCAGATTGATCTTCTGGGCCTTTTATTTCTATTTCCATGCTGTAGCATATCCAGTATAAGAACCTGAAGTTCATTCCACTGTTTAAGGAAGTGCTGGAATTCAATATCAGTAGTAGCAGTCATCGTTATTATTATTATATAAATTACCACATACAGAGCCAACATTTAGTAGGGTAAAAGGGAGAAAGGCTGTTTTGTGTCCCCTGCACATCATAAAACCGATCAGTGAAATGCAACTTTTAATGTTCCTTTCTATTGTTCTTGTATGGATTCATTCAAAAGCTACATTGCTCATTTTGGAATTTATTGCTTCCAGTGCTCAAAGCAATGGAGATATACAGAGAAAAGAAGAAAACGAGGAGGTTCTCCATAAAGAATGACTTTCCACACAGAACCCAATTCTTTTGCAGGTGTTCACGTGCGACCTTTTTCTTGTCATTATCTATGCACACACAGCCTCTGATTCAGAAATGTTTTTGGCAGTGTAATGTACGGCGGTAAAGCTTTCACTGCCTTGGCTTACTCACTCAAAATTAGCCCTAGTAAATACTAACTTGGTGTGATTTGTACAGTGCTGACAATGTGTTGCTTGGCTGAGTAACTTGTAAAAAAGACTGCAATAATTAGCTCCTACAAGTTCACATTTTCTTTCATATTTGAATATATGGATTGTCATTTGCTGCCAGGCTCTGTGTAAGTGTGTCAGTAGTTCCTCACATTGACTTTTTGGTCCTTGGAACTGCTCAGCAATCTCTGGTGCCTCCATCCATTTGCATGCCTATGGTGAGCTAAAACCATATCTTTCTACCCATCCTTTCTTGTAGTGTTACATCAGAATGGAGCTCCAGAATCTCCTCGGATTCTGGGAGGATGTGTTTTCCTCTGAGTCACTGTTTCTGTTCTGCGTCAGCACTGGTTCATTCTCTAATGTCAGTCAGCTTTGTTTCCTCACCTCAAAAGCATCTAATAGTATTAGGGAGTATTTATTTATGTTTAGGTCATCAGACCTTTGGTTTTTCTTTTGAAAGTTTAATCTAAACATTGCCGTCCTTTCTGGTCATTACTTTATTAGTTCCATTTGCTGGCAGTGAAAAGTGTGTCCTTTTCCTTCAGGTCTTCATTTTCAATAGAAGCAGGAAGCCCAAGCAGAGAATGCATCTTGTTTTGTTTTTCCCCTCAGAATTTCAATATATTATATTTATCAAAATTTCATCTTTTTCCATGCTCTTTTGCAGGCATACTGTTACTGATGTGAATGAGAGAAGTCATGGACAATGACTGTATTATGGCACATGTGTTAATGTGTTTTTCTTTCTTTATGTTTTCATTTTTAATGTTACATTTCTTTTTTGTTTGAAAAGAATACATTTTAAAGAACTAAAAAATTTAAAAAGCCCTTCCACTGGAAATGTGATGATTTGGCAGGGAAGGCACGAACAATGGTGGTTGGTGCAACAGAATTTTGTTTTTCAGTCCTTTGCTTACACAAGCTGGTACTGAGACCTTGAATTTACATTGCCAGCATAGAGAGATAGCCACAAGAACTGCTCTGTAATATCCTTTTAAACAGTATTTTTCATCCACCTATAATGAAAGGTGTCTGTTTTATGTTGCTGCCCATTCATCATTCCTTGGACACCTGCTGCCTCAGTCAGTTACTTCTTAAATCTGAGTTAACCTTCTAATGTAATCCTGTTCTCCTTTCTTCCTTGCTTAAACCTATTATTCCATAAACCAGGCAGTCCAACATGAGTCCAGTCACCTGTGAGCACACGGTGTAGGGTTTAACATCTATCACTTGTGCGTGCTGTTCCTTGGAGCAGTGGATTTTCACCACGTCTTTATGAGCAGAGGAGCAAAGTACCCAACTCATCTGAGCTGTTCATTATGTGCTCAGGGGTTTGCTGTATGTTTTCCCTTCCTGGCTTTGGACTGCACATTGTTCTCTAATTCATTCTGCAGTCAAGAATGGAACAATTAGCCACAAACTCTCAAGCTCTGGCAGATGATTAATCAAAAAAAAAAATTAACTTTGGCTGATAATGCCTCTGTGTGAATTATGAGCTGGCTGTAAGCCAGGGAATACTCCTATTGTCCTCTGTACAGACGGCCCATCCTTCCAGGCTCAAGTGCACCAGAAGCAGTAACATTTTTCATCTTAGAGAATTTTAACCATTACATTCTAGAGCTTTTTAACTCCTTAGGACAGTGTTTGTGAATCTCTCTTAGCCAGCTACCATGTAATCCTCAGGGAAAAAGCAATTGTATTTCAGTATAATTTGGCAGTTGAAGGGGGAAGTTGTAAATGAAGTTTAAAGCATTTAGGTAAACAGCCACATTGCAAAATCTTATTGTTATAATTACAAAGGTTTTAATTAAATATGTCAGCCACAAAAAAATTCCTTTGTAGGCCTCTGCCAGTGATTGCAAATCAGTTTCCATCTGTGCTTTGGTATTGACACATAGCCAAGTTCCTCTGAAGGGTATATTTATGTTACTTTTACTGTTAGTTCTCTTTTTTGCAATGTTTTCCTAGGCCCCCGTCCTGTACCTTCCCCTGGCCCCCAGCTGGCAGCCTGAGTAACGCTTGGGCAGTGGGGTGCTTTGGGCTGCAGAGTATTGGTGATTCCAAAAGCTCCTCAATGGCATTAACAATTACCTGCCTCAAATGTATTTATTTCTGGGGAAGGGAATCTCGGCTTCGCTTCCTAAACACAGTCTGGTTTGCTTACTAATAAGCATTATGAACCACTCCTCTGAGCTTGGATTTGTCAGCTCAGATCTCTGGAAGTCTTCCTGGATGACAGTGCAAATCCGTAGTTCTGCTTGGGAACAAGTGTCATTTCCTCAGTGAGCCTAGAAAGAAATTTTTTTCCCCTGAAAAACACTGATGAAACCCATGCTACATAAAACCTGGTTTTGCTCTGAGAAGGAGGATTAGTGTGTCTGCTTCTCACAATTACTTATCTGTACTGCATACATATGGAATTGTTTTTCATCCATCAGCAGAAGGATTTCTAGAAAAGTGCTCCACTCCCAGTATAGGGGTGAAAAGCAGAGGCATTACAGAAGAGCAAGAGCCTGGGATTGCCTTGTGTGCTTTTCAGCTCTTTACTGGATGATTGCTGATTCCAAGGTTGTACTTTTCAAATTCAATCTTTTAAAAAAAAAAAAAAATTGCTGTTATAGGTGAATGGAAAAATACCCAAGACAGAGAGTGAATCTCTGGGGCACTAATAATTAGAAGTTGTTGCCAAGACTTTACACAGTGCTCTGAAATTTTCATTAATATTTTATTTCATTCCTGATTAGCACATGGTGTTTGGCCCATTTCAGGACTGATTTGGTGGGCTTCCAATACAGGAGCCATAGCTTAGCTGAGTACTTACTGTGAAGAGGTTTGTGTAGGATCCAATTAGAGTTTAAATTTACTTTCTTACTCATACTTCACATTAACAGTTCCAAGGATTAATTTATAGGACTCAATAGTGACTGCCAGGGGGAAAAAAAAGGAAAAGCAGTCAAATTAAGTATAAATGAAAAGGTATTTTGTAGTAACTTGATGAGTCTTGGCATAAGCTTGGCTGCTGTTATTTGTAGCTAGGCTGACTGATGATGAGCTTTTCCAAGTATGAAGGAAAAAAAAAAGTTCAGGAATCAGTGTCTCAAGGGGGTCATATCTGCCAGTAAGGATCAGCCTGTCCTTTGGGAGTGTGTTGGTTGCACAAGTTGTGTGAAAAATGACAAATGTCAAATTTTGAGCAGAATCTGTCCATCTGTGTAATCATATCTAGGGTTGCCCTCATTACTGTCAGAGGCAAGCACAGTTTTTGGTAGCTCAGAATCCAAACAAGGCAGGGAAGCACTCTCATCCCTAGAAGGAGAACCAAGACACAGAAACTGGAGGGATGCAAATCCTTTCCCAGCTCCCAGCTGTGGTGTTGTGTGAATGTGTCCCACACCCTTTGGGCAGAATCAGCCCCCAGAGCCCTGGTCAGCAATTCCGGCTGCCCTGGGTTTTTTCTGTTGCAGTTTCGGGGCGGGTTTTTGAGCTGCCTCCGGAGCTGTCCTCCCAGCAGAAGCAGAGGGCTGTGTTCCTGCTGTGCTGCTGTCTGAGGGTGAGCACTGGTCCCTGGCCTCGGAGCAAACCCGTGGCTGCTGCTCGAGTGCCTCTGTCCGAGGGGCACGGGAGCTTTTCCTCCTCCGCAGGCGAGTGACAGCCCAAGAGACCCCTCTGGGCTGCTGCTGGGAGCACTTCTCCTCTTTCTTCAAGCTCCTGGAGTGGTGCTGCTTAGTGGTCCCAGTAATCCCAGCTTCAGCTGTGTGTTCCCCTGTCCTGTGAGAGTCCTTTATGCCGGGTATCCCTCCCCTCAGAGACAACTTTCCAATTGTTTCACAGACCCACGGGGTCCTACTTGTTTCCCAAGTATGCTCCTGTTTTTTCTTTTTAGCTGCTGGCAACATCTGCAAGTAGGGAAACTTCTGGCACTGTCAGCTAATTGAAATTTCTGTGGGACGAAGTAGCCCCTGCTGACACTTCAGTTTAACTGCTTTTTGTTGTGTAGATCTCCAGGCTGGAAGAAATGTACTGCTTTAAGATAGAGTTTCAATTCAGACTCCTTTAGGAGGGAACAAGTAATGTTGATTGATGCTGCTTAATATTCTTTTTGTGTTATTGCTAACAATTTCCAGTCAGAAAATGTTTTCTAGTGTATTGCTTGCACTTTGCAGATTTGTTTCTCTCCCCCTTACTGCAGAACTTAATCAGAGACTTCATAAATGTGATCCTTTCCCCTTTGTCCATTCTTCTGTCACGAAATCCAGGCTTGTCCTTGCTAATAGCTGCTTCATGAAACATGAAAAATGGCTTTGGAAAGCCTCTCTTCCCTTCCTTGCTCAATAGAAAGCCTTTTACATTATTGTTTATATAGAAGAACACAGTCGTATTTATTATTAAGAAAAATATTTTCCATGCAGAAGGCCAGGCCCTGCCCCTGCCAAAAGAAGCACTCTGGTATTTAGGATATTTAGGAAGGAGTCTGGAGAGAAGGTAAGACTATGGTTTGTGATGAAGGAAAAAATCAAGTATCTGAAGCATTCACTGCTGCAAAGGAGACCTTTGTGAGGTTGTCCAAGACTTTCTGGATTAAGATTGCCCCAGTAGGCTACAGTGGGCCTTTGTAATTCACCGCTGCAGCTGGTGGCGTTCTGTGGTTGCTGATGAGGAGACTCCTTGAGGAACACTGAAGTATAACATAAGTATAAATAAATGTAAGTATAATGGCAGTATTTCCAGCTAGGAAAGTTTGTATTACAATAAGGAACAACTAACATAGCTACCAACAGCAGCCACCTCACAACAGCACAGGCTTGGTATGTTCCAGCAACCCTTGAATAATCCTTGAGTGGCCTTAGCTCTGCTCTTCAGTCTCTGGTAAACTGGGCTAGCACAGGCGTGCTTGCTGCTTTAAATCACAATACCTGGAGGTGTGAGAACGTGTGCTAAAGTTTTAGTGAGACAGATGTGAAAACTGATTTGCAACTGATACCTGAATTGACCTGAATAAAGAGCACACAGAGTGCTCATACATATCTAGGTGGAAAGGAGGAGTGACAGTAAAAAGTCTCTGAAATCTGCGAGTGTCCCATCAAAATCTGCTTTGGTAGTGCAAAATTTTTAGACTAAAAATAAAATACGTCTCTTTCTTTAAATCCAGGCTGTCTTTATGCACCACCAAGTGACAAAATAGGCCTGATTGTTTTTTCTTCTCTTTTTTTTTTTAAACTTCCAGCAGTCACCTTTAAGAATCTGACCCTTATTCTTTGTGCTAGGGAGATAATTACTCACTCTCAATTGCTATCCCTAGGACCAGTTAATGAATGCTGCATAATAAACAGAAGTAGGGCAACTGGATGAGAACAATGCACAGGTGGGTAAGAAGACTTCATTTGGTGAGAAGATAATGAACATGAGAACTTGTGGTTTGTCTAAATACCACCCTTGCCTCCTCTTCAGATAGCTCCTGCATTGTTTCTGCTCTTCCTCAGTCCATCCTTCTACTTGTTAAGTGACAAGAGGAAGGTGGTTACAAAGGAGAGAGGGGTTTCCTCAGCAGAAGAGGATCCTGTCTCTCTCACTCTATCCTAAATATATTTACTTTCTTATGTGCTATCCTGCACCTTCCCGAAAGAGGCTAATTCTGCAGGCAGGATAATCACTGCTTTGCAGTGCCTGGTTTTATTATCTCTCTGCAAGTCCTGTCCCTTTCTTCCTTAACAAAACTCTGCCAAGTCCAACTTTTGGAGAAGACAGGGTTGATTCTTGATACGTCGATTTATAATGTTAGTGCTGAGAGAAAAAGCAACTGTCCTGGCCCTACCACTGCAGGTCCTGCCAGCTGTGCTGCACAGCTGCACCTTAGCCAAGTTTTACCCTGTATCTCAGGAATATGAATCTCTCCAGTGGAGTTTAATGGCCCATGCACACACACAGGAAGGTAACACTGCTGTCCAGCTGAAGAGGATCGATGTATAATGCAGATAAGTGTTTCCTGTGCCTGACAGCCTCTCCAGAACTGAGGTTTGAGTAGCAGTGCATCTATGTTCTTAAGCCAGCACTAGCTCATGATGAGGCTGTTGTTCTGTGAAGTCAGCAGCAGAGGTGAATGACTCGGTGACAGCAATATTGAAGATGAACACAGAGCCAGGAAATTCGTTCTTTCTGCTCTGTGTTTTGTTAACCTGACTGACACACACAGAAAGGAAATGGGGTCTGAAGGTCTCTGACATGTTAACCAAAGTATTAATTGCTTCAAAATTGCAACATTTAGTTTAGTAATGTGGTTTCTGATATTCTAAACACGACTTGACTTTTTATAGTGTCCTGTTTGAACTGGAACCAAAATTAGTTGAGGTAGAATTTATCGGAGTGTGTCTTCTTGAGACTGCTTTTAAAATTTCACCTAAACCTGTCAAAGGCATGTTTAATACTCAAAATGGCAGAGACCATAGCCAGAACAGCTTCCAGCTAGATATGTGGTAGGAACATTATGCACACCATTTGCTAATACAGGCACGTACAGGCCAGCAATAGTTCCAGAATCTCTGCCAGAAAGCTAATGAGAACATAGTTGGCCATGAACTTTCCTCTGACTTGGGCAAGGGCATATCTAATTCCAGTTGTCTCATGTCCACTAGCTGCAAAATGGAGGTATCAAAGCAACAGTGCCAGAATAAATTGGGATTTCTTGAGGGTTTGCAGTGCGAGACCGAGACATGATAATGGAAGAAAGCTGCCATGGGCTGTATTTGCATAGGTGTGTGTATGTTTTTCTTGAGCAAACAGGCTGGTCGTGTGTGCCAAGAGCTCACCACATGTGTGATGGGCCGATGAGGAAACACTCGTATGTTCCATTCAGAGCAGGTTTGAAGGGGAAAAACTGAATGCAAGTGTTACCTCTTCTGTAATGGTCTGGGGAGATGTGGAGAAATGGTGTCACAGCCACAGCCTTGAAACAGTGAACCTGTCAAAGGCTGCACTCCACAGTGCTCATGGCCCTTATCACCCCAAACTGGAAGCCTTTTTTTCTTGCATAGCATCCTTTGGAGTAGGAGTTAACTTTATCTCTCAAGGATCTTGGAAAAGCATGCATGTCTCCTGGTGCTCTCCTGACTTACGGTCTCTCAGACCTTGTCCCATGGAGATAGGGAGCCCAATCAAGAGCTGTTAAAGAACTCCCTGAATGGAGAAAACTTCCTCTCCTGCTTTTGAATTCTAGCCTCCCTTCCTTCCCATGCTCTCTGCTGATAAATTTTAAGATAAGCTTTAGAACCTTTGTTTCATCTCCAACAAATCTCCACCAGCAGTCAGCATTGCCAGATTCAATGTTGCAGGGCATAGAACTACTTGGTGAAAATCCAAGTGCAGTCCACAGTGATGGTCAGCTATTAAAGGCCTCCTTACAGTAAGCCTGGTCTCCTGTGGAGTTTATTATCCAGGCTTCTCCAGCTCAGTGTGTCACAGCATCTTTGGCTGTTTTCTTCATATTTCAGCTGAAACCTTGCTGATAAGTGAGCTAGAGGTGCTATTTGTATTCCATGGATAAGCGTGTTTGAATATTCCTGCATGATACTGGCTTTTAGGGTCTGCATGGACTTAGCTGGTTGGAGGCTGTAAGCCTTGGATTTATGGGAATTGTTATTGTGTTCTTATCCTTCACAGGTGTTTGATCTATATCCACAAAAGTCATTCCCAGAAGGAATGTAACTAGATTTTTCTCTCAGATTTTTAATTTAATTGGTGATTGTTTACATGCGAATCCTTGCCAAAGTGAGATGATTTGGCAGTCCTCTGGAATGTAAAGGTTAAGTATATTGATTTCATCTTTTCCCAAAGGAGCTGTTCTTTCTGTGCAAAGAAATCGTTGGTTTTGTTCTTGTGTCTGAAACTTTGTTTACATGGGTTTAATTGAATTTTGTCTATATTGTGCAGCAAGTGGGAGATGGCAGTTTCATATAGTTCTTTCTTCCTGGAATACAGATTTTGGACTCTTGGTTTCTTAATAAATCCTGACGTTCCCTGAGCAGTAATTTTTTAGAGCTTTCAATGCCATAAATACTGAAAATAGGGAAAAACTGTCTTGCCATTACACACTCAGTTAATAGGAGTTATTTGTAGTGATAGCAGGATCTTACACCTTTGTCTTAACGTGATCAATACTGTCCTTAGCTTAAAAACAAGCATGTCTGAGTTGTTAGCTTACAAACGATGTCTATAAACCATATTTATTTGAACATTAGGCACAAGCTTCTGACAGTCTCAGCTTTTGAATTGTACATTCCTGAAGCAAAGTGAATACAAAGCCAGAATTGCTAACTTTGTTTTCAGAAATCACATATGTAATTTATTTCCCACTTATGCAGAAAGTTTGTTGGGTTTTGGATCTGTAATTTATGAGTAAGCTGTTTGTTACCACTCAGGAGTTGAACAGCAATTGGAACACCGTGGCTGGAGTGTTCTTTCATCTGCTGTAGCCTGGGTGGGCCTTGATCAGAGCAGCAGGTCTGGATGGATCACTGAGCTGCTGAATAGCCTGCTGAGGAGCTAAATGTCACAGCTCCTTCTGAACCCTGTGCTGGCCCTGCCAGTGGGCTGGGGCAAAGTGAACCCCGAAGAGATGATTTGGTAATTGCCATTGAAACTGGTGCTGTGGATCTAGCCATTTCTTTTTCTGGTCACATCTTCTATTGACATCGGTTTTCCACTTCCTTTAAATTCATCAACAGTTTTTCTCAGTGATCCTTTTTGTGATCCAGGTCCAGAAAGAGTGATTCATTTCGTAGAGCAGAGGAATGCCAGCTGTATTCTAGTTCTGCATAGTAATTTATCTCCCTTGGGTCCAGTCTGCTGGTCTAAGTTGGAAAGAAGATGATAATGAAGCAGTTGCCCGTCCCTGGGCTTCTGATCATACTCCTGCAGAATCAGATTCCAGTCTGATGGTTCAGAGACAAAGTAATTCCTGCTGTAAAGTGTGATTTGGAACGAGATAAATCAGGAGCGAATGTGATCCTTGTAAACCTAAATTAAAAATACCTCTACTTCCCCTAGCAAAATGCTTCTTTCTGCCAACCCCCCCAACACAGGGACTCAGTGTTAACAAATGAGGCTTCTCTGTAGCTGTTTCTCTTTCCTTCTGATCGTGTCAAAGTTGGCAATAGATTTCCTTATATTTTGTTTTTCTTCTCCCTCATTCCTGCAGGACTCAGTCTTAACTCAAGAATTTCTTTTCATCCATACAGCTCTTTAGGAAATTAATTTCAAATACTTGATGTTCCAAATACTTTTTGACTCTTAAGGGTATATTGCTGGACATACTGTCAGTAGTTTAAAAAGCCAGTACCCAGCAGCTGCAGGAACTTATGCCCATTATGGAAAATCCAGCATGCTTTCTTTGGTATGGCAATACCAAAAGTCTGCTGGCATACCCGACTAAAGTGCTTATAACCATATAAAGGGAATGCCTTTTAGGAATTGGATGAAAACACAGACATAATATTTTCCATCAATTAGATGTTGAGAAGTCCCAGACATACAATGCTGCAAGTGAAATGAGATGCCTTGGGAAACCTATTCCAAATGGAAATCTAATATGTGGGATCCTGACTCAGTCACCACTCCCTCCCTAACTTTTTTACCCTCCCAGAAATATATTTGGATACACTAGTAATGTAAATATAGTAACATTACACCCAGTAAATATGCACAGATTGGATCATGCGAGCTGCATGAAATGCAGCCATAGACAAACCACAAACTTGCCTATAGGTATTTTAAAAACTTGCCAATAATGCACATTTGCTGAGTTTCCTATGTTACTGCAGATGTGCAGTGCTACTATTTGTGGAATCCTTTCAGCAAACTGTGTATTATTTATAAATGGAAAATGAGGGAGTTTATGGTGAGCCTTCTGTCATAGTTGTTTGGCATATGGGAATTATAAATAGGACTGGGTAATCACTGGTGTGCTGTGTGTTTGGCACTGTGGTCATTTCTGACCCAAAGAGAAGCTGCGGGAGATAAATAAATGAAGGTCCTTACCAGCTTTTTTTTGTGTGTGTGTTGAAATATATTTTCTGTTTCACTCCCTACTTAAGCTGTAAGCTGAATGGAGTAATTTTTAAACATAATTCTTTAACTGCTCCCACAGCATGGCTCTTTTCAAAACAGTTTCCCCTAAGTGTTTGGGGCAGTTCTCTGTTAGAGTGAAACCAGCACATCATTGTCAGTGCCACTCGCCAGAGGTGCTGGAGAGCCCTCGTGCAGGATGTCCAGCTGAAGAACTGAACACCCAAAGCTGTAGGGCTGTGCTGCAGCTTGTTTTGGATGTAAAACGAAATAAATGCTTCTGAGTGCACAGTGAAGTCTTCTGCAAATCATTTGCAAGAGGAAGTGTTTTCTGAACTCCATGGAAAGCTTGCAGGCCTGGTCTGCAGAAACACCAGGAACAACACAGCACCCAGAAGGTACCATTTGCTTCCTCCCAGCCTAGTGAAGGTGGAAAAGAATTCCTGATGTTACTGATGGAGCCATTATTCTCTTTGGCAACTCCAAGTACAACATTTTTGTTTTTCTTTCACATCTAATTCATTCAATTTGCAAGTAGTTCTGGATATTCCTTTAAACTTTTTAAACACAATCTGTGATTTAGTTTCATCCAGCTCTGCCTTTTCTTTGATTTTTTTCAATGGTAACTGCTTTCCTCATTTGAATTTGGTCAGCAGCTCTATTGATTGATGTTCTTGATGGAATAGAATCCAGCTGTCTTCACTTAAGAGTATTGTGATGCAGGACAAACACTTTAGTCTGTGTCATCCATGTAAACAGTCTGTGGTTCTAAAGCTATGTAAATTCATCCAGAAAATGGCAGTCCATGCTTGGTTTCTGCTATACTTACAATGTGGACAGAAGATGACTCTGGGTTTTTTACGTAAATCTTTGCAATAAGCTAGCAGGGTGATATGCCAGGCAATGCTTTAATGAGGTATACATCAAGGTTTGCCAAATAAACAGCCTTTGAGGTGTATGCATATCATTGTGGTGGGGAATGTTTCTACTGGTGTAGTAGATAATAGGTGCAATTTGAAAAAGGAACATGTAGTCCTGTTCCTCTCCACTCCTTGTGCACCCTTTGGGTGTGGGTATATAATATGGAAATGTGTAGCTCAGCACATTTTCAGTTCACCTGGTTAAAAAGAAGTTGCAAACCAGCGTAGATTTTCTTTTGCTTTCCATCTAGATCTGGTGTACAAACCCAGTAGATTGGTTTTCTTAAGTGGGCTTTTTTTTTCCTCCTCCTTCTTCGTAGAATGCGTATTTTGACACTGTATTTATGAGTAGTGCACCTTTGTGACCTTGTAACTACTAAGCCTTTTGCGTGAAGCTGTTTTTGCAGATGCAGAGAGTAAAGGAAATTACCACCTTCCAGGTGTGCACATGAAAGCACATTTCAGGTGCATAAACACTATTGTTAGCTGAGGAGTAGAGTGCTTACTCAATGAGAGCCCATTTATCCATGTTCTGATGGGTTTTATTAATTATTAGTACATGGCAGTTTAATCTGTAAGTTTTGGGTTCCCAGAGGTGAAAGGCTCTTGCTTTGTGATCATTTCCTGAGCCTGCACCAGGTCCGTACCCCTTCGCAGCAGAGTTTCTGCTTTGTGCCTCCGCTGGCTCATCCAGCTGTTCCTGGTGCAGCTGATTTCTTCTCGTCTCTGTAACGTTGTTTCCAGCACTTCTCTGTAGGGAGGTCAGCTAGGCAAATGACCAGGAGAGCTTACAATTGCCTCTGATGAGTGAAAAAAGCACTCTAAACGGCTCAGTCTTTTTAAAAACCCTCTATAATGAAATATTCTCAAGCCAGGGAAATGCATATAGAGGAGGAGTGCAACAGCTTGCTCTTTATCACTAAAAACTGCAAGCTTCAACATTGCTTTTGTTGAACAGGGATTTTTTATCTTCCTATCCAATCACCCCCTACCACCAGGCTTTAAAATTCTTTTTTCTCTGGTCAGGAAGCTGGTTCAGATGCCATACCTGTGGTTTCCCTCATATTCTGGATCTTTTCATAGAACTTGGTTTCCATAGTAAATGCTTTTCAAAAAACGTGTGGTTCAATAAAAGTGCTCTGTAGTTCTTCATTTTATAAAGGAGTGCTCTCATTAACTCACTGTTGAATAACTCTTACAACCTCAGATCTGTTTGAATTCTACTCCAAATGTTCCATTACAGGCCATCTGACACCTCATGAAACGCATTATAAGCTCCATTGCTAAGTTTCTGATCTTAAGTCTTAGTCCTCAAACTATTTTATCATCCTTATATTTGAACAAAATATGCTGAGACAGCAAATGAGGATCCATATTCAGCCATGCAGAAACCAGGAGAAAGGATTGGTTTGTATTTACTGTTCAAAAAATTAGTGCTTTCCAAACTTCCTAGAGTGATGTGATGGGAAGCTTTTGTATTCTCTGTGTTGCCTCTCTTAATTTTGTTTTGTCAAGACACCGCCACGTTTGGTAAGAGAATTAGAGAGGGGAAGACAGTGCACCACAGTTATTCAGGGAGCCCTTCGTTCCTGTCTGTCGGACCTGAACACAAACCATTACACTGACAGCACAGGATTGGTTTCATAGATATGGAGGAAAACTCCCCTAACCCAGCAATTCCAGTTTGGAAACAGTAACTCAGCGAGAGAGCTGAAGAAATCAGGCAGTCGGTGACAGTCCTGCCCCTCATTTCTGCTCATGCCTTTCTGGCAGTGATCTTGAATGTCACTTCCCTGCAAACCCCAGCTGCAAATGCAGCTCAGAGGGATGCAGCTGAGCTGCACATGTGGAATGCTGTGCACACAGAATGCAATCACATCCTGCAGCACACACGTGCAGCACTGCCTGATGCCAGTGGGGAAACCACAGCACAGCTCCAACTAATCCACTTTGGCAAAGCTCAGGATCGCCAGAAAGGAATAACAATATTCATGCTAAAATTGAATTGTCCTAGTGAAAAGGGGAAAAATAATAACCTGGAAGTAAATTTTTAATATCCTTTAAAAAGACAAGATACTGCTTTCAAATGTGACCTAGTTGTGTTTGGCTTGGGTTTTTAGGAGAGCACTGTGAGCACCAAGATACTGCAGTGTTCTGTATCCCAGTCCTGGCTCTTGTAAACCCTCTGTACACCAGCCGTTCTTCCCGTGCTGCCAGTCCTTGCCTCTTGATTACTTTATCTTCATCAGTTGGGAGAATAATCTGGCCTATTTCTAGAGAGATTTTTCACCTCACTTAGCAGAGTGAGAAGCACACAGGCATTCTGCTACTCATGCTCCCAGTGTCTTTTAAGTTTGTGATTATGTCTTTGCTGGTTTTGGTGACTGGATCACGTCAGTAATCTGTCACATCTCCAGCAACAAGCACACAAAATGTGGCAGAACATTATTTCACAATTTTGGATGATTGTGCCTGCTCAGTATCATGGCACATGAAATAATTGCCAACTAAGAAGCTACCATACTATTGGTAGGATCCACTAATGCCAAGCTGGTGCTTTCTTAAGTTGTCCTTTTATTTTCATGAGAAAATAAAAATGCAAAGCTCCGAAATGTCTGGGTGGGAAATAACTTGAATCAGCACTGCAAGTAGTGAAAACAAGTATTTGAGCCTTTGAAGAAGGAGAAATATCTGTGAGCATATATAATGATACAGTTGTGTGATCATCAGTGCTCCCAAAGTATTGGTGATGCACCTCTAAAGTTATATCAGGTCTGAGGTTCTGGTATAGCAGTATGAGACATGTTCTGATTTTCTCCTGATAAAGACAGCACCTTTTTCACTTAGGAAAAGGGCAGGCTTGCCTGGGGTTGCCATGCTGGCTGCAATCCCCATGTGAACCCCAACTGCCTCCTCTTTCATCCAGACCACTGATCCTACATGGATTTTGGGGGCAGATATTAGAGTTAGTCCTTGTGTCAGGGAAACTGGTTTTGTTGTGTGTAGGTTTTTTGTTATTTGGTTTGTTTTTTTAAATTTTTTTTCCCCGGTCCTTTTGGTTTTTTTTCTTTAATAGTCTTTATATATTTTTCCTTTCAATTTCATCATATAAAAATTCAGTGTATTTTTTCCTTCTTCATACTGTTAAATGTTTTGCAGGCTTAATTTAAACATAAAGATTGCTTGAATAGATTTGTTTTCTTATTTGGTTGACAAAACCAATGAAGCATTTGTATTGCAATGCCTTGGCATGTTTTCAGTTTGGGATCACTAGACAGCTAAAGAGGAAGGGCTAAAGTCTGTGAAGGCGAAAATAATGCACTTATTTCCCCTTATGAAACTGCACATGTTGCTCTTTGCAGAGTACCAGCCCTGCATGGAAAAGTCTAACATGGAATAAATGCTTCTGTGTAGCTTTGAATGCTGTATGGCAGGACCAACATTCATACAGATGAAGCAAAGAAGACAAGACTGGGGAGAAAGAAGTAAAATGCACGGGGCTTTGGAATGGTGTGTTTGCCCTGTCCCAGGTCAATGCACATCTGAAAGCTTCCTGTGGGTTGGGAGGGTCCATGGGCCCCCTTCAGAGGCTGGTCCCAGCTGATCCTGCCTTCTCAACAAAGTGGCTTGGAATCCTGGCTGAAAAACAAGGCTCGGAGTCCCCAGGAGCGATTACTCCCCCTTCTCTTAACATTCTCCTCAGAGATCTTCAGGAGTTTCTAGGGGCTGGTTCATTGTGTAATTTCCCTCCTTTCCAGAGGGGACTCCAAGACCTTGGCTGTGTAAGTGAGCAAAGATAATGAGGGCCCGGAATGACCTCAGTTTTTCCCTCCTTGTGTTGGTGAAAAATTCCCAGTTCCAGAACCAAATACAGTTACTTTCACTGAATAGAGTGGCCCTGCCAGCAAGGTTTGGTGACCCTTGCTACTGGATCTACAGCATATTGTGGGGTGTTGGCACACCCACCACAGGCACTGATCTGTTCCCAGCTGTGAGGGCAGCTGCCTGCACTTGTTGCTTGTGTCTCTTCTGAGCTGGGCACTGCTGAGCATTCCTGAGCACTCCTGTAGTGCACTTGACTTGCAGTCAGAGCTTTCAGGTTCTGTTAGCACCAGCTCCCATTTGCTACTTGTCCCTATTTCCCTTCAATGCTCAATGGAAATGCAGCAGATGCATCACACATACTGAGGAGAAGAAGCTGTCACAGGGAATACTGTATTTTCTCATTCCCTCAAAACTGAGGCTCAGAAAGAGTTGTCTAATGTTTCATGTCGTTCAGAAACATGCTGCAGGAAAATGTAATCCCTAAGTAATTGCTTCTATCAGAATATTCTTTGATTTTTACCATATGCCTCTTCTCTATGATTATTCACAATTATTAAGCAGAGCGTTGTGAAGAAAAATGAAGATGATTTCTGGGTAACAATAGCATAAGTCCTGTGTCAGTTTTTCACATTGAGGTAGTTTGCCATACCTTATCTATTTCACATTGGTAGTTCTATCTGATACCCGTTTCTGTTCATTTTGTATCGTATTAACTGTCTTCAGCAGTGCTTCTGAAGCTTCCTCCCTCTGCATTTTGATGCAGATCCCATCAGTATCTCTGGACTTCAGTTCTTCTTCACCTCCTTTTGAAGTGTTTTTCTGTTAGAAGTAATCCAGCTTCTGTTCATCTCTCATTCGTTAAGAAAGGGTGCCATGCATTCACTGAGCACCTTGCAGCCATTCCCATGTGCAGTCAGTCACATGCACAGGGGCTCCTTCCCACGCCTCATCTGGCTGCTCCTCAGCAGTGGGCAGGCTGGCACTTGGGTCAGTGAGCTGGAGAGGTGCTTCTGGCTGCTGCAATTGTGGTGAATAAGGGAAACTGAGCATACCTTGATCTTGTACACAGTTTTTTGACTTTCACGTTTTATTGATATACTTCCTTCTTGGAGTAATTATTTTCTTGAGTTTTTTGTTCTTTGGCAGGTATTTAATTTTTCACTGTTTCATGCTCCAGCTCATGCACTTCTCAGTTTCACTTGACAGCTCCTCACCTGTTGCAGAAATTGCAGAGCACCTGGTTCTTTTATATGGAGTCCTTAGAAGAGCAGTGCCCCAACATACTGGATCCGGGCTGTTCATCCCACAAGTGCAGGAGTGGCCCCGTGGGTTTCAGCAGGACAGCTCAGATGGGTGCAGCAGGCTGTGCCTTACCTGCAGTTATCATGCAACTTCTTGTGGATTGTGTACTTGTAATAGTTGGTTGAACAAATGTAAAGTGTAACAGCTCTGCTGGTGGACTTTAACTGAAAAGGCAGATGTGTTTCAGTAGTTTATGCTAGAAAGGAGATAAATGAATCTTAAAATAGCAAAAGTATTGGTTTGTAGAAACAGGCCCCAGAAAAAGCCAGTAAAGACTTTTTAAATGACTTTCAGAAGTCAATTAAAAAAACCCCAAATGTTTTGTCCTTTACCTAAAAATGAATAGAATAATTAAAAGAGTTGTTTAATTATTGGAATCTTAAAAACCCAAACAACCCAGTACTGAAATTCAAGTGTCTCTGCTAATTGTAGCTTGTAGAGTACATGCTTGCAATACGTGGGCTTTGGAGTGAAGGAGTTTGTGTTTTAAGAACAGGGGTATGTGTTAGGACCCGGCTAGAGAAGTGTGCTGAAGAACAGCTGCCCTGTGCTAGAGGTAACCCTCCCCCTCCCAGCTCCAGCAGCCTCGACGTAAAGATTAACAGCTCTTAAATTAGCCTTGATTCTATTAGAAACGTCCCTCATATTTCATGCTCTGGGAAGGGATATGGGGAAAGAATGTCATAATGTTTCCCTGTTCTTTGACAAGCCTTTCAGTAGCCCTGTCAAAGATCCTTTAAAATGGAATTGAAATAATCAGGAATGATGTGCCTATGTGAAAAACGCTTGGCGTTTTCTTTTCTGTAAGATGGGTGCATTCTAGTAAGGTTTCAATTATGAGTTAAAAATTCTTACCAAGCAAGTGCTAGTAGCTCAGATCAAATTACTAAAACAGAAAATGAGAATGTTTCTAAATCCTTCCCATTTTGCTTTCTAAATATTATAAAAAAATACTGTCATGAGTTAAATGAATACAAATGCAGATTATAAAACCCCGTTTTAGATGAAGCAATAGATGATCCTCTATAGGTGTTCTGCTCTATGTGCTCTGCTTTGTAATCAAATTCATCAGCTTAGAATACTGCACTCCCCTTTTCGAAGTGAAGATGGTTCTTTGCAGGTGTTCTCTGAACTTGGTGATTATCAGCAAAACAGTGCTCTCAAATAATTATCTTCCTTTGTAAGTGAATCATCTTATTATTTTGCTTCTATTAAAGTCTAGTATCCTTCAACAGTGTCACGTTATCTTGTCTAATAATTGGAATTATGCAAAGGAATTATCTGTGTGGATTTCATGCCCAGGAACTGTATCATCATTTATTTGTCACTCTAAGGAGGTATGCAGTGTTTTGTTTGTTTGAAGTACAGTAGTTGAGGCTGTATTGACTTTTGAAAATAGATCATTAAAGTTTATGTTTTCTTTAAAGTTGAAGCCTTAAAAGCCATAATCAGCTGCCATTTATTTTTTACTGATGGCATAAGAAGTAATGAATTTTTCTTTGATAATTTCAAGAATGTAATGGTGCTGTAGAGGAAAACATCAGGAGTGAAGGCTGCTGAAGTGGCTCTAGAGTTTGAAGAAGTGAGAAATGGGAGAAACTAGCAGTGATCTGCTAGGACATGATCAGAGAATATGTTGGGCTTGCCAATGTTTCTGTTCTGGAGCTCAGTATTAATCCGAGGAGGAACTGGAGAAAATGCTATAGCACAGTGCTCCCCCCCTCACCCCCCTCTGTTAAGCACTGTGCTGAAAAAGAGGGGGTCAGATGGGCTTAGAAGCCCAAATAACTGTGGCTTGAAGACTTAATTCTGGAGAGAGTCCTAACACGGAATTTTAGTTGTCCTAGAAAGTATGTGCGTTTCTAAGCTTGTATTTTGCATTGAGACATAGGAAATGTACCAGATCTTAAAATTTTTCCTATAATAGCACAAATACTCTCTAGTGCAAAGCTGTATAAATAATGTATAGGCTCACAGGAGCAGGAAATATGCTGCTGATCAGACAATGTCAACTTAGATGAATCCTGTCCTGAAAGCTGTTCTTTAAATGTGAGCAATAAAACCACTATTGACATGTGGCACTAGCAACTGAAATGTCAATAGTTATAAAAAGAATATTTCATAATGCAGAATCATTGCTTGGTTTGCTTGACTGGACAGATGCTTCTACTTTCCAGGAAAGAAAAATAATTTCCATATTAGCTCTCTGAGTGCCCAGCACAGCTTATCTGTCCCAATAACGCTCACATTCTTAATCACGTTGTTGAAAATGGGGAAAATTTGCTTGCTGGTCTCATATAGAGTAAGAGGGAGGTTTGGCTGTCACTGGGCATGACTTGAAGCAATTTAAATGTTGGCATATTTACAGCTGCTCTCAGGTTACTTCTGCTCAATCTGGAAGTGGGTGCAACACAAGTTCCTTGTGTTGAGCATCCCCATCCCATATATGAGACTGCTTCAGTTGTTCTCTGGCAACTCAGCTTAGACGTAATTCCCAGAGTTTATAGGCAGAAGGCACAACTTTGGCTGGCTGTAGACTTAGATTTCCCTGGTTATTCTTAAGCACAGTTGAAGCATTCAGTTCGTGCAACAGATGAGAGCATTGCCATAAGCAGCAGGGAAATAAAGAGGCTGAAGTGCTGTTAATGCCCTAGGCACATGCAGTGGCAGAAGACCCACTGGGATATGCCCATATCATCTTGATTGTTGAACTATTCATTAGAAAAAGGCCAGGAAACTCCAGGGTTCCTTCCTGGTGCTGCATCTGGCCAGACACATTTGTGAAGAAGATTCTGAGCAGGAAACCTGTCTCGCTTCATCTCATGCTCTGCTCACTACTACCATTTCTCCTGCCTTGACTATCCCTGATGATGCAAAAGAGGACAGAAAGGGAAGTCCAGGGATTAAAAAAATAGAAAAAACCTGATATTTATGCCTGGTATATAACTGGGTAATGATCTAAAGAGAGTAGCCAGGTCAGTCGTCAGTTTGCTGGGGGAAGCAGATGCTCCAGGCTGGTCTTGGGCATCCCTGTGAGCACTGAAATTCTTCTGTGAACAGCTGTATGCACAGAGGTTTGGGAAATGGACCCGGCACTTTGTGAAACCCAGTTGTTGCCCATAAAATTGAATAAAAATGCTATAGGCTAAAGGCTTTTTAAGGAAGTAAGAACTTCTCTAATACTACTGAGGTGTTTTTCAGAAGGAGACCAAAGTACTTGGAGGGTTCTGTCTGCTGCCAGCAGGCCTCCGGCGGGCCCCAGCAGCTGTCCCGCTGACAGGATCACTGCTCTCACCTGTCACCAGCAGCACGCTCAGCTGGTAACTGAGCAGCCTCGCCCACTCTGTCCCTGTGCTACAGAAGTCTACACCAAGCTGATAAGGAACAAAAGGACTTCTGAAGATTCTAAAATATGCTGAAGGTGTTCCTCTACAACCGGCATGATTCTTTTTCGGTTGATTTTCAGGGAAAGGTGGTTCTTTGGAGAGCCTGTTTATTCTGAAAAATTGTTAAATGGCAATGATCCTTAAACAAGGGTCTAATAATTACTTCTTTGAGGATAATTAGGATCTTGCTGTTCTTTGTGCTGTTGACAATCAGCAGTTGGTTTATGCACTGTCCATTGACTTTTCCCCACCAAAAGGGATATACAGAACAATACATAGCTGCGATTTTTGGCAAGCAGCACTGGCCGAAATACCCTGGCAAGATTATGCATGAAAAGGAGAGCTCTAACAGCTTTCGAACAATTCCTGCTTTTTGGCAACATTAACGTCAGGATGTTGTAGGAAGATTTGATCCTTCGAAACTGTATAAATGAGAATCTCTGTGAGATCAAACAGGGACTCGGCAGTGGCAGCATGGTCAGTAATCCAACACCAGTCACTTCATACCCCTTTTTAGGTGAAGACAAAAGGGGGATGCTACCAAGTCCAGTTTGATCTATTTCTTCATAACTTTGTAATCTTTCTACAGCCCCACTGCAGGTGGCAGATGATTAATTGGTGATAATCTCATCTTTCTAATCACTTTATTTCCAAAGTGTACTGCTGCTACCTGAGATTCTGAAAAGCAGCAAATACGATATCCTTTCAAGGGATTTCAAGGTGAGAGGAAGCCGGGTGAAAATTCAGTTGACTAGATCTTTAAAATCTTTTGCTACCAACAGCATGCCTAGCTGCTAATAATGACTTTGGACTTACCTTTCATCCAGATGAACCCCAAAACATTTTGTCGACTCATACTTCATTTCACCAGGTGCAGAACTGCAGCAGCTGTTTGGCAAAGCACAGCAAGCAGTTCAACAGTTGGGGATAGCAATGTACTTAATTGGGAGTTGTGGAGTAGTCTCTAAAATGACTTGATTAAGACGTATAGCTGTAGGCCCACGCGGCACAAAAGCACACCTCCTCAGCAGGAACTGAGGAAGGGATTTTGTCTGAAGCAAAATGGAATGATTGCAGGGTCAGCATAGTAGCAGTTTTAAATAGATGAAAAAGAGGCAACTTAATGAGGACAACCTCAGTTAGATTCATCTTCGACAGTGTGCTACTTGGAGGGCTAGAAATAAATGAAGACTAAAATACCACTAAGTCTAGAGGGGGAAATGCGTTAAGGAGCAATCATTTTCTTTTTGGGGTGTTGCATGTATCAGTTGGAGGCCACTTAAAAATTGATTGTCAACAGGGCAGACAGAATTGTGCATTGTGTTTTCAAAGATTACCTAGAGCTGCAGTTTTCCTACACTTGGTTTGGGGTGTCTATAGTAAACAAGGCTGTCGCTGCACCTGCACGGTTTCCCATATGGCTGTTGTTGAGTAAGAAGCCAAAAGGGCAAATGCAGAGTGTTTTGATGCTTGGAACTTGTTGTATGTTTTAAACTCTGGTCACATCTAGACCTGCAACCCTAATATGAGCTGGGAGCTGAATGCTTCGCTTGATAGTAGGACATGTGATTGGGTTGCAAATGGAGAAGGGCTTTGCTTTCAGTATCACCTGCTTTTTCCCATTTACCAGCAGCTGTTGTCACCACCTCTGGTGGAGTGTAACTTCTCAGAGGAGCTCTTTAAATGCTGAAAAGAAATTTTCAACATTTTCTATAGGTGTCTGAAGTGCTGGAAAGTACTTTAGAATTTCTAAATGATACTGCTACCTATTGGAATCAATACAAGAGTTCCTAAACATTTTTAAGAACTTACTTCATTGCAAGCCTATGAAGACTTCAGAAAAACAATTAAAAATATGCACGATTATGTGGGTTTATACTGCCAGTCTAAGCCCTTTTTTTAAGGGAAAACATATGTGTAAAACTAGCTCTAGGTTATTTTAAAAAGGTGAAGAAGATGTCTCTGCTAAAGCTGAAAATGTGGAGGCCCTGGATGATTTATTGAAATGTTCTTCTGTCACATTTCCTTCCCAGTCAGTAAGTTTTCATCTCCATGGGAGAATGCAGCATGCAGTCCTTGCCCTGCAGGAGGTTTGCATGCAGTTGTGTTTGTAGCAGTGATAGAGCAGTGGGTAAATGCTGTACCTCAGAGTGGTTTGACAGCTTCAGCTTCATAACAACCCTGTGTGGCTGAACTTCCTTCAGACAGGGGGTGATTATGTGATGCATTTTCTTCTTTTTTAAGGATGTTTTTTTCCTCTACGCTAGGTGGGGAAGAAGAGTGGTGGTTGTGTCCTGCATTTATTATTCAGATCTTAAATTTTAGTGATAAGGAGGCCTCAAAATTCTTCTGGAATTAAGCCTAACCATGCAGCTTCACTTAGACAAGAATGCAAAACATCACCCAACAGTCTGCAGAAATGCTCCCCACTCATGTTCCAAGTCAGAACAACATAAACATCTTTGTTTAATTAGTTGCATTTAAACTATTTCTGTTTGGGGATGTCCTTGAACAAGTAGTTAGGAGTAGTTGTTGGTTCGTCTTGGAAACTGCATTTATTCCTTTGCTCAGTAGGTTTAAAAAGAGGTGGAGGAGGAGAGCTTCTCAATGTTTTCTGTCCTGTGCTTAGAATACTCGATAGTGTCGCTTGCACTACCAGTGCTAATAGCTATCATAGGTGTTTCCCCTTTCTCTGTTAGCAATGTAACACTTCTCTGTTTTGCCTAGCAGGGTTGAAAAGGTTTCTAGAAGCAGTTGTTTCCCTCAGATTGCTGCGGAGGCTTGTGGTTAGGCTGCCAAGCTGAACACCTTTTATATCAGTACAACACAGAACAATACTCGATAAGGTTCCCCGATCTGTTCCCATCTCTAAAGCAGCAATCTAACGTCTGTAGTTCCTGGCTGTTTGGGCGAGCTTAGGCTGTGCCGTAGTGGCTCAGAGGATGAGCACATGCTGTGGTCACTGCTCAGACTGAACCATTAATAAATACATTTGATGCATTCAGGAGGTCTTTGGATGCAGAAATCAAGGCAAGAATTGAGTGTAACCTGAGGTATAGTTTCTCACTCCTGTGAAGAGTTTGCAGTCTTGTGGTGTTTCATGGGTATCTATCAAAAGCTTAAGGAACAAGCAGGACAGACGACAAGCTTCTGGAAACTGGGAAGCATTCCTATCAGTCAAATGAAACCCTGCTGCACAAACAGTGAGAGCAATTGCCTGTCAAGTGTACTGTAATACTGAGCTCAGTGTTACTTGACTGGCACATTGTCTTTGTGTTGTCACTGATACGGAGTCTGAGCTCCAGTGAGACTTCCACTATTGCAGTAGGTTTGGTAAATGGGGAAGGAAATGGATTTTGGATGGAGTTTCCATAATGAGGTCAGTCTGAGGCAGAAAACCCAAGTGCGCATGGATGTGTTTACACATTCAAAAGTCAGCAGATGGCTTTAGATGGGATATTGGTAACAAATAATAAACTATTTTAGGTATCCTTTTCTCACTTAAAATGATGACAAATCTTCTAGAATTTTATGAAGCAGCCATTGTAAGGCATTTGTAAGAATGCAAAATCTGTCATCTGCTTATTATTGAAGCCGTTTAGCACATCAGATGTCATTCCAGATTGCCAGTTGCATGTCAGCTGGACTGGAAACAAATCCAGATCAGTAATAATGTAATGCTGTGTACCTTAAGGTTAAATGTCTGACAAGACAACCAGTGCTAATGGACTGTGACATTTTTCAGGCCATCGGTCTGGCATTACTTGCTGTGTCAGAGTAAAATGTTTACAAAGATCTAACTCCACATTACAATACATTAAGACATCATTCTTTTCTCTTGTGCATGCTCCAAGCTTTCTGGCTGCATCTAAATTCCACAGTTGGCCCATGTGCAAAAGCAGCATCTTCCAGGCTCTGAAGAGCCCTGATCACCACTGTTAGTGGGATTTGATTCAGTCCAGAGTGTCCTGTAAGGTTTCTGCTCAGTACATTGCAGCTTTACAGCCTGTGCTGCAGATAAAACTTCATGAGCACAAACCCATCTGGGACCAGGGCTACCACTCTAAATTTTCTGAGCAGTATCTCACTATACATGTGTTATTGCTAGGAATGGCTCAATGTAGGGATAGCAAATACAGATGAAAAATTGTATGACAAAGATATCTGCTACATTTACACTACTGCAGCAGATTAGCCCTTGGAATTTTTAATTTTTAAATTCTTTTTTAAATAAGGAAAATTTAAAACAGTATTTTGCGTTAATGGGGCTTGAATGACTAGACTGATAAATGGTAAGTACACCTGGATCAAATCACATTTAAATAATATCATACTGTATTAAGAACTCATTAAAGAGGTAAGAATTAGCCATTAAGGGCCATTTAATAGTAGATTGTTTCCGTGTCCTCATCTCATAAAGGCTTTCTGAATATAGGGCTTTGTTTCAAATATTAAGATGGTTCCTCTGGCTTCTGTTTATATCTATTTTCCCATGTCTTATTTTCATTAAATGCTTATACTTCTGATTAAATGGTATATTCTGTCCCCTCTTAAACACCTTGTAATGCATCAGGTTTTTTGTGTGAGTGTTTTTATATTTTGTGACAGTCTATTCCGGTGGCTAAGACAGGAATTGGAAAAAATACTGGGTTTGTTAATGCAATTTTCAGCAAAGTATGGGGTTTTTTAATAGGTTGGATTATTTTTGTGTCTATGTGTGTGTTCAGTCATGCGCTATCCCTCATGTAGTGTGGATGTGTGTATATCCATGAATGCAAAACTTCATCTCACGAACTGACAGTACAGTGACATCTGATGCTATAGAATAGATGAAAATATCTCCAGCAGTGGTATCATGCCTCAGACGTTCCAAGTAAATCCTAAGAAAGCATGAACCCATCATCAGACAGATTTAAAATGTAAATGCTGCTCTGCTTGATCAAGTCAACGACTATTAAGTGCAGAGCGTTGTGCCAAGATGTAGCGGCAATACGGTTCTTTTTTACTTAAAACAACACTTCGGGGGGGCTGTGTGGGGACAAACGCGCACTCGACCAGCGGGCCGGGAGCTGCTCTGGGGCTCCGCGGGAGCGCTCCCGCTGCCACCGCCCCGTTCTGCCGCCGGGCCCGCCCCGCCGAGCCCCGGGCC
>VZRR01006484.1:691453-765469 GCA_013398015.1 Oreocharis arfaki | reverse complement strand
CGGGCCGGCGCGGCGCTGGCCGTGCGGGGCCCGGGCGGCGGCCCCCGGGAGGCTCTCGGGAGCGCTCGGGGGGACGGGCGGCTCAGCGCCGGGTCGGTGCCGGCGGGGGCGCAGCGGCAGCGCCGCGGAGCCGCCGCGCTTTACAGCGGCGCCTGCAAGTTAGAGCGGGAGAGCCGATGTGCCAGCACGGCGCTGGGCAGGCGGAGGCTGCGGTGCCGTGGCTGGAGTCGCTCAGAGCGGAGACGAGATGTTCTTGAGCTTTCTACAAACACGCGAAGAAAACGCAGTCTGTGAAATCTGCCTCTAGCAAAGGGGAAAGGACGTGCAGCATTTTCTGGGTAGCTGATGGGGCTAAAATGCCGTCTTCAGACAGCTGCTCATCTTTCAAAGGCTTTGGAATAAAAGGAAACACCAGAGTTACTTAGTGATTTATTTTTTCTAAACCTGGAGTTTTCTCTGCTTGCGGATTCGAGTGCTTAATGAGGGGCAGTGTCAGACTGAGGACAGTCAAACGAAGTTATTGATGAGATACTAAAAGTTTAGAGGTACGTTTGTAGTCTGCCCTGTTTTCTAATAAAATTAGGTCCACAGTAGAGCTTTGCATTGCAGTATTTTTAAAGTCATAGGTTTGGAGTTTTTTTAAATATAGAAAAAAAGTCTAAACCAAATAACCATCCAACTTACATGCAATATCTTTTCAGGGTAATCTGAAGATTCTAAGTGTTGGTATTTGAATTTAATGCCCCCACTAAAATACTAAATGTGTGTTGTTTAAATTGAATTTTAGGCGAAATTTTCTTTTAAAAATTAAATTACTTGGAAAAAGAATGCTGAGTCCTGCTTCAGCTAGAGACTGTTTCCTTTTTTCCCCCTCACTTTGCAAGGCACTAGGTAATGCACACCAGTAGCAGAATAGTGTTTAAGGACAGTAATTTTCAATTACTAGTCTTCCTTTTCTTCTTGGAGAGAAGCCTATGTGAATAAAAAGAAAAGCACTATATTCATTAATCATTAGCTATGCTGAATGTATTTGGCAAGAAAATGTAATTGGGTTGATTCAAATACTTGCATCTGTAACAAAAGGAAGTGCATTTTTTTAAGTGCAAACTACATAGATATTTTAGCAGTCCTTTAGAATTCTACATATTCTGATAACAGTTTTTTGGCATATCCCTCATAAGCCTGTTAGAACCATGAAATTAAATAAACAAAATTTTTAAAAGGGAGGAAAGTACACACACACAAAAATAAGGGTGTGATTATGTCATATACTTCTGGACAGAGATTTAAGGTGTGTTGTAAAAGAGCAGGCAGATGATTTACAGCAACTCAACTTCAAATATATATATTTTTATTCTCTTGTGAGTTTCATTCAAACCACTTTCTACACTGATGTAAAATCTTGGCAGAGCCCAGCTTTTGGATTTTAAAGTGTAATTCCTAGTGGCTTTATTATGGAAATGCTTATGTCTTTGTACTTTTTATAGACTACTTCTACAGTACATTTAATTCATGTTTCATAATATTTCATTTTCTAGTGCATTGAGAAACTTCCTTGGTTTCTTATCCTTTCTCTAATTTGCTGGACAGGGTTCAGCTGGAGGAAATGTGTTGCAATTTGTCTTAAAAGGACGTCTGACTGCTATGAAATAATAGATCCACAGTCCAATGTTGGGATTTGAGAGAAGTAGACCAGTAGAATAGGGAATGCAGTTTAAGCTCGAAAGTACAAGGGAAAAATGCAAAATCTGTAGGTGAATTTGGTATCTTGTTTGTTCTCTGTGGTGGTGTCTTTTGGCACTTCTAATCCTTTACAGTTCTGAAGTTAAAGTGCAAAGAATTATGGTTTTCGGGAGAATATGGGATTTTCACATTGGGTTTAATTTTTAAGTGAAAAATCCCTTTCGTATTGCTATTTAGATAGCCCAAGCTGATACCATGTGAAGTTAATTTGTGAGTTGTTTTATTTTTCTTGCAACATATTGTTCTGGCAAACATGTTCTCTTTAATTCTGAAAAGCCCGCAGCCTGTGTCCAGGTTTGGGAGGGTAAAGACAGGCCAGCTGTCACACACAGAGAGCTGCACTCGTACACTTAAAGTGCTGGGAACAGACCAGTCCAGGGAAGAGCCTGGGCACGTCTTTGAGACAGGCTGCGTGTTAGGAAATGAAACTTTCTCATTTCAGGCAGAGTGGAAAGAGGATTTTTTTCCAACTGATTTCTAAGAAAACAGGCAGAGGGGAAGCATCAAAGTTCTTAATGACTGAAGAAGTATTTCCTAGGTTGCTGGGCTTTTAAAAATTATTTATCAACTGCTCCGAGTCTGCAGAGGATCCAGGAAGCCTTGCATCCTTAGTTTGTAACACAGGCAGGTCAGCTAGCCAGCTGACAGTGCTAAGGGAAACGGCAGCTTGACGTGCTCACGGGGGAAGTTTGCAAAGAAATCCGATCATTCTGCCGGCGTAGTCACTGGTACAGATCTTATTCCAGAGGGAGTCTTCCCTGGCAGGAGCGTCAGGGGTGACTTCAAGGAGAACAGTGCTAAGTGCTGAATTGATGAGCAGATACGCTGCGCTGAAGTAGAACCAGGGATTCATTTGTCAGGCCAGTACAGAGCCAGAGGTGAGCCCGAGACACAGGGAGATGGTTTCCTCGGTGTGGGGTTGTACCGTGTTCTGGTACCTGCTTTGTGGAGAGATGG
Source organism: Oreocharis arfaki (assembly GCA_013398015.1). Lineage (NCBI taxonomy): Eukaryota > Metazoa > Chordata > Aves > Passeriformes > Paramythiidae > Oreocharis > Oreocharis arfaki. The sequence goes on along the minus strand of VZRR01006484.1, from coordinate 762,769 downwards.
GTCAGTCAGGCCCAGTGCTGCAGAGAGCTCGAGTACTTGTCTTGTGCTATCCTCAGGCCTGGACAGAAGGGTTCAGTCCCCTGATGGGTTATAAAGTATGGGCAAGAACCTGGCAATAGTTGCATTATCTTTCATATGGACATTCCTAAATAGAGGTTGCTGGGAAGGCTGATGTAAATTTTCTAAGCTATTTCAACCCAGGTGTATTTACTGTTAAGCTGGAATTCGAGGCATTAGTCCTGACTACTGCTGTGTGAGTGTAAAGTTCAGTCTGTTGTTGTTTTGTGGAAGATGGACCAGATGAGTGGAATCTGTTGTTCCCAGGTTGTAAGGAAAATTGTTTTGCTTTTGGGGGTCTGTGCTTGGATCATTGGAAATATAACTAGCTTTTTTACTGACAGTGTCTCCAAATGAAAATTCAGTCATTAAAAAATACCTGTTTGAGGGAGAAGACTCCACCGGTTTCCTGGTTAGCACACAGGATTTTTGGAATCTGCTGCGTTTCTCCGGAGAAGCCGAGCTGCAGCTGGGCAGAGGGCAGGATTTCCCTCGCTGCCGCTGTCCCACTGCCCCAGGTGCTTTCCTTGCAGCGACCCCCACGCTGCGGAGCCGGGCTGCTCCGGGGCCGGGCAGGGATTCACGCGCTGCTGCTTCGTGCGGGTGAGCTTTTCCCAGTCTGTCAAGCCTGACCTTTTGACGTGTTTTTTGTCGTGTATCCTGGCACCAGCCTGCCAGCACGTTGGTAATTACTCAGTGTTTTTTGCCAGTAAACAAATGCCTATGGAAAAATATCTTGCCATAGGTTTAAAAAAAAAAGGTTGCTTTGCAAATTGAAGTGTGTTTAAATTTACCTTCACTGTGGCACTATTGAAAGTTAAATCCAATTTAGCAAATACCCCAGTACAGAACTGTTGACTAAATATTAACAGAATCTGGCCTTTGGAATTGCTAGCTGACAGGCTGTTTTCTTGCTGCTTTAATTTCATATGACTGATCTGAATGACTTGCTTGTACCTAAGACATTTGTTGCATTACATTCGCAGGATAAGATTGGTTTGAGGTTTATTGCTGAAATGTACTTTTCAGGCTCTTTGAAAGACTCTTGAGATTTAAAAGTAAAAGAGGAAATCTGTCTTTATGTCTCGCTCTGTGAAAATCAAAGGCAGTTGCATGCTCTGTACAAGTCTCAGTTGGGGACACTCCTTTCAAGTAAGGAGATTCTGTCCTGTTTAAGTCAGCAAAAACTGTGGGTGCTGAACATCTTACTAGATCAGACTCTTTAAACTTATGTACAGCTCTTGCCTAGCTAAAATGGTGAGCCTGTTCCCACCGGCTGGTAATGCAGTCTTGAAATAATTCTTGTAGGATAGTTCTGAGTAATCGGGGCAAAACTCAAGCAGTCTACAGACACAGCTCAAGGACTTCTCTACCCTTTTTTTTATGAAACAAAACCAAATGTATCCCTGAGGGCGTGAGGTCCCAGAGGAGTATATTTGAGCACTGCTAGTGTTTGGGGTGTGGGCTCTGCACTGATAGGAAATGTCCTCATGCTTTATTCAGTGAGCTGATGTGGGGGGTCAGGGGGAGATGGCAGCTGGTTCACTTGGTGCAGGGGAAGGGCCCGCAGCTCCGCAGCCCAGCTCTGCAGTGGGGAGCTGAATGTTTGTATTGGCGTTTTTTAGTTTGGGGAGTAGTGTCTAGAGACCTCAGTGAAGAACTGAGTGCTCTTTATATCAAGTACCTCCCCACTGTGTGTGAAAAAGACTGATTTCTTTACTCATTCCCCATTATAGAGAACCTAGCATGTTTGGAGGTTTTTTCTAGGATGATGTAGCACTCAATTTTAACCTGAAGGGGTTTTAAATCTTTTTTCGTGCTTCTCTTGCCTACAGTACAGTGTAAAAATGATCACTATCATGTAGTAATTACTATCAGGGTTGTTAGTATTTCATTTTGACTACACAACAGAGTTCTAAATTGGTGTATTTTATTCTAAAGTATATGTACTAAATCAAAATTGGCAAATCTGTGTGTCTCTTCTGAGTAGATACTTTGCAATTCTCTATCTAGTATTGGAGGAAGTTGAGATGCAGCATGTTCTTTTTTTTGTTTTGCATTCCCAGGAGATAAGTTTTTGTAGTGTGCAAAATAACTGCATACGACGAGAATGTTATTACAGTCAGACTTGATACATTTAAGAATGTTTTTCTGGGTTTTTTTATTCACAATGAAAGAAAAAAGTATTCACCTTTCTTGTATTTATCTGTGAGCTGTAATTTGCAATTACAGCTGATAACTCCTGAGATCAAGCAAGCAGTAGTTCTCTCCTTTTGTGGTTTGTCTTTTCCTTGAGGACTGATATCTAAGGGATATGCACATAACTAATGGTACAGAAACTGTCTTCTTCTTTTTTGAAGATCAGGGTTTTTTCTTCTTTTTGCAATAAACATTAGCAGGGGAGGGGAGCATTCTGTCCTCCAAGAATAACTAAATTATGCAAAAAAAGGTGATTCTGCACAGTGCAGACCTCTGCTAGTCAGATTAAAAAAAGGCACTGACTGGAAAGTTGAAGCAGAAAGCTGTTTTAGGGGGTCTGGGAGATGGACTTTCTCCTTATGCTTCATCCTGCAACCTCCCTCGGCTGAACAAAGTCTTTAGCTTGCCCAGTTTTATGGTGGTTTGGTTTTGTTTTTTTCCCTTCACTTTTCTTGCTAGAGGCATTTAGGCTGAGAAGTTCTGCAAAATACAGGTTGGCAGGCTCGCTGCAGTTTCAGGCTGCTTCCCAGTTGCCTGCACCTTCTGTTGAGAACACGAGGGAGTGACTCAGGGCGGCAGTGACTCACGGGGTGCCGTGCTGTTCCCCTCTCCACAGGGGGGGTTAGCTGCAGCAGGGAGCTCGCTGGCAGCCTTGGAGAGCTCAGTGTGCTGGAGAAAGCCCCCTGAGGTACCACCACTCTACTCTGAGCTTGTCTGCCTGCACACGTTACCACAGATTCCTACTCCCATGAAAAATGTATTTAAATTAGCGTTTGCTTCCCTCTTCCTTTTTGGTGCCAGGGGGAGATGGAGCAGGCATGTTGACAGGAGCAAATGGATAGGCAGGGAAATCTGAGTCCTGTGTCGTGCCAGTTGGGACATCTCTCTTAGGTTCTCCCTCTGCTCGCTTGGTGCCTGTGTGCTGTCACTCAGGAGCACGGAGCTGTTCTGCCCATGCAGTTGCAGTCTCTGTGATGGGTAATGCTCCTCACAGTCTTTGGCTGCAGCCTAAGGGGAACCTCTGACATCTACAGCTCTCACAAGTGCACGATTCTCTCCACAGAAGTCTGGGGTTGCCCAGCACTGTTGGGATCAGGTGTAGCCCATGTCTTTGCTGCTGTTAGTGCAGCTGGAGCACTCATCTCAGTGGGGACTGGTGGGGGTCAGCAGCTCCCCGTGCTGCTGCCCTTTGTGCCTATGGTCCGGCTCCATCACACTTACGCAGTCAAATTCAGTAAGGTCAGGGTTTCATTGCAGTTTTTGTTTTCTTTCCTATATGATGGAGAGTGGTGCGGGACCCATCGCTCGTGGCTCTCCTGTTTGTGTGGTTCCAGCCTTTGGGCCTTTTGTCATGCTGCATACGTAGCCATCTAGGCTAAAATCAATGTGGAGAGAGGTATAATCATCCCAGCTTTCATTTTAAGAGCATTTATCTCAAAGCTTAATTAAAGCTGCTTGGATGTAAATAAGTCTAACCTCTTCACTTCTGAACAATGCAAATAGAATAGTCAGCATACTTATAGGGTATCAGCCGTGTAATTATTGTGTACTGTTTGTGTTCTTTGAAATACCGTGCTGTTTCTTGCCACTGAATCCTGGGACAAGGTGCTTCATAAAACCGGCTGCATGACGCTTTATTTATGTACTTTAGAAGAAGTTGATCATTCTCAAACAAAGGGGTTGAAAAGAGACATTAAATCTTTACATAGACAGATACACTGTGACAAAGGGTTTGTCAGAGTGTTCCTTCAAACTGAAGGGACCAGAAGCTGGAGTTTGACTGGTTGTACAGAGAAGCAGGGGTCGTGTTCCTGCATGCCAGCCTTGCTTTTCGCTGGCTCTAGGTGGTGCTGGTCAGAGGCACTGCGGGCACCCTGCCCAGAGCCGTGTGCTTGGGCCTTGTGCCACCTCTGCTCACACCTGGTACGGGCAGAAGACTTTCTGCACTCTCAGCCGAAAAAGAGAAGAGGTCCTGTCACCATTTGCACATGCTGTCTTCTTCACTGTACTCTTTGTTTGGTGTTCTAGGAGTCCTCAAGTCTTTGCTGTTCTTGCTGTCATTTTGTTAACAGCATGAAATGGGGAGCGGTGCATTATGGCAATGGCTTCTGCTTCCAGCTCTTGCAGATACTGAGAGCTGCTGTATTTGATTGGCTCAGCAATTTTCTCCCTTCATCCAAGTATCGTTGGCTGTTTAATGCCTTGTACAATTTACGTGATCCAATTAGAAATCAAGTTCCCATTTCACGTGGCACTTAATTCACACCTCTTTTGAGACTGCCAGGAGTCTTGGGAGTTGATACTGTGCCATGGGTTAAGTGTGCCTAAAACTTGCATAAGCTGATGTTTACCTCACTCCTAGTTCTGAAGAGAGAAGCACTCTCTTGTCCAGCCTCCTCTGCTTGGCCCTGTGCCTAATGGGACATGATTCAAAGTGTCATTTATCTTCTTCTCACCCCAAAAGAAGGTTAAATTCTCTCTAAGCCTCAGGTGCTCTTTGCCTGGAGCCTGTAGTCCAGGTAGTGTAGAAAGCCAGTAAAAAATGATCCCTGGTCATTTGGATTTTCCTTTTTGTACATATATATTTGCATACTTTAGTTCTGGCAAAAATTTGAACAGTATAAATTGCTGTACTACTTGACAGGAGCAGTAGTAGCTCCTCTCCTCCCGTATCAACTGTAATGCTTCTCATAATGGGTGCATTTTCCCATTTGGCTAAATTAATTAGCCCATCTTTGTCTGTTTGATTTGTCAGAGCAGCCATTGTGAGAAAACACACATTTTCTAGTGAATTTGTAGTTATTCCTTGCTCAATTTGGGAATTAATTAACCCATCTTGTGCACTGCAGAAAACTGCTTGTTGTAGAGTGGCCCTGCTTTTTTCTCTCCTTGGACTACTTCCTTCTAGAGTCCTGTAGAATTGGTTGGATGGTGGATTTTGTTACCAGTTTTGGAGCACATAAATGTGATTGAAACCACCGTCCAGTATTGGTTTGGGACATCAGCCTGGAGCTCTCCAGGGTTGGGGAGGTGTGTTTGCCACTATTGCTGCAGGGGCACCCTCTGCCATGTGGAGAGGGGCAGATTGTTTGTGAGCGTCTGGAGGAGCTGAGCTCACACTCAGCGTTGTTTTCTGTCAAAGGGACACACCCTGCAATTGTTAGATTGACAGAGATGCATTGTGTTAAGTTTTGGGGAGAGTTTTTCTTGTACCGTGGGTACCTTATTGAATTAAAAGAAGTGTTTGCTTAAAATATAAGTACATAAAGATGTTTGTAACTGCCGGATAGATTCTTGTATCAACAGATAATAAAAAAGTCAGACGGGTTAATTAAAGAGCCAGAGATGTTTCATTTGAGAAACCTCATATACATAGGCGCCTTCTAAATGGCTGAGGCAAACAGGCCCAGGGCATCGCTGCCTCCCAGATGCTCGGCGGCGATAGCAGGGGAGCAGCCGCGGCTGGCAGCGCCCGTGGCATGGCTCTGGCTCGGGGCTGGCACCGGGGCCTCGGGGGCTGGAGCGGGGCCAGCTCGGGGAGCTAAATTAAGGAGAATTGATTTTCCTATTGTTCTCTTCAAGGAGGATCAAAATTCTCTCTCCTGCCTCCTGCACGGGATGCTTCCGTGGACACTCTGTGGGAAGCCTCTCGTAACATGAGCAATATTTCACCCTTGTGTTTTTCTTGGTGGGTTGTTTTACTGCACGTGGTAGAAGCTGGGTGAGCGCTGAGAACTAACTTCTGCCTGGACCTGGAAAAGGCCCTGAAAATGTGGTGTTTCCAGTGTTGCTATGGCTAGCTCCGTCTAGATTTCTTAAAAATCTGCTGGTATTTCTGGGATTAACGTTGCATTTCCCAGCCAGAAAGTTGGAGTGCAGCTCCTGGCTGCCTGGCATGGCAGGTGCTGGAGTGCTCCCTCCTTTGCGCACACCTCACTAGCTCTTAACAACACTTCTCCTTGCTGAGCTGCGAAACGTCTTGGAAAAAGAGGAATCAGTATCTTTAGCAGATTGGTTTAATTTTAAATAATTTTCCTCACTTACTAAAACCATCTAAAATTATTGTATGGTTTACTCACTTTAAAGTTATAACTGGAGATTCAAACATTCAGCGTGGTGCATTTCTCTGGCCAGCACACTGACAATGCACCTTTAAACTACTTGGCTTGGAGAGGAGCATCAGTAGCAGTACTGATTTTTGTTGTGGAAACCTAGAGCTCAGTATGGGGAAATGTTCCCTCCTTGCTGTCACTGTTCCAAAATATTCTAATTTTCTTCTGATGTTTTCCCTCTCAACCACAGTGTTTATACTCACAGAAGGGAAAAATAGCCAAACATAAAGGTCACTCTAAAGCAGAGACCTTGTGAATACCAAAATCTCACTCCAAACAATTTCAGCTCTTAGGATTGATTTAAAAGCCCTCACAGAAGTGCTTCAGAATGGAAATGCTTTTTTATGTCTCACTGAAAGCTGTGGCATTTAGTGCTGGTAAATTTGCACTTCGTAACGTGTTATTTCTGCCAGTGTTGATTACTGTTTTGTCGCAGAAGTAACTAACTTTGTAATTTAATCTGCCGTGATATTGTCAGCCTAAAATTCGATGTATACACACTACATTATGAAAAACTGTACTGCAGAGGCTGCCTCTGGCTCTGCAAGTGCCTGAACCGTAAAGCGTTGGAGGATGGCAGAGTAGCCAGAAAGGTACCACTACCAGCCTCGGTTTGTCCTGTTCCCAGTGCAGCTACGTCTGGTCACTGCTGGAGTCCAGGCACCATCCAGAATTACCTAAAAGAGAGTGAGGAAATACATACTTGACTAGGTAATTATACTTTATGTTAAATATACTCAGATATATTAGCCAATGCTTGTATTAATTTGTAATACCTGAAAAACCTGATCAGGTCTTGATTTTTAAACAAGTTATCAGTCCAGAAGAGTAGCACAGTTCTTGTAGAAATTCTGGAAACAAGTTACTAAGAAATCTGACTCATAAAGCAACTGCCTCATGAAATTTGAATGTTTAGAAGGGAAAATGACTGGCAGCTCCTCTTGTAAGTGTGCTAGTTGCAATAAAGTATAAAAGTTCAACATCAAAGAGATCACCGCTTAGTCTGTGGTGTATTTGTACATCAAAGAACAAATACAGGACAAAAGGAACTGTACAGAGATACAGTTCATCCTTGCAGACAGGTCCCCGTGGAATGCTATAAAGAGCTGCTTTCATAATGTGGAAATGATCTCTGGCACATCTTCATTTCTGATTTGGGGAATAGGTGAGACTGAGAATTAGCAGCAGTGTCTCAGAATGCGGTCGTGCCAACGCGCTCGGTAAGAGCGTCGGAGCTTACGTGATGTCAGCGCTGCTGTTTGTGTCTCACGGGGACTCAGGTGTGTCAGCCTGGGTGAACATGGGACCTGTGTCTGCAGCAGGGCCGTGTCACTGAGGGGAGGCTGGGCAAAGGGGGTCTCAAATGCTTAAGTGAATGGGAAAGGTCTGGTTTTTGATTTATTTGTTGTTATGCCACTGGTCAGGTACTGTATCGAGGGGTTGTGGAGTCTCCTTTCTTGGATACACTCAAACCTCAACTGGACCCAACCCTGAGCCCTATTTGACCCTGCTTTGAGCAGGGGCTGCATCAAGCAATCTCCAGAGGTGCCTTCCAACATCAGCTCTTCTATGATCCATGAGAACAACTCTTTTGTAGTAAGGCAGCTTTCTACTTAATATTTTTAGTTGTGGCCTCTCTTAGTACAAGACACAATTCAGCCAAAAATGTGACCAGCTCTGGCACAGGAAAAGTCCTCCACCTGCTTTTTACTGCTTTTCTGAGCTTTTGTAATGTGAAAGCTGGATGCATTTCTACTGATTCATGCTTTTAGTAGTTTGTTGTGGTTTTGTCATTTGGTGGAGTTTTGTTGTTTTTTCTTAATCTTGAATTCCCCCTTAAATCAGAGAGAAAGTTTGTGGATGTCTGCCTTAGAACTAAAGAAGAGTGATCTGGGGCATATAGAGCATGTCTTTTCAGATAGGTCGTGGGAAGTTGGTCAAGGAAATTGTTGGACTGTCATTGACCAATTGATGAATTGTATTGAAGGCAGTGGAGACTTTGCTATTAATTTGAATGTCTCTGTTCTAATATTAAAATGCTAAGTAGGTCACATCTATTCTTCAGTTCTAGTCTTTCTACTTAATTTGTATCTCTGTAAGTGGTGACTGCTTATGTGATACACAGAAATGTTAATCATAAGATCCAGACTAAATCTGAATTCTCCACAGTTCAAGTGTGCTTGGATCAACAGTTTTAATAGCAGTTCCACCTTTTTAGGAGATAGTATTGTCAGCAGACTAATTTCTTTTACTGCAGAACTAAAAATAGTTACAATCTCGTGGAATCATTAAGAAATACAAAGGGTTTCTGTTAAAAACCCTGGGGAAACCTGATTAGGCAGACTACTGTATAATTAATTGATGTGCTACTACACTTGGAGAAGTAGTGCATCAGTAAACAGAAGTCAGAATGTAAAAGGCTAAGAAGAACTGCTGGGAATTGTGTTAAGACATCAAGGCTTGAAAATAACAATTTGAGCACCTCAGGAGAGACGAGCATTTGCATTTGGTGGAAGGACAGAAAACTCTCCAAAAGGCCGGGGCAGGGGGATCCATGAAGGAAGGCTCAGGCTTGTGCTTAGCACTTCCTTTGCCGATATTGTCACAATAGCACTTCCTTTGCTATTGCTGGCCACAGAGTATTTTATACTACCTTCAAGTTGATGTTCTGGTAGTTCCCTAGACTATATTCTTACATTTGTGAAACAGTGTCAGGTAGAGAGTTGTTAGAATGTTGCTTTTGTTAATGCTGTGCTTTAAATACATTCATTCTGATAATTAAGTTGTTGCCTAAGATATGACATGGATCACTGATTTGTGCCATTGTTTGTCTTGTTTGCTTTGAGATTGGAAGTAATTGTCAGCAAGCAGTCTGTAATTATCTCTTTGGAAAAGTCAGGATCTTCTGTAACGTTACTGTAAAGAGGTGTAGCAGTTGTGTATGTAGAGATCAGGGTGGCTGTGATGACAACATGCCTAGATTTTTCTTCCTGAAATATCTTTAAAACCAATCCCTACCCCCCTGCAGTGGTGTCCCCCGGAAGGGATTCCATCCTGGAGCAGCACTTGCACCCTGACAGGGCTCTGTGGCCAAGGAGGAAGACGAAGCTGTTGCCATGAGCTTTTGGCCCTTCAGGAACAGACGTTTTTGGCAATTTGAGGAAGACCGTTGATTCATGTTTTTCTGTTTAGAGAAAAGTATAACACAGCTGTTTTCAAGGAGGCCCATTTGTGTGTCTGTTGTGTTGCTGACGGGAGAAATGGGCTGCGCTTGAAGAGCTTTACCAGCTAAGTGGCTTCCCTGGATGTTGTGACACCCTGGAGTCCTTCTGATAGCCCTGGCTGCTCGTTCTGCACACAGGGGCGCTGGGGAGAGTTGAGGATGCTCAGCATGCTGAAGTCAAGCCTTTCCTTAGGAAATTATAATAATTGGTTGTAAATAGTGACCACTGCTCTCAAGCAAATAGAGTGGCTGTGCGAGTACCTTGCTCTGAGAAGTGAACTGCAGACATGTTTGTGCCGCGCTGTTAAAAGAAGGTGGAGCTTTCCTCGCTCCAATATGTCAAGTCCTGACCTGCTGGCTGGGACAGGCTGTGTTTGGACAAGACAAGAGCTTTACATTTTAGAAAGACAAATCAAATGAATTCAATTTATATGCTAAATTGAAGGAACTTTTGAAAAAGTTCAGTTTCGAATTATCAAAAAAAATCCAACAAAAACCAGAACACACCAACAATGAACTTTTTGAGTCTCCTTCCCACCTTCAGAATGCCCAGAGTGTCAGGTTAAGAGTTTATTTCACAGAGCGTGTGTACGTGCTTGCTCGGGGACAGTTGCCAGCAGCTCGTAAAATCAAAATCCCAAAATGAAATCCTTCAATACGTTTCTCTTTCCCCTAATTGAATTCAATTGAAAAATTTCTTAGGGAGGCGCCAGCAAAAATAACGTGGGGTTGTGTAGCTTAACTTCTTCTCTTGGGCTGTTGCTGCAGCATTAGCGATGGGGTAACTATGCTAAGTTCAGATTTTTTGTTAGCAGGGGGTGGGATCCCTTTACGTGTGAATGAATATCCTGAATGGGCAACACGCACAGATGTCCAGCTTGTCTCTTTGGAGCCTAAAGTTAAAGTTCTAGGAGCATGTCCAAAGCTGTGTATCTCACATGAAAAGCACTGCTGTGAGCTGGCAAAGGCATTCGTTCTGAATTGGAGTCAGTTTTTGTTAGCCAAGCATTTTTTCATTGGTGGAAGTTTTACAGTTTCTGAGGACTCTTATCTACTTCTAGTGTAAAAGCACCTTAATAATTGAAATTACATAGCGCGACTTCAAATATAATCACCAAATATAATGTGGGAGAAGAATTAATTTAATTATAATTAATTCCAGTTTTCAGAAAATGTTTTCAAAGTTGTCTTAAGCTGGATACCAAAATGGTTATCACTTTGGAAAATGTTCCAAGTCTCCAAACATCTCAGTAAAGTGTCTATTTCACAAAGGACTTCTTTGATCCAGCTATCTGAAAGATTTATCCAAGGAGACAAAACCCAGATTGCTTGCTGCTAATCCGGTGCTTTGCAAACAAGATTTTAATTTTTATTCCCTTTACTTGGTTTTCAAGAATTCAGGCAGATATACAATGGAATGGTTTCTTCCCGTAGATAATTAAGCCTACTGTAAGCAGTGTCTGTAGAAAGTAGTCCTGAGATTCATTTAGTTTTAAGTACCTACTCATTTTTTCCTTTTGAAAATATTACCATGTCCCAAGCAATTTGAATGCCCATAAATCACGTTAGTTGAAGAGGAGAAATGACTCCAAACTCATCTTCTCGAGGGTGTTTTGTTGTCCCGAGGACTGTCTGAAGGAAGAAGTTGTCCTTTGGCTGGACTCACAGCAGGTGGCCCCCGGGTGGGTGCAGCAGGTCCTGTTTGTGTTTGCCCTCCCCGCGGAGGTGCCCGAGCGGGGGCCGCTCCCTGGCACCAGCCGCAGGCTGAGCTGCCCCCGGGCAGTGCCTGCCTGGTGACACTGCAGGAGCTCTTCCCTCCCTTCAGCTGGGCCAGCCATGCCATGAGGTCTCTGGGTGAAGCTGTGCTTGTGCTACTCAAAATCATACCTTTTTCATTGTGATATTGGGTAATTAACCAACCTCAACCAGTGAGGGGATTCAGCATGTCCTGAATGAATAAAAAACATTTCCATACAAAACACAAAAAAAGCTGAGTTTAAATACTATGGTGTTTTTCAGGGAAAAGAGCATGACACAAGAAAGCAAAGGACTGCATTCTAAAAGAGACCATACCAGCAGTGCTGGGGAGATGAAAATAAGCATGTATTTGTTTACCTGCGCACTAATGCCATCAGAGTGGTTCCAAATACATTGTTCATTTGAATTAAAGAACCCACCTAAACGTTTTAAGACATTATTTATTAACAGTAGCTGCTTTTCATGTCAAGAGAGGGTAAATTAAGTTGGTTACACAATTTATCAGACGCTGCTGAATATTGTGGATGTTATTAGTCATTAAGTAACCAACAGTTAATCTGGCAATTTATTAAATCTCCGGACATTGGATGCAGGAATCTCTCTATGTTTTCTTTATGAAGAGCACCTCAGAATAACATTAGCAGTGTGTAGACATGTATAAATTCTTCCTTCTGTTTTTCCTCATTTCTCTCTGACTGCTTTAAACAAATCTTCATTTAGTTTTTTTTAATGAAAGCATTTTTATTTGTGTAGTGAATCTGTCAGAAAAAGTAAATTGACAAGTCATGGAATGGTTTTGTGATTTGCAGGGGTTTTTTTTCCTTTTTTTAAGCAGATGCAAAAGGTGTATTTTGATGCTGTTACACTGTGATGGATGAAAAAACTGCACTGACTTTTATCCAGGAGAGGGAAGCGAGTTGTTTTCTTTCAAGGGCTGTAGATCAATTGATGTCTTACAGAAGTAATACCATGAAAGTGGGGAAGAACTCCTCTTTGATACTCGAGTCTTTCTATTTCAGTTGGTACAGTAATGGGCTTTTGAATTAAAGGTTTGTTAAAGCTTGTATCTATTTCAGAGTATTGACAGCCGAAGCAGACTCACTGAGCCAAAATTTATATGTTTATCCAAGCCTGTTAAAAATCAGAATTTGTGTTGACTGTACTAATGTGTAAGCTTTAATACCACTTTTATATAGAAGGCTGCTATTTGAATTTTCAGTGAAGTAAATTTCTTTACAATATGCCTTTGAGTTATGGTTTATAACTGGATTCATATAAATAAATGCTTTCAGCCAAATGCTGTTGAACTAGTTCCATTTTGAAGTCATTAATTATATTTAGCTCGCTGAGAAAAAGGAGGGGGAAGGCGTCAACTAACCCTATATAAAAGTGACAACAGAATTGTTTTGTGAAGAGGCTTTGGGCCTCTTAAGCTATGAAGAGTGAGTGGTTTTTTGGGTTGGTTGGTGTTGTTTTAATCAAAGAAGTGTGAACAGAAGCTAGATAATGCATTGCTATACTGCGAAGACAATTCTTTTTGAACAGGCATTAATACACTTAATGCTTTTTGCTTTTATCATGTTAAGGTCTTTGCAATAAAATCTGGCTATGCAGTGAGCCTACTTGTTTGTGCAGGGAAAACAACCTTGTTTTTTCATGGTAAATCCATTAGCTCTTGTCAGATTGGTGAATTTTCAAGGTGAGTTTCTTCTGATGTATGTTCAATTGCAAAAGTGGTTTGTTGCAGTCAACTTCATGTAAGAAAGAACTTACAGCTTTGACTTCTTATACTATGTGTGTGTGTGTATATATATATATAAATATAGTGCAAAGCTTACGATAGAGTGCAACCCAATCATCAAAAATGAAATCCAGATGCAACCAAAACAAAAACCAAACCAAAATTTTAGTGTGGTTTGTGTGAGCCTGCTCATTACGCTTTATTAATAAGATTTTGTGTTTCCAGGAGTTAGAGGACATAGTAAACCTGAGCATTGCTGATTGCAGTTTCCCAAAGACAGATTGGGAAATAAATAGTGTATATATATTTTCAGGCTGGAGCATGGTACTTCTGCCATTTCAATCTTTATCCTTCCATTTCGACTATTCCATTAGGTGGATGCAAGAATTTTCCTGCTTGGAATTCACGTTGCCCTGGGATCACAGAGGCAGCATGCAGAACTGTCATCTTGCTGAAGTGCTGTGTAATTGCCTCATCCTCTTTCCTTTGCTGTCTAGTTTCTCTTTTCTTTCATTTCATTACTTTCATTTCTTCTCCTTCATGTTAACGTTCATCTCTAATTCACTTTCTTGTGTTCTTCTTTCACTCTCTTCTGAAAGCCAACTGCCAGTGCCTTATTTAATCTCTTTATCAGGGTAGTGAGGGGTAACAACACAACTGTGCATTTGAGGCCCTTTGTAACAGCTGTTTGAGGGTGAGAGTGACAGACAGAGCCCTCTGGGGCACCTCTGTGCTTTACCTTTCTAACACTGCATGCTCGGTTCTTCAAGAGACCTTGGGTCCCTTAGAAGCCTTCTGGAATAATTGCAAGAACACCAGAGGGTCGTGACAACTGGGTGAAACTCTCATCTGCACTTCTGATTGTCTTTCATCTACCAAAATTCACGTCGGGTCTCTTGGAGCTGTGCTTCCTGCCCGCCACCCCCACAGCGTTTTTGTCTTCATCAGCACCTCGTGGCACTCTGTGCCAGGGATACCCCCAGATGTCGTTGGCACCCTCAGGAAACTTAAATTGTTCTTGTTTGTTGTTTCACTTGAGGAGAAACTGATGTTCTCAGATGTGCTCTGTTGGAGGAAAGAGATGTGAAATTACCCTGCTGAGCTGCTGCAGTATCTGAAACATTTAATTGTTCATCATGAGCTCCCTAAACATATGTAAACTTTTCTGGTTACCAGTGTGATTAACCAGAAATCGACCACAAGCTTGATTTTAGGAATGTGTCAATGGAAACTGTGCCTTGCTTGTAGACTGCCCAGTAAATTTAAGTTTATTAAAATGAGCTAGCATGAAGCAAGAAAGCTGTCTGGAGTTACTCTTAAACAAGTCATTTTACAAAACACAGCGAACATCACCTAAATCACGCATGAGGTACACAAAACCAGAATTACAGTGGAGTGAGCTGATCAGCAAGTTTTGGAACTAAATAGTGGGAAGCAAGGAAAATGCAGAAGATGATACAGTTTTTTTACTTCCATTAAAGACTGTTGGAACAGGGGACAGTCTTTTTGTCTGCATTTATTACATAGAATGTTTTGTTTATGAGGTCCTCATCCAAAACTGCGGTTCCTCAGCTTTGCTGAAGCAACGGTGGTGAACGAGCTTCTCCCACTGTCCTTCCTCCTAACTCCATCTTCAAGAGGAGCACCCAGTGCTGGAATGTTTCCTGACACCGATAGCCAGGAGACATTATTTATGGTCTATCAGGTGACTTAGAACAGTGGTCTCAAAACTTGTGCACCCCATCATTAAAAAATTAAATCACTGTGTCTCTGAAAGTCTCGTAAATCAATTGATTTTTCATTAATTCATTGCTGTTTCTTGACAAACTACTGCCTTATGATAACATACATTTTCCACTCGTCCGTAAGAAACAAAATTCATATTGGAAAATGCTTTCCTTTTTAAATTGCACACTTCATAGTATGTTTCCATCTTCTGCCCCATTCCTCCGATTTTGTCCAGCTCTGGCTTTTGGAAACAAAGGGATATAGCTGATTCTCAGCTATCCCTTGAAAATATTCCTGGTGGTTTTAATCATGGATATAGCTCGTATATATATTGTAATTGTGTGCATCTAAAGTGCAGCTTACCTGCTTTCTTAAACAGAGGACTCTCCAGACTCAGTTCAGAAACTACCTGTGGGTAATACCAGGAAAAGCCCATCCTTCAAACTCATCATTCCTTTGAACTTCCTTTGTCTCGCAGTTTCTAGAAGACCTTCACATAGAGCTTTGCCGTGGGGTTTGAGCTGACTGGTTTGGTATTGGCATCTTGCTTCAGTTGAACATGGTGCTTATGGAGTGCTTCTCTCTGTTGTTTCTGAAACTTGAAAGTACCCCAAATAAACTAAAACCCAAATAGAACAGCTAAAATATATTCATCAAAAATCTTGCAGCTTTCCGTGTCTGTGTGCGTTCTTGCTTCTTTCTTATTTTGTGCTTTTTTTTATTAAATACTCAAGGGTTGGCAGTGCTGTGAAGTAGAGCAGTGAAACATAAATATTAATTGTGGTAGAAATATTGTCTAGAATCTCATTCTTGTTTTACTTGAAAATAATACTCAATTGTCTTGGCCGTGCTGGAACAAAGACAAGACCTAAGGGATGTGCATTTGTTTGGCTGCAGCTTTATTAACACATTTGGGAGCTGTGCCTGGCAATAAATCACACAGTGAGTCACTGCCTATTCCTTGATCGTTCCTACCTCTCCGGAGAGCTCTGCAGCCCTCCCCTCCCAGCCTGGCTCCCTGCACTGCGGGGCTGCCACGGGTTTTGTGTGTTGGGGTGAGGGGAGGGTCGTTCCCTGGCACCAGAGGGGGTGGGAGCCACAACTGCTTTTTCCCAGCTTTCTCAGAGAACAGCTGCTGGCCTGGCTTGGCTTGGGTTGGGTTTTTTTCCCTCTCTGGCAAGGTGAAAAACCGTGGGAATGGATTTAAGACAGGCACCAGCTAGGAGTGGCAAGGCCTGTACCTCCCCACTGCTCTTCCTGAGTAACACCTAATTTCAGAGGATCACTGGCACAGATAAGGGGCTGGTAATCCTTTGTTTGCATGGGCTCAAGCTGCTCTCTTGGGTTTGGGAAAGACTTTAAATTTTAAGGGCAGAGATGCAAATTGCAGCCCAATTGATAATGCATGTTTTCAACCCCGCTCACTCAGGCAGCCACACACATAAGAGGTGTGTCTGCCCTTTATTCTGGATTGTGGCTGTAGTTTCTGCCTGACTCTTTCCTGCTGTCTCTTCTCGCAATGTAAAAGTGTATTGGTCAAAAATTCCCTGTCATTAAGGTCAGTGAAACAAGTGCAAGATAGCTGATTGGGTTAAAAAGTTAACATTGTTGCCTCACGGGGGGGAATTCAGAGCTTCTAAATGCTTCTTTAGTGCCCTACTAGTGTCTGTTCCCAAAATGGATGTTTTAATTTAGCCATGGCAAGTCTAGTTTGTTAGGGCAAGGAGCCCTTCTGCCTTCCCTGACATAAAAAAGGGATTCCAAAAAGTTGACAGTTGCAGTGTTGTAGTGGCTGTATTTCCTCTGGAAACCCTTCCGTTCCTTGCTGTGTGAAGATGAGAAGCTGCCCTGGATGTGACTGAGGTGTGAGCGGGCTGGAACGCCCCTGGAGCCTGGCAGTGGCCACGTTCCAGCTGCAGGACTGTGCCAAGGCACGAGGGAAGCCCTGGTCGTGTTTCAGCTCCAGCTTGTCCATCATGGGACAGGAGTGTGAAGGAGCAGGCAGGCCCTCGCCCCTTGTGTAACGCTGCACAACGTGGAGTTGAGTGTATTTTAGAAAAGTGGTGGTGTTGATTCGTTAGTTGGTCATGAAATCATAGGCAATTTATTTTTTTAAATAAACTTAATAACAATATTTGTGCATGCTGATTTTGAACGTCGTTTGTGTTGCAACAGAGCTTTTCATGGATTAATTACATCATTTGTAAGCAAACTCCAGACAAACTTGCCTGACTTTTGACTGAGAAACTAAAAAAATTCGTTTGTTATCTGTTAGTTGTGTTCTGAGGATTGTCATCAACTGATCTTAGTGCTCAGATATTTGCCTTACAGAGAGATGGTCTTGTTGTTACACTGGAAATGAAGCAAGTGAATTCACTGGTGCACAGCAACAGTGAAAAATCTATTTCCCAGTCCTGGATTATGGTCTTAAAATCAAGGCAGTAATTGTTATTTAGTTCCTGTAATCAGTAAGCTCGTATGTTTCAAAGAAAACTAGGAGTATTTGGTGTGTGGGCTAGGTGATAACTCATGACGGAAGTTCAGCTGTTGTTTGAAAGCATATTTCAGCTCCTGCTTTGGCTCCTGAAAGCTGTAATTGCAGACTTAGTAAAAACTTTCTCTTGTTTGTCTTTCAATATTGACTGTTTGAATTAAGGTGTTTGTTAAAATGACATGATTTTAAAAGGTTTTAAAATTCTAGTTTAAGTAAATAGCTTGATACTGAAGACTGTGGATCTGTCAGGTTATATCCTGTACTATTTGAAGAAAATAAAAGAAACAGCTAAAATTTGTGGTTTAGTCCCTTCTTACTTTACCCTCTTTAGTCAGTGTGGGGAGAACAAGGATTAGTAATGTTTGGTCCTCTTTCTAGTCTGTTTCTGGTCATCCTAGGATGAAAACTGTTGTACTTAATTTGTTTTGTACCTGAGTTTTGCACTTAGATATTGTACTGGTTTATGAATACTAGAGAATTAAGTTATTTGTGGGTTTTATTCTATGTTCTAAGCACAAGGAAGACACTTGACACTGTAATCAGAAAAATACAGTATCTGCCCTGTTGAGCTTACATGTGAAAATGTAACAATCAACATGGCTTTTGTAGAACGGTCTTTACATCCTCCAGCAACTTGCAAATGTATATTTGTGAAAACAGAGTTTCCACCATTGAAGTCTGTATTCCAAATCTAAATGTTTTCTAAATGTTTTAGAATTTCTCCAGTGAAAGTTTGTCAAGATAGCTCCTACAAATTGTGCTGAAAAGCGATCGTGGCCTTTCATTCCAAGTAAAACTAAATGTAGGAGATGTGCTACATTGTATGGAATCCTTGTGCTGTGTTACTGAGAAGCACACAGTCTTAAAAAACCCCACTTGGTGGAATTCAGTAAACTTGGTTTTCTGGAATTGTATGCAGATTGTATCATCACTTCTGGAATGTGCTTTTTCCCTGGGCCAGGGCTGCCAGACAGAGCTCTCTGACAATCTCTTTATCTGTAGGGTTGTCTATAATGTTAATTAGTGAACTCTTTGAAAAACCGGCTTCCATGAGTTAATTTATGCATAAAACAGCACTGAGGGATGTGTTTTACCTGTTTCACAAGTAGGGGACTGAAGCATAGCTTAAGGGACGTGGCGTGGGCCACACAAGAAGCCTGTGTCATAGCCAAAAATCAAGAGATCCCCTTTCCTTGCCTAACCACACAAATTCAGAAAATAAATAGTTGAAGAAAAGCAGATGCAACACTGAGGATTTGAGTCTTGGGTACAATTTACAGGGTGCTTAACTCTCTGCCCATGCAGCCAGAAGGATCAGCTTTGGGAGGCCAGTAATGCTTTTGCATTCGTAGAATGGCCTGGGTTGGAGAGCACCTTAAAAACCAACTCGCTCCAGCCCCCAGCCATGGGTGGAGACACTTTCTACTACCCCACGTTGCTCAGTGCCATCCAGCCTGGCCTTGGACTCTTCCAGGGATCCAGGGGCACCCACAACTTCCCTGGGCAATCTCTGCCAGGGCCTCACCACCCTCAGAGGGAACAATTTCTTCCGTATATCCCATCTAAACCTTCCTCTTTCATTTTGAAGCCATTCCCCCTTGTGCTATCACCTCATGGCCTTGTCCCAAGTCCCTTTCCAGTTTTCCTGTAGCCCCTTTAGGCACTGGAAGGTGCTTTAAGATCTCCCTGGAGCTTTCTCTTCTCCAGGCTGAACAGCCCCAGCTCTCCCGGTCTGCCTCCATAGCAGAGCTGCTCCAGCCTTCGGAGCATGTCTGCAGCCTCCTGGCCTTGCTCCAGCAGGTCCAGGTCCTTGGGCCAGAGGCCCCAGGGCTGGACTGCTCTGCACAGCTTGGTGTTGTTGGCAAACTTGCTGAGGGTGCACTCAGTCCCACCCTGTACGTGTCCAACGAAAATTCCTACTGGTCTGAGTGCAAGGTGCCAGGCTGGCTGCAGACATTGTAGCCTGCCTTGTATTTTGGTAGTGCAGGATTTTCACTTTCTATTGACACTTTTTTTGAACTCGCTGGTACAACTTCATAATAATTATTATGTATGGCTGATGCCCTCTCCCAAAGAACTAAGGAATTAGAATTTCTGTGTTAGCCCTTTCGAGGGATTTTCAGGATATCAGCCCAATGTCTCAAAATCATGAGGCAGGAGCAAAAATCCTGAGGTTGGTATTCCGATTTAAAGCTGTCTTTGAGGATTCTTATTTTCTTTAGGTTTGTGTTTGTTTTTGAATACGTGCTTTTAATCTAGCAAGGACATAATGAGCTCTTGAGACATAATAAGCTCAGTAAGACTTGAAACACTATTTACTGCGTGAAGTATTTACGTGGCTTCTCTTCCTATTCATGTACCCGAGCACAATATGGTATTTAATAGATCCTCACAGATGGGAAGCCTGTAATCTTAATGTTCTACAGGTACGAACTGAATTACAGAAAGGATGTGCCCAGCTTCATGAAGCTGTTTAATCATTTCACTCCTGGTGTGTTCAGCGAGCCCTGCACGTCTTACAGGGGCTCGATGTGTTCCTAACTCTGGGGTGGTTCCGTGGCTCACAGCACAATCCTTGTGACAGCACAGGGACTCGGAGTCACATCTTTTCAGTCCTGTAGTAGCAATCCTGAGCTAGCCTGAGAGGAAGACATGTTTCCCATATGCTCCTGAAGGAAGGCAGGAAAATTCAGGCTAGAAGGAAGGGACAGGTTGTAACTGTGAGGAAAACAAGCTGTTGGAGCAACTTCTTTTAGAATTGAGATGTGTTTTCTATCACTTGATGGCTCTGTGTGCATAATTACAGCACTTAAAAAAGAAGTGCCTTCTAGTATCGCTGGTCTGTATGGGCTTCATACAAAACCTGCTGGGTGATATTCCATCGTCTCTATCACACAAAAGGTGAATTTGATTATAATGTTATCTACCACCCTCATGTTTGTGCTTATGTAAATTTTCCTTGAACTGATTCCATCATGCTGATGCTGGAAGCAATGTGTTCACAGAATTTTTTTCAGCCCTAATCCTATGATATTTTGTATCATGGAGTTTTATCTCTTCTTGTCAGAAATTTTGGAATTGGGAATATGAGGAAGGAGAATGGGATACAGTGTATCCCTAAATATTGTGCAGCTAAATTAACACATTGGCACAGTGCAATTATTTTTGCACATACAGAAGACGCCTCCCTGTAAATGCCTTGTGACATAAGGTTTCTGACTAAAATTAGGTCATGGCTATTTAATTGTTTAGGTGTCCACCCATGAGGGAGCTACAGAGAGCTCTTTCAATTCCTTGCAATCAAGTAAGTAGCAGCTACTCTCATTTATCCTCTAAGGAAATAGTCCACCAAAAATAATACGTTGATTCTTTAGCCCCTCCCTGTCACTAATCACTCAGCTCTTGTAGCTACAGACTGACTCGGCCTTCAGCACCACAGTGTCCAAGTGCCTCAGTCATTAATTTTCAGCTTACGACACTTAGGTGATGTAAGAAAGCGTTGTCCTCGTTTCACAGCTGAGGAATTGACACATCAAATAAGTGACTTGCTTAAAGTTTCACAGCAATACTGGCCATAGAAACCAATGACTTATTCATAGACTATTCTGTTTCTTGGAAAACCAACCCTGTGTTCCTTGTCCTTCTGCCTGCTACCCCAGATCTCCTCGGACCAATTTAGCCGGCTAAGGGTTTAGGCCTGTGTGTATTTTAGCCTCCCATAAGCTGGCATTGCCAAACAAATGCACCCCTCCCTTGTGTGAGCACAAGCAGTATCTCTGCAGTCACGTGGGGAATTAAGTCAGGAAACTGATTCAGGTTAAAGTTAATCCCCCAAGAACAGTTTCAACCTGAGTCGTTCCTCATTTGGCTCTCACAGTGCAGCTGTAGAGGCACCACTGAAGGGGGGAGAGGGAGGGGAGGCGAGGCCAGCTCTGCTCAGTGACTGGAAGGGGTTTCTGTTGGCTGAAATGGTTGTGGAGTTAGTGGGGTCAAGTTCATGAAAACCTTAACCAAAATAAGTTCTAGTTTCTTCTTTCTCTGGAGTGCACATGGCACGCTTTGAATTTTCCCCACATTTTTAGGGCCCACCCAAAGCTCAGGGACAAACTGTGTCCAGAACACAGAGGAGGTTTTTGGATCAGTCCTTGCTCTGAGGACATCTTAGATCTTCCCTGCATGGCAAGTTTTTTGTGTGTGGCTGCTATCATTAAAAATGCTTGATTCTGTATAACTTCCTCCTGTTTGAAATGAAACTATTTCTGAGTAGTTGCAAGTGCAACCGGGGAGGAGCACGGTTACCAGGAAAAGTACATTTGTAAAGGGAATAAAGTGCTGTGAGCGTGGAGCTTAATGCCTCATGTCACCCTGCACCACACTGACCTATGTGAGCCCACATTCCTTTGCCTTTGTGTCCTGAGTGGTTCCATAGAAAAGACAAATTGGAATTGTGTGCATGGTTTTTAGTCTTTAGGTGGAGCCTGTCTGCTGTGACTTCTCAGACCTGAGTCAGACACATGGGGAGAATCCTCCTGTTTTGCTGATCCCTCTCTCAGAAGAGGTGTTCAGAGGGCTTCCCCATTGCTGTGCTGAGGTGACCGTCCAGCTTTGAAAACGAAGTACCAAATCCTGCTGCTTCATTTGAAGGACTGCAGTGTAGGAGAACCTGTAACTGTGGAATGACACCCTCATCCTGACTACATCAGAAGTCCACAAAAATTTATGCAGGGACCTTGGCATGCTATTAACTTGGTCGTTGATGACTAAGGCAGGAAGAAGGGTGCCAGTGACGTCTAAAGGGAGACTGAAAGGAGTTCTCGCAGTTAAAAAACTGCTGCAGAAGAGAGCAAAACATCCTTTAATGAGTGCTGTTAGTATCTTTAATGTGAGGGTGACACCTTTTCACTTGGGCTGCCCCATGACCCCCTGAAAATCTTTCTTTCCATCTTTGTTGCTGAACCCTGTTCCCCAGCTTTCCTGCTTTTTCCTTTTGTGGCTGGAGTGTGAGTCCTGGCTGAGAGAGTGAGAGGATGTTGCTGATGGTCCTCAGTGCCATAAACTTCTGTTGCAAAAAAACTCCGGCCTATGTCAGCCACAGCCCCTGTTCCAACCCAGCCACCTCAGAAGCCTCAAAAGAAGCGTGTGTGGGATTGTTGTATTTAGGGTTTTTTTGTTCAGGCCTTGTTCAAAGGCTCAAGATCGGGGCATAAATCTGTTTGATTTTCCTCCTCAACCGAACACAGATCACGACATTTAGAGCACAGCCACTTTGTGTAGTAGGAACCTAACAAGAACCAGATTTTAACATAGTCACTAGTTCCTTTGAAGGAGGCAGTGTTAGCAATTATGATCTAGACTAGACATTGGTAAGAACTTACCAAATAATTATAGGCTTCCTAAAGGAGTATAGTATGAGTAATTGCAGGTTTAAAAATGTTGTTATGAGGAGGAGTTTATACCGAAACTTCCTCCTGCTCTTTGAAACCAGAATCCATAACTCTCATCATGCCACAGCAAATGCTTGCCCTTCTCCACAGAAGAATGTAGACTTGCCTTATTGTACAGCAAATGTTCTGTGGTACATTATTTAAATTAGCATATAATAGAAACCTAATTGCCCACTAGGGCCCACAGCTTTAGCTGGTGGAGATCAATGTGCATCCACTGAAGTCAGTGTAGCAATGTTGATTTTCACCCTTGAGGATCTGGCTCAGCAGCTTGTTTCTATTCCAGGCATTGTTAAAGGAGATAGTGTGTTTAGAATATTAAACCATGGCATTGTCAGAGATAGTCAACTCAATTTATGTGCAAGTGAAGAGAAATAAAGCGGTAAAACCATTATTTTTATCTGAGGATTTCAATTTTCATTGTCGATTATTCGTATTGACTGATCTGCTGCAACAGGGAAATCGTGAGCATGGGGTCATCTTGTTGTGGTTTTAATTTCCTACGTCTGTAGTTATCTAATCCTCTCAGTGTGAGCAAGCACGATTAGTATTTATTTCTATTCTGTGTGCCAGTGCCCTGGGCCAGGTTCTGTGCTAAATCCAAAGTGACTCTCCTACTTAATTGGCATTAACTTGTGCTGCAGTGACATAAATAAGAACTTGTACTTTCTGTATGAGGCACTCACAACTCCCCAAACAGATTTCTTCTATGTGGATGTTCTCCCCTCGTGTTCAAGCTTGTGATAAATCTGTATTTTTTACTCAGTTTGGAACTTTTTCTAGCAATGTTTTCCAAATAATACTTTGGGAAGCACAGATTTGGAAAGGCTTTGACCGCTTGTTAACCGTTGAGGCACTACCCAGGAGCGTTGCTACAGCTGTACCCCTGGTTAATAAATTGCTGCAGTAAGAACAACAGCTGTCTCTCTCTGGAGAGTCAAGTACCAAAACGAGCAATAATTCTTCACTTTGTCAAATGGTTTGTACAATCATTTGGAATGCTTGCTTAAAGAAGCTTACTTTACTTCATGAATGCTCCATTCAGGAATAGGGAAACTTTAGGGCTGAGCTGAGCCAACGGTTCTTTGTGGAATTTGTTTCCTCTCCTTTCACTTCCATTATTCTCAGAAGACCTCTGGCTGCTCCCCCACTTATCTCTGCTTCCATTTGTCCCCTGGGAGCTCTGGATAATCGAAGTTATGCTGCAAGTATTCTTCAGAGAGTAGGAAGGGGGAAGTTCTGGTTAAATGTTTTGGGTCTTTATTGAGGACAGTATAGCAACTGACTGTGTGAGCCTTTTGAAACAGTACAGTGTTAAAACTCCAACACTTTTGGAATTTCCTGGTGTTGGTTGCTGTCTGTTTTCTGATGTGTGCAGAACACAAGCATAGGAAGAAACATCAGCAGGAATGATGGGTAAAGACTGTCTGGAGAGGGTTGCGAGATTATGCTCGTCGCTCGGTAAGTTACTGAAAGGCTCCGTTCGGCTCTGGTTCCAAGGTGGTTTTCTTGTCCTGACAAAGTGGTGAGGCTTAGCTCGTGAACTGGTTTGGATTGTCTTTGGATGAAATGATTGCAGTCATACAGCTGCTGTTTCTATTATTTTCTTCTAACTTTAATCAAGCCTCCTTTTTGGGGGGAAACCCAAATTGACATTCACTGATTGCCAGTGTCTACCTTTTTTAGTGATTTGGCCTTTAGAACACAGTGTTAGCCATGTGAAGCAAGTGGGATTTTTCATTGTAATCTATTAAATGCACTTAGCAACACTTGAATCAACAATCTTATTCTGTAATCTCCTGTTCATACTTGTATTTTGCCTGATTCTGTGGGTCATAGGATTGTGTTCTCCTTATTGAACTGTCAGACTTGTCTGAAAAAGGTGTCAAGTGTTTTCTGTTTGGGGGCAATTTGTTTTGGTGGCCATTTTGCAATTTTGTGAATTTTATAAACAGAAGTACACAGGCGTTCATATAGGTGTTGACGGTAAGTTCCATCAAGCTCCTCTGTTTTCAGTACTGGGTTTTCCAGGTTTTTTGTGGGCTTTTTTCGCTTGGAAAACATGTAACACATGTGACCAGAGACTTACATAACACGTGATGTCTCATGTTGAGGTAAGGAAACCATCTTCGAGCCAGATATCTGAGACCAGCGTTGTGTTTTCTCCATTGCAAAGATAACAGACATTAAAATTCTAGAGTCTGGTGGCCAAATGGCACAGCACCAAACAGGATAGATTTTCTTTTCCCCAAATGGTAAATCGTGTTAGATAATTCATGATGCAAACTGCTGTTATTTCTAGAGTATGTGAGCCTCTGATGGCAGAGCAGATTTTCTTACCTCTCTAGGTTAGATGAAAAGCTGAGCAAACTTTGAGAACTGCAGAATATGGCAGTAGCTTTGCTGCAGTAGATCAGCTGATACTTCTTTGCTTGTATCATTTTACTCCCCAGTGTGGTCGGAGTGGTGCAGCTCTCACGTGCTGCGCTTTTTGCTTTTCTGTGAGGAAGAAGCGGGATTGCAAAGATAATGGGAGAAGGCAGTGGAGCATTCATGGCAATAATTTCTAAGAGCTGGAGATAAATAAGCAGGCAAAGTTGAAGACTTATCTGGGTGGGGGTATTAGCATTTTGAATACCCTCTGCACAGATGCAGTTATCACTTAATTGACTTTACACTAGAAAGGCACTTTGCAGCTGTAAAGAAAAACTTGTGCGCGTAGTCCTCAATGGTTCTTTTCTGCTGTACCAGACACTCGGGCTGCTTTACTCCCGGTGGCAGCTGCGGGGAAGGAGAGAGCCTGTCTGGGATCTGCCCCTCACGAGCTCGGTTGTGGTGTCCGGCACTGGCCCTTCCTTTTCGGGATCGCCCCCAGGGCCGGCCCACGGCTGCGGGAGGAGCCCTTGTTGTGCAGGGGCTGATCGCTGCCAGGCCAGGCCTGTCCCTGCCGGGGCCGGGGCCGCTCTCGCTGCCCTGTAGCACCAGGCCCGCTCACTGCCCTCAGGGTGGAGTCACAGCAGCAGGTCCTGGGTCTGCCTGCCATTCCCCCCCGTGTGAGAGCTGGGGCCTGCCTCAGCGTCCCTTCCTGCGCATTTTGAAGGCGGTGGAGAGTTCTGCATTCGGGGCTGCAGCGATCTGTGCCACGCACGGGGCTGTCATGGGTGGCTCCCCGGACGGGAGCGAGCTGTTCTCCCGCGGCACACGCGGCTCCCAGGGCACCTTCTCCCCAGCCCCGTTCTCTGCGGGCAGGAGGGAGAATTGTGGCAACCCGGACAAGACAATTTGTTCGTTTTGTTTCTAAGCTGTCAGAAACAAAGAAGGTTGTTTTGAATTTTAAAGGAATTGTGCGGGGAAACAGTTGATTGTGTGAGGTTTGGAGAGGCTGCAGTCAGACCTGTCTGTGCCGTGCTTTGCGGAGAGCAGGCTGGTCTCTTGCAGATAATACCGTGCCTGTGTTAACCCAGCCACTGAATTCTCACCGAGTCCTTTAATAGACGAAGACGGGTGTTTTGGTGCCTGAGCACCTTCGTTTTCTCACCCTGATTTGCTGAAGGTTGTCAGAGTTGCACAGAAAACGTCAGCAACACCCTCAATTCAATGGGGTCTTTTTCTGTGGAATAGTTACTTAGTTTGCTTGTAGTCATTATTTAAAATTTTGCTATCTAAGCATGTTAGGGTTTTATTGGTATTATTCCTTCAACAGCAATATTGGTTACTCCAGGCGTTGTTTAGAAGCTTATTTTTTTTTTTGCAATTCTTAAAGAGAGATTTGGCTTAGAGCAGAATCAGTAAGGGGAAAAGAATTAGGAAATCAAACCCTTCCTTTCCCTTTTTGAACCTCTCGGTTTTCCAACCTCAAATAAGTACGTGAAAGGGGTTTAACAACTTTAAATTGGATTTTGGAATGTCAGATGACTCTAATAGCCTTTGTACACAAATAACAACAGAAGAGCTGATTATTGTTTCTGGGCTCTGCGATGCACTTACGTAATCATTAATCTTGGCACTTCTTTATCTGCAGCAGATTAGGAGGCCGCTGTCATTTTGAAGACTGCCATTAAGTAGACTTTGTTAGTGTTTAAATATGTGAAGCTTAACTTTAAGCTTCCTTAATGTATGCAGTGGAGGTATCCTGTGCCTTGAATAGAGCTGTTGGAGTAAGTTTCAGTCACATATCTGCTGCCAGTCTGACCTCAGACATGGGTTTATGTACAGTGTTTGTTAATCAGCCTCTGAAGACACTTTGAAAGCTTTTTAAGCATAAAGCATTAATATATCTGTTTGAAACAGCAAGCAAACTTGCTTTATCTACCACCTTTCAGTTGGTTTAATCATCAAGAGGCAGGAAATTAAATGCTATGAAATGAGTAGGCAGAAAGGGTGTTAATGAAGGTCGTAGCACCTAATCTGATTGTGGCAAAGGAAGAGCTTTTGCTAGACCTTTTCTTTCCACAAGCTTGTAATTTTCTGAAACGTTTTTGTGGGCAGCTACATTTTTTTCTTTCATGATCCTTGTCATGAAACGAAGATGGTTTTCAAATACTGAGTGTATCATATATAGACATCATGAGGGTATAAAGAGGCACAGAAACAGAGCTAATCCAGGGAGATAGTGTGAGCATGTTTGATGGGGGACATCACTGTGATGTATGGTTTGAAGAAAATGTTTAGAAATAAAGCTTTCTCTGTGGCAGAAGTGTTTTTGAGGCTGTTTGATAGACTGATGGTGCGTTTATTTTGTTGTAAGCCAGAGCCCATAAGATTTCCATCTCCGATGATACTGTCTTGTATGTTCTTCCTGGTGCAGTTTTTGGGGATGGGTCATAGTTTTCTTCCTGTGCTCTTTTCCAGGAGAACATCTGAGGAGTCCTTCTGATCCCACATAAATGCTAATATTGCTGCCTCTGAGGTGGGACAGGGGCTGAATGAGGTGTCTTTCTTGGAGAGAAAAAAAAAGTATATTTGTTCAGCAGAGATTTGACCTTCTGTCGAGAAAAGGCTATAAGCTTTCTCTAGTATCTGTATTTGCCGGTGTCTTAATATGTATCAGAAAACATTTTTCAGCTGTAAACCACTGCTTGGTTTTGAACTTCAGTAATATTTTCTTTGAAATGGAGGAAACCTGGGTGTACTTAATCTGTTTTGTGCTCCCCCTTCAAAACCTAGAGGAATAGCCGAGGATGTGGCTTCTTCTGGTGTCCCTCAGTTTCATCCATCCTCTGATGACCTCTGCAGAGGACTCACAAAGAGGAGCTGTGACAAAACCACACACGTACACTGGAGATAATGGTAGTGGAAAACATTTTTGTATTAAAAACAAGTGACCCTGTGTCAGGCTAGAAAGATGCAGAATATGGACTTCAGGAGAACCTCTTGTGTGAGGTTTGAGGGAATCTGGTTGTGATTTGCTTGCAATAGGCATAAATCACAGGTGGAGTTGCAGAATTCACGCTCAGTATTGGCTGCTTTGTGATGAATCCAGGAAGGAGGTGTTGGAGGGAGTTAATAAATGAGTGAGTGCAGCTAAAAGGCTTTTTACTGTTTAGACTTCTGGAGTTGGTTTTGGTTGTTATTGTTCATCTCCTAGATGAATCATCCGAAAATGAAAATTTAAACTAGACATTTAGAGTGCACCTTTGTGAGAAACTAATGATCCTACTTGGCATACAGCATCAAAGGAAGCCTTTTTAATGACATCAAATTCATGTATAGCCAAAAAGAAAAAGAAAATATCTTAAAAATGCAGATGCAGTCACTTCAGGATGATGGAGTTTCTAGTCTGGATGAAACACTTTTTTTTTCCCCTGCAACGTTTTCTTCTAGAAGTAAATTCAGGTTTTGAGTGGTTTTTCATCAAAGTGCAGCTCTCTTGTGGGGATGTGGTTTCTGCACCAGCCACGTTTTTCTGGCTTTAACTTATTCATGCAGAGTCCCATTTCTCAGTGCGCAGTGACAGATCCTGCAATTTCTGCAGAGGCCAAACCCTTTATAAAATCCGTGCAGCCCAGCAAAACAGCAGGACAAGGCTGAATAATGGCAAACACTGTGAAGGGACACTTTTTTGGGTTCTCCCTGCTTTGTCACCTCTTCTGAGTTCATTCCATATTCCTCTTTCCAAACTGCCGTGCTCTCTCCGGGGAATGAGCTGTTAAAGTGGAACTTGACTTGGCCGAATGGGAAGTACCTTGCTGATGAGTGTAGTTGAAATTGTAAATAAGTTTGACACTGTGTTGCAAATGACTGCTTTTTGTCAAGTCAGGGTGGTTGGGTTTTGTTGTTTCCTTGTTGATTTTTTTTTTAATCAGGTACCTGTGGCTGTCATCTGGCCTGTGCTGGTAGGCAGCCTAGTAAGATCACTGAACTGAGATGCAGTTTTGCAAACGGATAGCACGAGTATGTGTAGCTTCTTAACAAATCCAGCGATGGAGCTTTCATGTTGTATAAAAGGAAGTCAGAGACTGTTTACCTCTCTTCTAAAAGACGTTTCCTTAATGAACTTAATTCAGGTACCTGCTGTAATTCAGGTAGTTTCCTTGTTGAGTGCTCCTGCGTGCGGTAACTCTCCGCCTGGAAATAGGGGCCAGAATGATTGCCTTCCCAAAACTGGTCATTTAAGGCTCTTTGCAGCCTAGGAGAACTAACTCAGGCAAAGGTTGTTGAGCTGTGTTGTAGCTGACTTGCTGAAGTGCTTCTTAAAATTGGTGAGTGGTTGATAAGTTCTTTGTTTTCCTATTACAAGCAAATAAACAGAAATGCCAGATTTTCCCCTAAGCCAGTGCAAAGGGAAAAGAAGGTGGGAGGACAGTATTGGAGTTAACAAATTCCAGTCTTCAGAAGACTGGGTCCAACACTTCAGAGTAGGAAATTACATCAAATGAGGGCTCTGTGCAGTAATCTGTGAAGAAAATGGGGTAATTTGGACTTCACACTCTTTAAAATGCTACATCAAGCCTTTATTAGTTTCTTCCGGAGATGTAGGAAATGGGGCAGAAGTACAAATATATTTAAGCTTTTCAGTACAGGTTTCTTTTGAAGGAAAGAGGGAGAATTCATGTAGTATTGTCTAGCTAACTCCAGCAAATAAATTAATCCTATTCTCCTGCAGATTTCACTTCTTGTTTTCCCTCTCTGTTAGTAGTAGAGAATGAAAGACCAGCCTGCAGACACCAGGAAGGAGAAATTGGTGTAGATTTGCTTTTCCCGATGCAAGAGAACAGTAAGTTGCAAAGACTACAAGAAACCTCAGTGTGATTGAGCATTCAGGGCCACTTTGCTTTGAGGTGCAGGCCCGTGTTGGCCCCCGCTCCATCCTCCGTGTCATTTTTCGTTTGACAGACCCCATGCCCTGGGTGGTTTGAGCAGCACAGCGGTACAGGCTGCATCACAGTAGAACTGTGCTTGTGCCCTGCTGCATTTTGTCTTCACAAATGCTCCAGGTTAGTAATCATCTAGGAAGAAATTAGGGATGTCAAAACCTGAGTGAACTCTAGAATCCTTTAAAAACAGACATGATGGATTCACACAAACCCCAGCTTGCTGCTTCCTGGATAAATGCAGTAGCAAATTAGAACAGCCAAAGTCAGTGCTGGTAGTTCCTGTGGTAACAGCTCACACCTATGTTGCTCCTAAAACTTGTATTTTGTGTCATTTTATCCAGAGAAGTGCTTTGTAGGGGTGTTATTAGACCTGTAAGCTTTGTTTTTGAAAGTGGAAAAGGAAAGTAACGGAAGTCAGACCACCAGCACTCCTCTAGCACAGCTCTGTAGCAGCTTCTCTCTCAAGAGTGCAGAACGCTGCAGATTTGTGGGGCTGGAGCTCTGCTCGCTGGTCTCTGGGGTCGTAAGACCAAAACCCAAGATCTGGCAGTAAGTCCCAGTCATGTGAGGTAGCTGTAGGTAGAGGTAGAGATAAAGGATGATTATCCTGCTTACCTGGATAGAGGAAATGAGACACCAGCTAGCATCCCCATGCTCAGCATAGCAGCACTAGTGAGATTATAGTCTCTGTAGTACCTATTTCTTGGCATGCTGTTCAGAGCTTTGATTAAAACTGTACTATATTTCATTAGAGAATCACATGATTTCGGTGTCACTGTGTTTTCTTTTCTTATGAAAAACTTCTTCTGAATTGCTTTATTTAACAAGAATTCCATTTAGCCTGGTCAAATTAATCATCCCCCAAGCTGTGTTCATCATAGCTAGTGTAACTCCTGTTAATTTTCAACCAGAGAAGAAGAGGCAAATGAAATAATTAAATGTTTATTTGTAAGCACCTGAGCCACCAAGCAAGTGAGAAACCAAAACATGGCAGAAAAAAAATGGTGTTTTATGAAATTTGGATGTCTGTTCTGATCATGTGAAAATCATCAAACCAGTCTTCAAATGCCTTGGTTTTGAAATGCAAAGGCCAGCATTGCATAGCAACACCTTTCCCTTTGTTCTTTCCCTGTTCTTTGCCATTAAGTTTGTCTGCTATGCCTTGTTACTTTGTCTGTGTGTTGTGCCTGGTGAGGGACCCCCTGAAGAAATTGTTGCAGTTGGGCATCTCTTGGTGTATATTTCTGCCATCTTCATTATTTGTGTGTAAGTTCATGAACGTAGTAACAAAGCCGGAGCTTGGGGAACTGCGTAGATTCCACAGAGCAGGAAGATGGAAATTGCGTGCCCTGGATGTAACAAGGGATTGGCTGTCCCAGGAGCTGCTGTCTGTGCTCCTGGACAACAGAACACCTCGGGATGTGGCAGGCCTGGCTGTTTTGGTTGAGCCCAGGCTTGGACTTCCGTGGTTTGATGTTACAGTTTGGTCTGTGGTGTGGTTTAACAATGTGACCGGAGTCCCAAGCTGCACTTGTCTCTACCTGTCATTCCTTCAACAAGGGAAATCAAATCATCTGGCTTTCAGCTGCGTTCATTGCTCAGTCAGGAAAGAGTGAGAGTATTTCTGGATGGATAAAAACAAGATAGTGGAGAAATATGAGTGTTATACTGAAGGGAATTAGAATCGTGTAGTGTTGTACACATGAATGAGAGGGAGCAAACATCATCTCTCTGAGTTCCTCTAAAAACACTGGATCAGTTTTTTGCTTGTGTTCCTAAACACTTGCAGAAGTCCTAGATTGTTTGTGTTGGGACTTTGTTTTGATTTTTCTTTATAGGAATTAAGAATATTATGATGATATTAAGGCTTTTCAGCAATTTTCTATTTGAATATAACATTAAAAATAGAGACCTCACCACAACAATTTCACTGAAGCAGTTTTACCTGTTAGAGAACCCAAACTGTTTTCCATCTTGCCTTCTTCCATTAGACATTCAGGTGTCTTTGTTGAAGCCAGGGCTCCGTGTAGTAGCAAAGCTCTAGTTCTTTAAAGGAAAATTTGTGTCAGTGAAATTTCTTGTGGCTTAAAGGAAAACAGTAACCCTAAACATCAGTGGTCCTGGCATGGGAATGTGAGCTCTTACTGCACTGTTCCCTCCCGTGTGCCTAAATCACACAGAGGTTGAAGGAATTTATATTGATTCTTCAAAGTCAGTCTTGCAAGGCCCAGAAGTGCTCAGGTGGTGCCATGCTCATTATCCTGTATCTCCTTTAGTATGAACATTTCCAGCATTTGGGAATGCTGAGCAGTGTCAGTGACCTGCTGAGGGAACCAGCTGTGCCCAGGCCCACAGAGCTCATCTTGGCATTGCAGCATTTCTGCCTCATGTGTTTGAGGTGTTGCTCATACTTTACCTTTAATTAATACTTTGGGGGCCATGTTCGTTTCTACTCCACCCATCACACCCACAGACTTCAAAGGGTTTGTACCAGTATAACCTCAGTATTTATTTTATTACCAGTGTGATTTCCTAAGGAAACAAGGCTTGGAGAGGTTGTTTGTGTTTGTCTGGTTTTCTGCTCATCACCCCAGTCCTCCCCATTTCCAAAACATTTCAGCCAAGCTTGAGAGCATCAGCAGTTCCAAAGATGTGAAAATTGAAAATCCCAGAAAGTTCCCCATCTGATACCCTCCTGAGGGACAATGTGCAGCTGAGCTCAGCTGTAGGGAGGAGAATCTGTATTGGAGAGGAAGATGCAAAGAATATCCCATGTGCTGGGAAGGCTTCTGCTGGAATTTCAACCTTACTGGACCCCAGAAAAATCCAGTCATGAGACACAAATCTCTTTTGTTAGTTCTTCTCTGGAGCTGTTTGTTGCCAGGTCCATCACTGCAGTCTCCAGTGGGGCCTGCTCAGAATGCCTTTATGGTGGGGACTGTGTATGGAGTAAACACATCTTCACACAAGGAGTGGGCAGGGTCTTGATCAAACACTTAGTGTGTGTTCTAAAATCACCTCAGATGTCCCCCAAGCACCCATCATCCCCAGAAGCACACGGGGTTTCAGTATTCCCGGGTGTGTGAGTGGGCAGATGGTCACTTCAGAGTACATGGATGGGGTGGGCAGAGCTGTGCTGCCACCATGCTCAGTTCAGTCAAACTGCAGCGTTTGGAAGCTGCAGGTGTTCGGAGGCGAGTAATTTGCAGCCAGCTCAAATTACTTAGGGTACATGACAGAGCAAATTATTTAGGTAATGAAGCTGAAAATGCAGGAAGATTAGAATATTATATAGTAAAATCATTCCGTGTTAATTCAGTTTGTGATCAGATATCATGTTGCTTTAAATACCACATTACATGCAGTACCCTTGTTTGAGTCAATGAATATGTATGAATATGTCACTGAATATGTATGCCTCCTAATTTAATCAATATACTTACAAACAGCACTAGCAGGGATGTCTGGCACAAACTGCATCCCTCTCGGAGCAGGTTGGCCCAATTTGTGCGTGGATCGTTCGTTTCAGAGCCCTTCTCAATTAGCTGCACAATCGTCCACACCCAGTGAGGTGGGCACAGGTGAGCCACATCCAGGGAAAGGGCTGGGAAGGGATTGCTCCTTAAGCAGTGCCCTGAGCCCCAGGAGGTCCCAGCTGCAGCCCTGCCTGCTGTCCCTACCCCTGTGGGGCCTTAGGGCAGGTCCTCAGCTCCTGGCGGCCGTGGTCAGTGAGGGATGCTTTCCCCAGAAAGCCGTGCAGCCACCAAGGATGCACGGTGCCCACAGAGGTTTTAAGGAGTAGAGACTGGTCTGGCAGACTCATCAGTATGTGCTGAAGTCCATCCATACTGAGTGGAAAAGTGTATACCTGGAATTTGTGGCTATTGCTGCCTCGGGAGCTGTGACTGGGAACTCCTTAGACGTGCTCGTGTCTCAGTGGTGCCAGCAAACACAGCTGGGACCCCACATACCCTGGGGGAAGGGAGCACCTCCTACACAGGTTTTCCTTTCCAGAAAATGCTGATGTTTTAGTTCAGAAATACTAAGAGACAGCAGGATTTACCTGACTTTCGCCTTCTAGAAGTTAGGCTTGTAATGAAGGTATCATTAAATTCCTTCACTGTTGACTGAAGAGGAGGCATCTCCACTCAGGGTTTCATGCTGCTTGTCTTGAATAAGATGAATCATGCCTTTTTTCCTTCTTGCTTTCTCTTTCTCTCTTCCTTTCCTCTCCTTCTCCCCTCACTCTAGAGCAGACAAGACAATTAACTTCATTCATTTTTCAGCTTTCTAGATCACTCAGGTCAGCTGGGTGGGTCCCCATAAAGGAAAGGAACGGGACCGATTTTTGCGTCCACTGAAGAGCCCTTCCGAGGGTACCAAATCTGAGGTCTCCTACCTGTTGTGAATTGGGAAAGAAATGTTATTTGTGTGCATGTATAATTTTAAAAATGACAGTGTGAAAGTAGAAGGAGGAAAGGAAAGGAAAAATCCTTTTTTCTATCCCAAGACAATTAATTCAGTAGAAACAAACATTTTATTCAGAAACATTAATGGGGAAGAGAAAGCCTCTGTCTTTGGAAAATAATTTTTTCTTTTAAAAAGTATGTTCTTCGAGGTGGACTGGTAACACACTTTCCTGGGCTGAGGCTCAGTGTGTTTCTGTTTAAGTGACAGAACTGGGGAGAAAGGTGACCTGCGCTTTGCTTGGCTGTACAGGCTCTTGCCCTGATCTGAGTCTGCCCCATGAGTTAGAAAGGGAGAAATTAAAGATTATGATGAGCTTGTACAGTGCATTCCCTTACAGATAGAGAACTAGATTTTCTCCCTTCTCTACTGCACAAACTGGACAAGGAATAAAGCAACATTTCATTATGTGGGAATTAATAAAAAGGGAGAGGCTGTCTAAAGGGTTTGGTTGGGGGAGGGAGCTTGAAAAAGGCAGGCAAACACAGTGAAACTGTTCCAAGTTTGGGGAACAAGCTCCCCTGGAGCAGGAGGGAATAAGGCATGTTCTTCTGCTCCAGGTGCCAGCAGAAGATGTCATTGAGTGCTCTCCCTGGCTGGCTGGTAGGCACGTTCCCTAGGAATTAGGTGGAGGCAGTGGTGTTATTTAAGCATACCAGAGCTACTTCAGACAGTTGCCATGTGAAGACACAGTGGATGAAGGAAGAAAAAATGTTCAGGGGGAAAAACACTGGCTTTTTTCCCTGCAGTACATGGGCTCAAGTTCCTGTTCTGTCTGATTTGGAGCAGATCAGAGTCCACACTCCTTTTTCTGGAAGCTCATCTGACATTACAGCAGGAGGACGGTTACCAGACAGTCTGGTGATAGGAGCAGCTACAAGTGAAGGCACATTAACTGAGGGGTGTTAGTGGATGGCAGAGGCCCTTTGCTGTGGAGATGAGTGTGTTTGACATCAGTTTGTAGGGATTGCTGCCTCCAGCCCTTGGAAGGTCCCTTTTTTCTTTCAGGAGCCCTTTCTGTAGCAACTTGTTCCATGGTGGGTCTCGGTGCTGGAGCCTCCATTTGTTGCACTTGGTTTGTTTGGGCTTTTATTCCTCCTCTTTGCTGCCTCTGGCACAGGACAGCCTTGGTA
This sequence comes from Oreocharis arfaki, assembly GCA_013398015.1. Lineage (NCBI taxonomy): Eukaryota > Metazoa > Chordata > Aves > Passeriformes > Paramythiidae > Oreocharis > Oreocharis arfaki. The sequence goes on along the minus strand of VZRR01006484.1, from coordinate 727,097 downwards.
GGATTGTGGAGCAGTGTTATTTGAGGGTGTGAAAGAGTCTTAGGCCTTTAATCTGGGAGTACAAACTACATCTGTCACCTGGGTATCTGTGGCGGTTCCTAAGCAACCACAAGAGTTTATTTTTTTTCTGCAATTCATATTTAAGAAATAATTTGCTCATGCATGAACCAGCCTGAATCAGCCTGAGCACCACCCCAGGAGACAGAAATTGTAAACTGTAATTTAGGCTAATTCTAGTCTAAAGCATGAATTAGAGTATTTTATGTAATCTTGAAAAATATACCATATAAATAAATGTAAGCAGAGAACAGGTACAATTAATTTGAGCTCAGCAGGAAGCTTTAAGTTACTCTGGGAATGTGAGAGACCAAGTCAGAACATATTCTTGACATGTAAAAATATTTCCCACCTGCCTTGTTTGCATAAGAACAAGGTTTTAGCAAGTACATATTTGCATGTCAAAGTTAAAAGTGGGGAAAATATTTTCACCCTTGTAAGAAAAAATGCATAATCTTGGCACAGGCAAATTTGCATTTAGTAAGTTTAAAGTATCTTAAGTCCTTTCATGCTATATGGGAAGTGTATGAACGTGCGACAGGGGTTCCATTTCAATGAGTTGATTTGCAAAGGCACCACGTGGAGCAGTAATTGATCTGATCTCTCTGTGCATTAATTTGTACTACAATTGGTTGTGGCAGTCCCCAGCGATTTGTGCTTCTGAGATTCATCCCATTGTCCTGCATCTCAGAGCGAGGCAGTAAGCTGGAGTTTTAAATGCTGTGTGCCTAACTGAAAGTAAGTACCTTGAAGATGTAAATTTGAGGAAATCAGGAATTCTAAAACTATACCTGACTTGGTGCTGGCGCTCATAAAAATGATGTTGGGCAAATGCTGGCACAGCTGGAGCCCGTGAATCTGTGGAGATTCTCTTATACCAGTAAAGCACCCTGGAAAATGCATTTGGGACTAATTATGGCACCTTTTAGACTATTACTAACCTAGCTTTAGGCCATCCCTTTGAAGGCATGTTACATTCCTTCAGAAACACTCTGCAAATGTCCTGTTGCTTAAGAAATAGGGATTGCATAGACAGGCTTCATGGGTGATTTAACTAACGTGATGGAGATTGTAGATAAACTAGATCCAATTATATCATACCTATTCAAAATAAGGCAGTAATTATGTATATAAAAGTGAAATGTAAAAAATACATTGCCGTGTAGCTGTGGAGATAAGCCTTGTCACTACCCTGTCCAAGGAGCTGCACAAGGCTGCTGATTCACTGCAGTAGAGGAGAAAAATAATCGTATGTTGAAAAGGCACAACTGGGATTTGGGAGAGCTATTCTGGAATTTGCCCACAGGATTGCTCTGTAAGTTTGAACTGCACATGATACAAAATCTGAGTTTCTGTGAATTTCAGTCTGTTCTCCAATTTGTTGATGTGAAGGGGGGGTTATGCCACCCTTCTGCTGCAAGCTCATAAACATGAGGCTTTAGTAATAATTCATGTAGCACATTAATGAAACAGCACACGCATTATTTTTCCCTTTTATTAGTTCACTTCCTGCTCCATTGCGTTTAATGTGTTAGCTGAAAGCAAAGTGAAATTAAAACCATTTTTGGGGAAGAAGTATTTCCTTCCTTAAGTGTCCTAAACAGACCTTTTAATTTCAGCCTGTTATTTTAGTGCTGCAAAGATGGTGGGGATTAAAGATCAAGGATGCCAAGGTCCTTATGATGGAAGCAGATGCAAGTGGTGTCCTGCTGTATGGGAATACTTGGAAAGCTGCTGACATGGAAGTGCCTGGCAAAAGCCCTGTAGTCCATAGCTGTTGGGCACTGCCTTCTCCAGCAGAGCATTTCAGCTGCTCTTGGGTTCCTGGGAGCAAACAAGGTCCCATGTGGGTGCTGCTCAGCTGCCCCATTTGATGTCACCTGGAGAATATTTTGAAGGGATATTTTAGCACAGTCAGTGCTGTGCTACAAGTCTTCTGGGCTTCTACTCGATAGTTATCTTATGCTTTGGGCCAGATCCTGAGCTGTGTCAGGCTGCACTGAAATGGAGCACACAGTAGCACTGCAAGATGATTCTTGAGTAATAATAAGCAGCCAGTTAGGGATTTAATGGCATGCAAAATGCAATGTTTTTAGAGTGGACATGACTTTCTGAGAACTGAGTACAACTGAAGTTAAGCTAATGCATTGTAAGACAGTAGTATTAGATGTGATTGACTGTGTTGTCACAGACCGGATAGCCGTAAGTTGGATGAAAGAGGAGCTCTCTTAAACAGTCAGGCAGCTTGTGAATGGATTTGAGCTCCTCAAGGAGCCGAACAGCACTTGTTAATGTGTCACAGTTACAGACACAGCAAGAGTTGCACTTGTACTGTTCCAACTAAGCCGCTTCCACAAAAGTGATGCAGCTTCATCCTAACACACTGCGGCAGAGCAAGGGCTTTGCTGGGATTTCAGTCACCTACCTGTGCATGGTCTGTGTTTGTGAGCACAGCCAAGCACATGTGAAATGTGCCCTGCTGGTGTTTGATCACTGAAGTGCTGCCTGAGCACCGTCTGTCCAAATTTGCCAGCAAAACTACCGCAGCCACGTACTCCAGAAGCAGTTGAGAGGTGTCTCTGAGCATGCAGGAGTCCCTTTTTGAACCCCTGCATTCAGATGGGAAGGTGCTTGACTTAGAGGTGGTCACACACCGGACTGAATTCAGTAGGAAGGTTTATGTGTATGAATTTACATTTATCAGGGCTTTCACGCCTTGTAACTGTATGGCATTTTCCAGACTGTGCCAACTCCTTTGTTTTTAGTAAACTGAGTGCTTCTGTATTTTCCTGCCTTGTTTGTTCTGTGGTAGATAATACACAGTTAGGTACCGATAATTCCCTTTTGATTCAGATACATAAGTTTTGGGTTTCTCATGCAAAATGGAGTTGCTGTTCACCTCTTAACTTCTCTTTAGGGTTGGCCAGTCGTGTGTGCTGGGTGGATGTTGGTGGCTCTGGTAAAGGTGGTGCATTCGCTTCCAGGCAGGGCAAGCTTTAAAATTACCTGCTATGGTCTCGCATGAATACGGTTGGAAGAGACCTTTCTAGTGTCATCTTAGCTCTCTGGCCAAAATGTGAACTCTCCTGTTCTTTTTGGCTTTGAAATGCTGATTCTAGCCTTCTTGTGGGTTCTTAAACACCTTCTCAAATGACCCATTTTAATAACCCAAAAGCTATTATATAACGAGCAGCCATAATTTAGTCCAAAGCTCTAGGGGATCCTTGCAGTTCAGCAATGAATAGTTAATGCAGTATAATGTTTAGCAGGTTATTAGTTTTCACTGTACAAATGCTGATCAGGGAATGCTTTTATAAGGTGTTTAAAAGAAAATGTAATTAACTGGTTGCGTGCTTCTGTTGCAGCTCAAATTGAAATTATTCCATGCAAGATCTGTGGAGACAAATCATCAGGAATCCATTATGGTGTCATTACATGTGAAGGCTGCAAGGTAAGCTTCTAAAATATTAAGTCTGAAAAAAAGCATTTAGCCTTTTGATAGCGATTATTTTCCTTCTTTTTTTAAAGAGCAAGCATTGTGCCTAAGTTGAATATAAAATCATTGGGGATTCTGAAGTACTGGTTTTATTTGGGCTTTAAATAGGACATTTCTGTGACACACACAGAGTTATACTGCTGCAGATTTTAGGACAATCCTCAAAATCACACAGTTTTGCTGGGTGTGCTGCAAATTGTCTCTCTCTGCATAAGCAGAAGAGGTACAGAGAGATGATCCGCTTCAAGCACATCACCAAGAGCCTGTTCAGTGCATTCAGCAGGGGGAGGGCGAGTCTGGCTTGCTTGAATCTCCCTGTCTGGTTTTGCTCTGTAAATTGCTATGAAGCTCTGTCAAAATAGGTGAGAGCTCTCCTCTGTGTTTTCTTTTGCACTCTGCTCAGTTACAAATCTCTTCTGTTTGGCAGGGGAAATGATGTTTCACAGTAGCACATGCTGCTGGTGTTCAGCATGCTCAGGTCTTGCTGGGAGCATTGCCTGTTCCTTGCAGTGCAATCACTGCTGTGTAAGGTTTGGGCTTTGAATTTTTTCCTGGAGTTGTACCTTAGGTAAAGCTAATGAACAAGGATTGCACTAGAAGCATTTCTATTTTGTCCAGGGTGTCTGTCACAACCAGGAATTAAACTGGACAGTGCCAGCACCAGGCAGGAGTGAAGCTGATCACTCCTTTTGATCCCCAGTGCAGAATTACAGCGCTGGCTTGAGATGACACAGTGTGCACAGCCATGCTCTGGCTTGTTGTTCTCTTAATGTATGTTGCAATCCCATGCTGATAGGTTTTCTCCTGTTAATCTGTACTTGAGATGTGAAGAATTGATGTTTATGACAGTTTTTAGTCTGCTCTCCTGACCTGCTTGATACTACAACCCATCTTCAAAAAGTAACTTCCTTGCATTCACATTATAAAGTTTTCTTTTGTATTTTTCCAAGGAAGATTTTTGTGTTTTCATTAACACATCCTCTCAGTCTTGTGGAAGTATTGGTAACAAGGAAGGGAAAAAAAAGTAAGAATCTTGGAATTATATGGGAACAGCACCTTCTGCCCTTTGTGACTGCTGTTGCTATGGAAAATGCAAGAATGCACTGAAAATGCATTGATAACAAAGTGGTGACTTTTTCCAGCTTTCTGCGGTTAAGCAGCCTTTATCAAATTTCAGCTGTGGGAAGTGCAGACATTTGCAGTGAGAATTCTGCTGGTTGACTGCCTTGTCAAGGATCAAGTTATGTTCAAGGCCTGAGACCTCTTTAATCTTCAAACGATTTGGGAGCAGAGTACCTGGGAGAGAGAGCCATGACATCCAGCCCTGAGTGCAGACACAGCGGGGTTAATGTGGTGCTGATGCTCGGCTGGGCCTCCTCACACGGGGCCTCTTGCAGAGCAGGAGCCCAAGGAAAGGGAAGCTGCCAGCTGTGTTTTCCTTCCTTCATCTTCCTTCATGCATTTAGTGAGAAATGGGTGTGCAGTATACTATGTTTTAACAAATGATTTTCCTTCAAATGCTGTATAAAGTGAGTTCTCTCGGAGCTCCGTGCAATCCTCTGCTTCTGAGAATTCCACTGGAATGGTCAGCTGGTGGGAAAGGCAGAAGGGATGCTCAGCACACTGAAACCCATCTGAACCTTGGCAGAGTGGGAGAAGTAACACGGTGGCCCAGTGAATGATTTAGGCATTTTCTCCTACTCTTGAAGGAGTACAGTAAAGTTTTGTAGCCATACAATTTCAGGCAGAATTTTAAAGCCAATTAATATCAACTTAGTTAACCAAGTTATTTTCTTTTGAGAAGCTCACTCCTAAAGAAGTTCAGTCTTCTTTAATGCCAGAGCCCAGATGACCTGCAAGCAGTGACAGACTGGGGTAGTGCTTGTGGGCACAAGTCACGGGAAGAGTTTACATGATCATGACCTAGGCAGCATTTAAAATGCCCTGCTGTGGCTGATGGATTCTGTTTGTGCTACACTCTTCCACAGTAATGTCAACAAAGTCTCACCCAACAGAACTATTTTGACTGGTGAAAAGGTTGGCATAGCTTGGCTTCTGCCAAAGCAGCCAGGTGTGGATTGGTATGGGTTTCTTTTCCCAGCTTTTCTGTGGCTACGACTGCTGCAGGTTTGAGCATGCTTACGTTGCTCTTCGTGTTATGCTAAACCTTCCGTTGTAAAAAGTACCTGGCTACGAAGACCTCTCATCCCCAGTCCTGTGCCTTGGCTCCTGCAGCCAATGTCCTGCACAGTCGCAGAGAAGTCGGTGAGGTTCTGCACAGGTGCCACAAACCCATCCGTGTGCATCAGATGGCAGGAGCAGGGCCGTGGCTGTCAGAAGGGAACAGCTGTGCTGCTGCCCTCAAGCCAAGCTGTCAGGAATGATCTACAGGCAGCAACAGCAGCAGCAAAGGGGAGTGTTTTCACCTGGACTGGTTTCACTCCAGTTTGGCCTGAACTTTAACGTTACTTAATCGTAATGTTAACTTAAATGTTATTCTGTAAATACTGATAACCAGCAGAAATATAACTCACTCAAAACCTAAAGTGAAGTTTTGGTTGCAAAGACCTACTGTGCAGTTCTAATGTGTATCACCGATGAAATCACAGACCAACTCTTGTCAAATTGTCTTGCTGACCACGTTGTGCTTCTGCAGCTTTGCAGCCCTTGCATTTCAGAGTTGAAAGTGTTCTGAGCAGGTTTTGTTGTTACATTGCATTTCATGTATGCAGAAGAAGGTTTCATTACAAATCTTCAACTAGACTTGAAGATTTGTAACAAAAACCCATTAGTGTTTCTTGGGAAGTTTTCATTTCCTACCTTGCTACGATATTGCTGTTTTTATTAAGTTAGTGGCAGTGTTCTGCACAGGCACCGAGTGCTCCCAACCCATAAGCCTATTTAGCTCAATTTGAATCTGCCTTTTAAAAAGTAAATTTAACATCCCCTCATCTTCTCCCCCTAAAAGTGAAAATTTGAGGTTTTAGCCAGGTTGTATTTTACACTTTATCTAGGAGGGCTTCTGTGGCTTATTATAAATAAAATAAATTTTTAAAGAGAGGGTGGTTGTAGGAGCACCGCTGCCGAAACTGGTATCTGTATGGAGCACTTCACTCAACCCTTAGCTGTGGGAACCCATTAACAACCTTTTATGCTGTAGGAGGGACCATGCTGGGAAAGGAGAGTGGTTTGTACACATCCATGTTCTTTTCTCCTAGATGAAAATTGAACTCAGCTCCACATTGTCATACAATGAATTATGTAATTTAATTTGCAGATGCAGTTACTTGGTGTTGCTGTCAATAGCTCATGCCCAGCTGACCCCCCAATGCAGTAGTGATCCCTCTCTTTACCTGATTGCATGCAGCTGGTCTTACCAAACCACCCATGCAGGGCATTTCTGACCCTTCCTTTCAAAGGTTTATCAGTACTGGCTTTTGTCTCATGTGTCTTTTAAGACCTCAGATGATCTTGTTCACTGTAACTGTAACGTCCGGGTTCTTTACTTAAGGGAGCAATACCTGGTGTGCTGTCCCTGCCCATCTTGCTTTCATTCATTAACAAACACAAGCTCACTCCTGTCAATGGTTTTGCTCTTTTCTCAGTGCCACTATAGTTTTTNAACAAACACAAGCTCACTCCTGTCTTTATTACCATGTAAAACTGAATGGTTTTGCTCCTTTCTCAGTGCCACTATAGTTTTGTTATCAAATACTTTATTAACACAATTTATTAAACAGTATTGTCAGAGCACTCTCCTCCCTTAACAACTAAAATAAGTGCTGTGGTTATAAAATGGTTAAAAATCCTATTTGAATGTTTGCCTGTCTTTTGTATTTCAGTGTATTTTTCTGATGTTTCTTTAAAGAAAATTTGTGTTGGTTTGCTTTAGAAAACAGTAAAAGAATGACTCCCCCCCAACTAATTGTTAATTGCTCAGAATATTGCAAAACTTAATGATACGTGGAAGTCTTTAAGTATTAGCCATAAATCATGGGATTATGAATAAGCCTTTGTTGTCACAGGCTTGCACACAGTCATTCCAAAACGTCTGCCATTAGGATGCAGCAAGGCAGCTGTCAGCTGTTTTCTTGTAATTAAACAGCCAATGAGCAGCTAATTAAGACATATGTGTATACAGAAGTGGAAGTGGGTATGTTAATGAACTGTAGGAATCAATTCATTAAATGAAAATTTGTCAAAAGACCAAACATGAGCTCAGCGTTTCAGCCTGTGCGCGGTGGAGAGGGAGCCTGCGCGGTGCCATTTGGGGCACGAGGGAAGCACAAGTGGCTCAGGAGCCAGCTCAGACACCACCGTCTCCAATGCTGAGCTGCTGAGCAGAGAAGTCACTGAAACTATTAATAGACTTTGCAAAAACTGCTATTTACATTTCAAAGTCTTTTCTTAACAAGTTGTTATTCAAACTGACTTGCAGATGAAAAGTTCTTGCGCCTTTTTTTCCCCAAACCTGATTTCTTGGCAGCAAATGAAAACCCATAGACCGTGTTGTGTATAAATAGGGACTAAGCTGTGGCTGGTATTGTGCTCTGCTCTTCTTCTGGCACCAAGTGGATCCATCTGCAGGAAAAGGGAAGGTGCAGAGCTCAGTGGCTGGGGCTGGATCTTCGTGTTAACAGCAGGAGGGGCCAACACTTGGCCCAGATGTGCCATGGGCCAGAGTGGTCCAGGACCGGGGCTCCCTTAGTGCAACACCAACTTTGTGCTTGATCAGGAGGGGTGGCTCTGCCTTGGCACACTGGGTCACATGAAATAATGGCTGTAAACACGTATGCAATTAGAAGCATGTGGCCTGGGCTGGCTTGCGTAAGGCTTGAACGTATACACGTGTACCAAGCATGCATCCACCTCCTCCTTCCTGGTGGAAAAAATTATAGCCAGCTCCATGCCTCTGGCAAAAGCGAGGGAATAGAACAACAGGATAGAGCATTTCTCCTTTTAATAAAGGAGGGAAAAAACCTAGAAAGAAACTGTAGGTACTTACAGAAGGTTCCTGTAATAGGAACTTCCCCATGGGTCTTACATGTGAAAGCCCAAGGACCACCAAAAGCTTAGAAAATTCACAAGTAAATGACAGCACCGTAGAACAAAAAATCCTCACTTGACCTTCATTGTCAATTCACTCCCAAATCTCAGATACCTGTGTTTCTGAGCTCTGGACAAGTTCAGATGAGTTTTTGAAGTTTGGGGAAAGGTTTTTTGTTTCTTTAGCTACTGCTGATGTTTCTTGGGTTTGTTTTTAAAAACACTCTACTGCATCTCTGGTTTGTAAAGTGCAAGTGCTTTTAAAGGCCTGGGTTCAGGCAGTTCTGCTCTACTGAAAATTTAGCTTCAAGCTGTAACTTAGCTGATATATTGTACACTAAAATATATTGAGCAGCTGTGTCTCTAGGGAAAATCTGGAAAAGTCAAAAGGCCAGTATTTTCTCCATTATAATACTAAAAATAATCCTCAGCTTGACAAGGCCATTCTTAATAAAATTCTTAATAAAAGGCTATTCTTAATAAAATATGCCAAACTGGCAATTCAGAATCAGTATATACCTCAGCTAAAGGAAAACATATGGATCCTTGAGGTTATTAGGACACGTTAGTTTCTCATATTGATTAGGCTGCCTTTCAGAATCTCAGAGGTGGCAGAGGGTTTCATGCAGTGCATGTGTGAGCAGTCATTCAGTGTACCTAGGGAAGTGTTTGGAGAACTGAAATTTTCGGGCTGTTGCAGAACCTCTACCAGTCACTGGTCAGCTCAATACCGAATCCTGTGGTTTTGGTGAATGGCATTGCACTTGGAGTTTAGTGGTGAACACACTTGCACTGGAGTGACAGGCTCCACTGAAGGTGCTCCCAGAACTGCAAATGAATCTATCTACTTACCCAAGAGGTGGTTCCTCCAGAGGGATCAGTTGTGATTTTGGAATGGTAGACATTTCCATGATATTTCAGGTTTTCTTCGGGATGAAATGCGTTCAGTTGGAGCTCAATATGTGCAATACTTTCAGTCTTAGTGACAATCATCTCACTGTTGACAAACATGGAAAAAATGGTTGAAAGTTCAGTCATATAGAAACAAAGACCAGAAAAAAAGGATAAGGAATTATGTACAGGAAAACAGGATTAAAGACAGCATCTTCCGTTTCCTTTTTTTTTTTTTTTTTNTTTTTTTTTTTTTTTTTTTTTATATTTCATGTTTCCCCAGTAAAGCTTTAATAAAAGGGGTGTAATTAACAAAGACTGGTGCCTTCCTGCTAAGATGGAGCAGGGGCTTTGTCTCAGTGTTTTGCCATGTTTCTGTCTGCAGGCAGTTTGATAGGAAGTATTTGACTACTTGGGACTTGTCATGCAGAAGTCCTTCCTTTATTTGCTTCACGAAGTATCTGTGCGTGTACTGAGGGACTCCAGCATGAAACTTTGAGTAAATAACAAATTGGTAAAAGTCCAGCTTTAATTAAAAGGTGCCCAGCCTTTCTGAGGAACTCTTTTCTTTGCAGCACTGTTAATTAATCCATTATGTGACAAGGTAAAACTAAAATAGCGTGCTCACTGCTCTCAAATGCTTCTTTAGAATGACTACATATTTGCAGAATCCCTGTGAAGTAGGTCTTACACACACAGCAGGGTATGTTTGGGCAGTCTGTGGCAAAAGGATGAAATGGACTTCAAAGCAAACGGCCGCGTAGTGGTTAATGACATGCACCCTTCTGGAGGAGACAATAAAGTTGTAGCTGTGCGTAACCTTCCAGCTCCGCCTTTCTTTGGAGATGGGGTTACTCAGAAAAGAGATCACACATAAAACATGTTTTAGCTTTCCCCCTCCTTAAGAATCTAAATCCTGCAGAGTTGAACAAAACCTGAGCTGTCAGCATCAAACTAACTCACACAATAGCAGCAATGGGTGACAGCAGCACCAGCGCAGTGACCATCCCTCTGTCCTGGGCACTAGTGAGCCACCTCAAGTGCTGTGTCCAGTTTTGGGTCCCTCATGAAAAGCGAGACATTGAGGGGCTGGAGTGTGTCCAGAAAAGGGCAGCAGAGCTGGGGAAGGGTCTGGAGCACAACTCTGTTACTGTTTTAATTTAAGTCTGGTAAGGAGCAGCTGAAGGTGCTGAGGTTGTTTAATCTGGAGAAGAGGAGCCTCAGGTGTGACCTTCTCACTCTCTTCAACTCCCTGACAGGAAGATGGAGTCTGGTGGGGGCCAGGCTCTTCTCCCATGGAACCAGCAACAGGACAAAAGGAAATGGCCTCAAGCTGTGGCAGGGGAAGTTTAGATTGGATATTAGGACAGAATTCTTCACTGAAAGGGTAGGCAGGCATTGGAATAGAATGGAATGGACTGTCCATGGAAATGGTGGAATCATTATCCCTGGAAGTGATCAGAAGGGTGTGTGAATGTGGCATTTGGGGTTTAGTGGTGAACACAATCCAGTGGTGCTGGTATAATGGTTGGGCTTGATGATTTTAGAGATCTTTTCCAATATTCATGATTCTATAAGTCTATAAAAAACACGGTAAGAAATTGTTCTTAGTAGGAGAAACTGCTCAGCATCGTGCTGTGTATTTTTAAACACATACACACACTGGCGAGGCTGAACATCAGAGCCTGCCACTGTCACTCCAGGGAGCAGAACAGGGTGGTAGCGGCTGAATCCCCGCTATTCTGGAGAACTATGCTGACCCAGGAAAGATAGGAAATCAAGGAAATCTAGGTCTATAATTAGTTTTATCTCATTTGGAAACAGCTGGTGTACCATATGTAATATGGGATCTGTAAAATCAGTGAATAAAAAGTGTAATTCCTTTATGTATTACAGCGCTCTTTTAATGAACTGTTTCTTGCTAGTTACTGTTTTTTGTTTGTTTCTAGGAGAGGAAAAAAAAACAACAACAAAACCCTCTTAACTTCCTTTAGTTGACTATAGAGCACTTGAACTTCATTTTCTGTTAGGTACGCTACCTTTCAGAGTCTTTATTTGCTCCATCAGTTAACAGCTTCTTGACTTGTATTTTGCAATTGCATCCCAGGGCTTTTTCAGAAGGAGTCAGCAGAGCAATGCCACGTACTCGTGTCCTCGGCAGAAGAACTGTCTGATCGACCGGACCAGCCGGAACCGCTGCCAACACTGTCGCTTACAGAAATGCCTTGCTGTGGGGATGTCTCGGGATGGTAAGCTCTGCTAACTTTGGGCCTAGCTGCAAAATCTAGCATAAGGTGTAGTAGGATGTATGGTAAACAAAAAAAATAGCATTTATATGCTAATTGTGCATTGGGCTGATAGTTGAGATCATCACGTGAATTGCAGATGTTGCTATATATTGTTCTATGTTATATGCTATGTGTTTTTAGTTGTTGCTATATATTCACATAAATATATGTAAATCAGGGCATGTACAAAGTTCTTGGATTTGTTCTTATTTATCTATTATAGTTCCCCATTAAGAGCTTGGTCTCTGCTCATTTCTTGAAGATGCAGTTTTTTAGTCTCATGTTAATACTTCCTCTATATGTTCATTCCAATTTAAGTGACCTGTAGGTGCAAGTAGCACTGCCTGGTGCATGGGTACAGATCAGAACTGCATCACAGTATATCGACAGAAGTTAAATATGTGTGTAATGAATAATGGAAAAAATGCAAAGAGAAAAACAATGCAGTGTTTTTTCAAAGATAGAATTCTGAAGAAAAGATGTTCCAGTGCTGTTAATATTAAGCTCAAAATTGCAGCGCGAGTAGTGACGAAAGCCCGCCTCTGCCACACGGCCGCTTATGTAATTCAGTCAGAACTGGCTCTGCAGCTGAGACTTGCACGCCTCCCCCACAGATGGAACGGAGCTGCCACCGCTCACCCATTTGAAGATCTGACTCAGTCTTTTCCCCTGCCACAGTGACAGCAGCACTGCATGTTCTACAAATACATACACATTACTCTAGGTGCATGAGGCCCGATCAAGGAGACTGTTTCCAGATTACATTTACTTCTTGAATTACACCGTCTTTATTTTTTTTATTGGCCCTGAGACTAAAAACCTGAAACAGTTGATCATTTAATGACTAGTTCCTCCAACATGTTTGCTTTCCTGCAGAAAAGCAGAAAGCAGTAGTCGCCCTTCTAAAGGATGAGGCTTTTACAGCTGATGCAGGTCCTTGAAATCACATGCTGCGTCCTTGGGAATTCCCTGGATGCTGCAAACCAGTTGCTGCTGGCTTACAGCTAATACTCCTCAAAGTCATAATAATGTTGTGGAGATACACACGTGCACTTGTGTGCACACACACATAGGCTTAACAATTACTCATCTACTAAATATTTTTACTTGCCACAGCGGCGCTGAAAGCAGGTTTGGTGGTTCTTCCCACGTGCTTTAGTCCCAGTATCAGCAAAGCTTGCTATTGATACACCGAGATGGACCCAACATGTTGGCACCACACTCTAGGTTCACTCTGCAGTGTGAATGTACAGCTGGTTGGAACTGGACAGTTGTCTCAGGCCAGTGTGTTCTCATTTAGCTTCTACTTGTCTAGGTAGGGTTTGAATGCTGAAGAGATGCATCTGTCAACCAAGAGAAAATCTTTTCAGTACAGAAGTGGAAAGTTACTGAATTGAGCTAGACCAGTGACTTCTAATGGTCCATTTCAGTGGCACGTCAAGGCAGTGTTTTAAAGAGCAGGTGCTGCAGCTGTGTACCTGTAACTGAGAAGGTCTTAGGTCTGCCCATCCTGCACATTTGGGGTTTGTGCTGTGTCCTTCCACGTAGTGTTTAAAGACTCAAAGCAATTAAAAGGCGGTGGTGGATGTGTAGAAATGTAATCTATTGTGTGTCTGTATTTCAGCTGTAAAGTTTGGTCGAATGTCAAAAAAGCAGAGGGACAGCCTGTACGCCGAGGTGCAGAAACACCGAATGCAGCAGCAGCAGCGGGATCACCAGCAGCAGCCGGGAGAGGCAGAACCACTCACACCAACATACAATATCACCACCAATGGGTTAACAGAGCTACATGACGACCTCAGTAATTACATTGATGGGCATACCCCTGAAGGTAGCAAAGCAGACTCTGCAGTTAGCAGCTTCTACTTAGACATACAGCCTTCTCCAGATCAGTCGGGTCTTGATATTAATGGAATCAAACCAGAACCAATATGTGACTACACACCAGCATCGGGCTTCTTCCCTTATTGTTCTTTTACAAATGGGGAGACCTCTCCAACTGTGTCCATGGCAGAATTAGGTAATGAGAGAGAAAAGCTTCCATTGTAATTGTCTTAACAGTACCCTTTGGATTAAAGTGACACATGTAGCCAGGTGATAGCAAGAATGCTGCTTCAGTAGAGCTGTGGGCATGTGTAGGCATTCTTGTGTGAAGTGAACAGTAAATACCCTGGTCTCGGGGCACTCGGGGAACTCCTTACTGCTCTGCACTAGAGCTCCCATGAGCCTGGGGTTGATCAGCTCTACCAGTGTTGCTTTTGCTTTCAGTCCTCGCTATAGAACCCTTGGAATACTGATTAAGAAGCTAATTTTCAGTGCTTAGAAAACAGACAGGGCATTTCTTTATTTGCAGATTATTTTTTAACAATTTATCTCCTTTTTTCATTACCTCAGTACTGTTATTCCCTTCAAAAAGTGGTAAGACTGATTTTCTTCTGCTCTTTACCTGAGAAAAGCACTGGGCTAATCTCAGGGCAGTTTTTGTCACTGGTTGAAGAGGATCCGGCCCCAGATACTGAAGGACATTTTTGAATGTAGCACGTTTTGATAATTTCTCTAAGAGCCGTATAACAACCACATTAATTAGCACATTTTACTTTAAACTCTTCCCTTAATGATTACACTAGGGCTGAATTCCACAAGTATGACTTGTCAACAGCTGAGACTGGAGTTAGTGTGCTGTGTGAACTGGTTATAAACAAAGTGGAACAGGACATTAAAGTGGTTTCATGATTCCATTACTTATGTAAGCAGACAGGCATTTAGAACCGATTTTGCTCACTTAAGCAACATTTCTTCTAATCATTTTATTATGAAAACCTAAAAATAGTTTGAAAAATCAGGTATTCCACATTAAAATTTTGTGTGGTTTATTGTATTTTATGTTCTTTTGAGAAATTTTGCAGAGAGGAAGTCACAAGAAGCTTACTTTTTAATGTCCTGATGTTGCAGGATGCTGTTCTCTGCAATACAATTTGTCCTGACAGCCAAAATATTGTGTCTGCCTTCAGTTCAAATAATTTCAGATAGGTAAACATCAAAAGAAAAAGTCAGGACAAAGACAAGGCTATCAGCTTTGTCTCAGTGAAATGATTGCTAATTTTCTCATGGGAGGTATTAGAAAGATCTGCATTAAAGCCACAGGTAAAAAGGGTATTTCCTGTGTAGGCCAGGTGTTGAGTTTGGAACAGTGGCCTAAACTAAGTTTGTCTTGTTGCTTACCTTTATTTACTTAGTGCTTCGTGTAAACCCTGCACAGCATGGTTTGGGTGCCCAGCATTGACATTACTGAGCAATGTCTGAAGAATGTTTGTCTGCCAGACGAAGGTTTCAATTTAGAAAGGCGTGGCTGTTCAATGAAAGTATTTAGGTGTGTGCTGGAATACAGTCCCGAAGTGAGGCGGAGGTTTGTGAATAACATGGGAATATTTTGCCTCCTGTATCCTGCAAGGGCACAGGGATCATTCTGCCAGCTGCTGCTACCAAGAACAAGTGTTCTCACTACACACTTGTGAAAAACCCCAATTGCTTTGAAAATGCATCAAAGCTATGGTGACAAACAAAGTATAAATTACCTTGTGTTCTACCTTACTGATTGCTCAGGTAGCACATATAATCTGATTTTACCTCATCTGTATGTTAAAGAGTTCTCAGGTGATATCTTACATCAGATTACCAGGGCATTAAGCATGAATCTAAGCAGACTGATTGGTCCAGCGGTTCAGTTTGTGAAGAGTTGGGTTTGATCACTGCCAAACAAAGCCAATTTCACAGAAGACCCAGTACTGCAGTCTCTCAGAATACCCCCATGTTAGAGTGACCACCATTCCTGTTTGGTCTGAGCCTTCGTTTTCAGTGGCCTAGCAAGCAGAGTTGTGTGAGACAAGTCCCCAGGCTGCTACTTGCCACGTGCTAAAATAGGAGAACTGGCCCACCTGAATGGTCAGGGTAGGACAGAGAAAGATAAAGTACAAGTGGAACTTGGGTATCTAAATTCTATTCAGGCTTTTGAAAGTGGTCGTAAAGGTTTATGGAACCACGTTTTATTAATAAATGTAAATCTGCTTTATGGTCTTTTAATCAAGTATAGCAGCAGAAAATAATTTTATTTGGAATTAAAACATTGTATGGAAATTTTAAATCATGTGCAGTAAACTAGGTGACTACTCTAAAGCTGAATGAAAAAACCCCGTAGTGTTAGTGATTTTTTAGTGTGTTATCTTAATCATCTGGATTCTCTAACAGATGCATTTTCCTGATTTTTTTTTTTTTTTTTAATATGAGTAGGGATAAAAAAAAGATACTTTTCCCTCCCAGGCAGCCTTGTAGGACAAGAGTCCTGCTTGAGAGAGTGCTAGACAGGTGGTAACAGTATTTCGCAATTTGAAAGCCTGGCACTGGGAGCTCTGCCTGGCTGGCAGTGCCATTCTGTCCCCTGTCCCTGACAGTGTCCTGCGTTCAGCACGGCCGTGTCCATGGACACTTGAGTGCCCTCACTCAGGGGTCCATCACCCCGCTTCTTCCTGCGGTTCCCTGCGGCCGTACTTTATGGTGTATGTCGGAGCCCGGGTGTCCAGTGTCGGATGTGCCCCTGAGGTTTCCGTGTCCCCCCTTGGCACCGCTTTGCCGCTGTTCCCAAACTTTGGGTCACTGGCGCGCAGCGCTGCGCGTGCGCCGCGCGCCCTCTGCCGGCGGCTCCGGGCACGGCCGCGTCCTCCGGCCGGGCGTTAAATGGCTGCGCTTCCCAAAGCCAGCTCCCAGGGGACTCAAATTAAAGCAGTCTTCTCTCTCAGCTCACCCTCTCCCCTCCCCCTGTTGCAGCTGAAATATACGAGCTTTTCTCGTGTCTGAAGGTATAGCTTTGCATTTTTAACGCTTGTCGCTTTCTGCTCTTTCTTTTAGAACATCTTGCACAGAATATTTCCAAGTCACACATGGAAACTTGCCAGTACTTGAGAGAGGAGTTACAGCAGATAACATGGCAAACTTTTCTGCAGGAAGAAATTGAGAACTATCAGAACAAGGTATAAAAGCATGCCAGGCTATGGCATGGTTTCTTTAAAGCATGGTATTTCCATAACACACTGCAAAATTCACTTTTTCACTGCTTTCTCTTTACTATCAGGAATGTATATTTCTGTGTGTTTAAAAAAAATAATACACTAGAATCAAAAGCAGCAAGATGGTCAGGATATCCTTTGCAATTGTCATTTTTACAGGTATAGGAAAAGGCAAAGCTATTCTCCTAAAATCTGTCTCTGATAAAGGATAGGAAACAACAGGAACTTTTTTCAATCCCAATTGACATGTTATTTTCTTCTCTTAACTTGTAATCTCCTGCATCAACAACAACAAAAGCCAAAGCCACCAAGTTTTGTGATGTTCCATGCTGTGTTTCATTTTGAGTTTATAAACACTGAGCTCCATCAGATTTCCAGCCTTCGGGGCTCACTAATCCCAATTCATGCTCCAGTTGTCCCTCAGTGTTTGGGTTTTACCTGTGGAGTAGCAGCACAGTGCTGCCATGCCACCGGGCTATTGTAAGATCTTATCAATGTTATTTCCAACATGCCTTCCATCCACAAGCTACTACCAATTGGCTACTTTTGGAAAATGGCCTTGGGAAGCACTGCTGAAGCGCACTGTTCTTTGAACATATTTTTCATTTCCACGGAAGACTATTTAACCTTTAGGAATATAATTTTTTCTACTTTAGGTGATTTCATTCTGCATTATTATCAACACTGGAAAAACTCACTACTTACATGCTTTATGTTGTTATCAAGATGATCTTCACATGTGAACATCTCTATATATATCCTTCCGAAGATGAGCTAGGTTGATAACTTACATTCAGTACAAAATAAAGAAGCTGATAGGAAAAAATATGATCATGCCTTGCTGGTGTAAATTTGCATTGTATTTTCATGCAGTGAATAAAATGCCCACTGAAATGACCAGAATCATTACACTTCAATATTTTTGGCTTATGAAATAGAAATACTCTAACCTGGATCTCTTCTGACATGATTGAAGAAGTCTTCCATGGTTGCAATTGTCACTCATCCACATGAGGCTCTGGCTTTGAGGTCAATTCCCTTTGTCTTTTAAGCAGACTGTAGCCAGGAGTGTTGGAGAGAATTCACTCCACTTTGTATGGGTTTTTTTAGCTCAGTTCTACTTTCTGACGATGAGCTTTCCAAAGCTTGGTTAGTAATTTTTGAATTTCTCTTCTCTCTCAAACAGCAAAGGGAGGTAATGTGGCAGTTATGCGCAGTCAAAATAACAGAAGCTATACAGTATGTAGTGGAATTTGCCAAACGCATTGATGGCTTTATGGAACTGTGTCAAAATGATCAAATTGTGCTTTTAAAAGCAGGTATGTGGATCAGTTTTAAGGTCTGCTTCTATAAGTTCTGCCTGAGGAAGGTTACATGTTACATACAATGGTTGCATAGACGTATATTCATATGTAGTACAATGATCATTTAAAATTAAATAAGGGAAAACCTAGCAAATTGTCTGTCTTTGAGGTAATGTGATCTTAGTTATTCTGGGGAGAAGGAGTTCAGGTCTACCTATTAAATTTTCATTGTGGAGAAAGGGAGCAATGAGTGTGCTAAGATGTAAAACTTGGATTAATTTTTTTTTTTTTTTTGATTGCTAATAGTGAATATATCAAGGTAAAAATCCAGATTTTTTTTTCTACAATATCTATGCAAGATATTGTAGAAGTAATGCAGGTTACAAATACTGGACCAAGTTGTTAAGGCTTTATGAACATAAATTTAAATGAGCTGCTTTGGCTTCAGAGACTTCATTACTCTAAAAACATTACTAGAGTCTGTTAGCATTAACTAAGTTGCTTTAGCAAAAACTTCTAAAGGGGTTTATGGGAATTCTTTTAATTCTACTAGCAAACCAAACTCTGCTCTGTTACACCACAGCAACTTACTACTCTACTCAATTGATGATGAATGCAGAGCATTATTTTTAAATCCTCACTTGCTCTTTGCAACTGAAGTCTCTCCTTCCACAGTCAAACATACATTGTTTCTGTTTTAGGGTCTTTAGAGGTTGTGTTCATCAGAATGTGCCGTGCCTTTGACTCCCAGAACAACACAGTCTACTTTGATGGCAAGTATGCTAGCCCAGAGGTTTTCAAGTCCTTAGGTAAGGAAATGTCAAGTGTTTTGTCTTAAAAAAAACAAAAAAAAACCCACCCAAAAAAATCAACAAAAACCACCAGAATAAAAATAATAAGGTGGAAAAGCAAGGGAAAACAGCTGCTTTGGAAAATCAGTCTATAGTAATTAAACAAAAGCGTTCTGAAGCTCAAGCTACTGTTTTCTAAACTGTCATGCTGGCTCTGTTTGAGGCCAAGCTGGTTTCAGGAGGTAAAACTGCTTAACTCTGGGCAGTAAAGGACTATTGGTGCTGATGTTCAGTTTTTGGATTAGGGTAGAGCAGTTTGGACTCATTTGTTGAGAAGCTGAGATTTCATATCTAATGTAACACTTCTTGTTGGAAAAGGCAGCAGATTTTAAGCTGATTTTGGATATACTAACATTACTGCTTTGAAGAAGTTAATGGTGTTTTTAAATGTGCTAAGTCCAGTTATTTGCAGGTAAAATACTATAAATAATTTTTTTACTTGAACTACATACAATTTGGAAATTTTTTTCCCATGTACTTTTGCTAATTTTTAAAGGATGTATTCACTGGGTATAGATTTGGGTTGTAAGCCATTTTGGAGGGCAGTGAAAATACATCAGTGGAGAATGCTGGACAATTACTGAAGTATTCTCTGCCTTTCTAAAACACCTCAAGGTACAAGGACAGAGTGCAAACAATTCTGGGTTCTAAGGAAATATAACTTGGATCTGTCACCAGCTGTATCCACAAGTTTAGGCTGGGGAGGCTGAGGAAAACCCTCTTCTCTCAGGTTGTGATCCTCTTCAGAACAGGGTTCACTTTAAAGACTGTACCTGCATGTGTGACAGCAGCAGTAACCTGAATAACACCTGTGTGAGCAAGAGAATGGATGGAAGGAGACAGAGTTCCTCTTCTGCATGTGTTCAGTCAGACCTTGGCTTCTCCCTTTGCCTCCTGCATGTGCCTTGTGTGCCTCCTCTCTCTCCCCCGTGTGCTCAATAATCTTAAAATCAGAACTTAAGTCCACACTTTGAGCCTTCAGTCCACACTGACGTGACAAAGTTCCATTTAGAATAGAAACAAAGATAAACCAATTTTGAGCTTGAAAATAAATGGGTTGATGTTTATCCATATTTACCCCACAAGAACCCAATGTAGAAAAGATACAGTGTGCAAAACCTTCAGAATCTTGGCTGCCAGGATGTGGGAACTGGGGACTTGTGGGAGTAGAGTAATACCCTCAAGGATGAGTGAGAGCTCACTGCCATCACTTCACAGTCCTTAAGGAGAAGGACTTCATTCACCTGTGAAGTGTTTTATATCTATTTCTCATCTCCATCAGAATAAATCAACAACTCTGTAGCTCTGAAGTAGTTTTAAACATGTAACAAGAGCTGTACCTTCTTTTTGGCAGGTTGTGAAGACTTCATTAGCTTTGTGTTTGAATTTGGAAAAAGTTTATGTTCTATGCACTTGACAGAAGATGAGATAGCTTTGTTTTCTGCATTTGTTTTAATGTCAGCAGGTAAGAGATTAAGGTTTCCTTTAGGTTTATTTGGTAGAGGTTGTTTTTATTTTGAGGTCTTTTTAATGATAACATTAAGATTATCAGACATTGTGGCAATATCGTCTTTTTGAGTGTCTCCTCACCAGAAGTTTTATTTTAATAAACACATTAAAACTATGAATTTAGGAACCAATTCATTAAATCAGAAATCCTAATCTAAGCCCTTGTTTTCCACATTTCCACCTTGTTGAGGACTCAGCATCTGTGCAAAGGCTTTAGTGCATTTGAATGAGACTCGTGGGCCAATCCTGGTGAGACAGGCAGTTACTGAACTCCCATAGTCAGCTTTCCATGTGTGGGAGCTTGCAGCTGCAGCACAACAGAAAACCTCCAGCATTGCCATTTTAGCGTGGTACAAAGACACTCAAGTAATTTAGGTATGTATCCCCACTGTGCCACTGAGGACACTGAGAATTCTGGTGCCAGACATCCAAGTCATCCCAAGAGTCAGCCTGGGTCTGCCATGCCTGTGGCTAAAGTAATTTAGTAATCACAGGTCAATGTGCACAGTGGGCTCCAGGTTCTGGGAAGGCTTCTTAGGTCAGGTAGAACAAGATACTGGGGCAGAAAGTGAGTTTGTGCCTGGCCTGACACCCAAGGAAGGAAATTGTGAGTTCAGACTGCAGCATAGTGGGCTCAGGAGTGGCGATGGAGAAGTCTATTAGCTATGGTGGATTCATTGAGTCTATCACAAAAATGTTCTCGTGCTGTTGGCCAGACAGGAAGTGCATTAGCCCTTTGTCTTAGCAAGCCACAGAACCCTACAGTTCTATCACACAGGGAATGTAGCAGCTAATACTACTTATCTGCCAGGAAGTTTAGCTGCTTTTTTTTTAATAGCTGAATCTTTGCATCTGATTTTTCTGTAAGTCACTCTAAGTTCTGTAAGATCTGTAAGTTCTGTAAGATCTTTGCAAGAAGATCCTCTCCCAACTATTTGTTCATTACATGGTCTATTCATTTCCTAGTAAAAAGTTGCCAGCCTCATTTTGTAAACACTCTGCATTTTACAGATTTTCTTAGCAAATGAATAATAGATCTTACTCAGATACATTACAGTCTCCTAAATAAGGGCTTTATAAAAGTAACTTTAAGTGCATGTAATAAATGTATTTCAAAACCTATTAATTTTGCAACCCATTTTCTATATGAAAGTATATAATAAGTGGAAGGAAGATTGCAAACAGGAAAAATGCATCTGTAACAAACTTAGTACTTCCTGGTGCGCTGTGATCTATGTGTGCATTACTAGAGGTTTTAACTCCGTTTATATTCAGATCGCTCATGGCTTCAGGAGAAAGTAAAAATTGAAAAACTCCAACAGAAGATCCAGCTAGCACTTCAGCACGTCCTACAGAAGAACCACCGAGAAGATGGAATTCTAACAAAGGTAAGAAACATCCTGTGCCATGTTACAGGACTGTGAAAGAGTGGCTTCATCTGAACATTGCCCTGATTCTGGGGTAAAAGCTCATACGCAGTTCATTTATTTATAAACCCAGAATCCTTTGTTCAAAATCGAGCTGCTCAGCTGAAACTATTTATTTAAACCTAGAAGAGGTGAAGTGATGATGTTCTAGGATGTTCTAGGGAACGAGGTTGATAATGGTCTGAAAGGGATTATTTTTATGTGGAATTTCATGAAAAGTGATGAAGGTTTTTATCATAGTTCTCCTACACAACACTCCTATTCACACAGAATACTATTTCAGTGCTGCAACATGCATGCCTTAATCCTTGTGGAATCTCTGCCTGCATGACATTTAAGTTGTTATAACATGCAAGACACAAACTAAACTTGTTTTTCAGACTTCCATGAGAAGTTCCCCACAGAGCCTTTTTCTCAGTTCTTCCAAATACTGATGCCTAGAAAAAAGAGGCACTACCTACTGTTACACTAATCTGAAATATCTTGTAATTTCTCAGAATTGGGGAAGTGGTGTGATGTCACAAGAAGTAAATCTGAGGAACTGGGGAAAGATAGGCACTTTACTTTTACCTTGCAGAGATAGTTCCTTTTACACCGCTGCACAGGCAGAAAGCTTATGCTTCGTTTCACACCACAGAATTAGTTACAATAGAAGCGGGATGGTCCAGCCCAGGCTCTGCAGATTTTCTTAATTTCAAATCCTAGCTCATGTCATTCTTCTCTCAGTGTATACTTTGGATATCTTTGTTGGAAGAAAGAGTTTTCCATATGCTTTGACATAAATACTTTTCTCAGTAATTTCAGGGAGTACCCTTGTGATATTTTTGAAGTACATATTTTTCACCTTATGTGGCTTAAGGTAAATAAGTCTAATCTATTGCATTGCCAGTTCCTTCCATATTATTCACAGTGGGTTTAAAAGCAGTTGAGATTGCCTTCTTCCAAGAGGATAATTTAATGAATGAAGATCCAGCCCTGAAATACTTGTTTATCAATCCAGCGAGGAAACCTAATGCCACATTTTCCTAAGAACTTAAAAAAGATTATTTCACAAATAGCTGTAAGTTCATTACTATAATACCTTTAGCAAATATACATGACTGTGCATCTGAAACGTCCTTGTTTAGGTAAATAGTTTGGTTTGGGAGAGTTTTAATCCTTACAGCAAGATTGGGAGGCCTGGTTCCATGTATGACCATATGACTTGTGTTCATTTTTTTACAGTTAATATGCAAAGTGTCTACTTTAAGAGCACTGTGTGGACGACATACAGAAAAGCTTATGGCATTTAAAGCAATATACCCAGACATTGTGCGACTTCATTTTCCTCCACTTTACAAGGAGTTGTTCACTTCAGAGTTTGAGCCAGCAATGCAAATTGATGGGTAAACGTATCACCTAAGCACTTCTAGAATGTCTGAAGTACAAACATTAAAACAAAAGAAAGGAAAAAAAGGAAAAAAAAAAAAGAAAACCAAGACACTTTATATGGCCCTGCACAGACCTAGGGAGCCAACACACTGCACATCTCTTGGCGGTCGGGGTCAGGCGAAGGATGGGAAACAATGAAACAAAGTTGAACTTGTTTTTCTCATGCATATGATTTCCATTATGCCTACAATTATGGACCCTTTTTCTGTCTCAACTTCTCAATCCTTGACCTCTGTTTACACAGACTGAGGGTATTAATGTCAGAAGGTTGTTTTCTCCTGTAGTTCACTGCCCAGACTTTTGACAGAACAATCAATTTGTTGGTCAGAACAGAGTCCACCTAATAATCAGCGACTGGTGTGCGTTGCAGAGATTTCAGCATCAGTTTGCACAACTTGCTCATTGTTTCATGAAGGACGATTTTTTTTCACCTACCACTGTTTGCCAGTAGACAGAACGGCATGAAAAGGGTCCATAGCAATAGCAACAATAGCATTATAATATATTACAGGGTAAATGGGCATGAAGACTATATATAGCAAAAGAGATATTGTTTATATATTGTTTTAATTAATATAAAATGTAGTTACTGGTATAGCTTTTCTTGTTGAATTGATAAGGCACTTTCATTTTGCACCTTTTTCTTTAAATTAAATGCTAGCGTGTTCATTGTTGTGTTGCATGTGCACCAGAAATTCAAGTTTAACTGAAAAAGGTTTGGCAGGTACTGGTACATTGGGAGGTATTTATGCTGCTGTTTTCCATGTTACTTTTAAAGAGAGGCTGGTCATATCCTGAAATGGTTACAGATTTTTTTAAAGAGTTGAAAATAATGACAATTTTCTACATTAAAAAACCTTTTTGGAACTTAAATTCAAAGGTACTTTTATTTTCAAATCTTTCCAACCTGGATCCTTCAAAGTCAAAAGCCTTATTTTCAAAGGTTCTGTGTTTCCACTGTCAGAGTTAAACTAATTAATTACAGATCATTTACAAATGAGTAACACAGCATCTTTGAAAATCAGGCTATTAAACAGTGTATTTCTGCCCACCATAAATGCAGGTTTGAAAGTATTTATTCAAGTCTGTATCTACAGTAAAAGTATGTGTGTATGACATGTCTGCAGGAAAGTAATTTTTATACGTACTATTACATACTTTTGTACTCCATATCGTAAACAATGTCTTCAAATGCCAAGCTGTAGCCTGTCAAAATCTATAGGTTTGTCTTTGACTTCAGTGTGTTTGAGACACACTAACCCCTGTTCTTCCAGCATCCAGCAGTTCAGTTTCAGGGAGCTGAACAGAGAAGTCTGTTCTCTCCTTGTTTAAAAAGACGCACTTTAAAGTTGGTCAGATGGGGACAGACTAAGAAAAGAAAGGCACACTGTTGCTAGAAAGCATTGGTTTGTACTCGGTACAAGCCTGGAAATCATTAATATCAGAAATCTGCATTCTGTGATTCTGATTCCTGTATTGCATAACCAACCAATAAGCTGAATCTTGCAGTGTTACTAATTACCATTCCCTTCAGGAAGAATTCTATCTCTGAGCAAAGCTGGCAGTAAATGTAGTTCTGAAGGAAGCAGATTCACATAAACGACATCGCAAATTAAACTGTGGCTGTTTGAACCAGAGGTGTATAATTGGGTTTGGATGAGATGAAGATGCATGACTGGATGCCCTGTAGGCCAACACAAATGCAGTTTCTGATGAAGTACCTAAGAAAAAGCTGGGAACTTCAGAAAAGGAAAATGAATGAGACAGAATGTGCCCTACTGCTTTAATTTCCAAGGGTAAACAATCTCTTATAGATGGTATAGTTGTTGAGAAGTAACAAGTGAATAGAAGCACACTGAAGCCTAAGTATTTTAAAAGGAGAATCAGGTCAGTGGGTTTTTATTAGCAAAATACAGGTTTATTCTATGATTTGAACATGTTTCCTTTGGGGTCAAATTGTGACATTTATCTATGACACTTACTAAAAACGTTCCAGTCTAGCACATCAGGGAAGGTTACAGCTATCACTCATCTCTAGGGTTTGAAAGGAGGGTGAGAGGAGAGCATCACAGTTCCTCCTCAGAGCAGTGTGCCCTGGAGTGTGGGAGGGGAACACCTGCAGCTCTGTGAGCAATGGGATGGAGGCAGGAGAGGACTTTTGGATAAAGTCCATAGAGCTGTCTTTTTCCTGCTCCATCCTGCCTGCTCCTGAAGAGGTGGCTCACAGCCCAGCACATGCTCTCTCCACTCCCACTGAAACGCTTTTCCTAGGACCATTGTTTACTTTATTGGAGTAACTGGCATGATATGGTACTTGCATTCTAATGTGTGTTCCTATTTTTGAAGCACCCCTTTTAACTAACAAATGTTTTCTGAATGTGACCAGCCTTAGGTGCTAGTCCTGTAAAGATCAACTAAACTTAATTTCAGTGTCAACTAATGAATAATGAAGTAAGACCTGTACTTTTTTAGAGCGAGATACAACTCCTACTTCTGACAATGTAGACTACCAGGCAAAATATTTGGGGATTAGTTTTCAGTCACATCACGTTCTTACCTTTTCATGATGAATATTAGTACTTTACCAGGCATCTAGGTGCCAGTGATTTTGTCTGGAATCTGTTTAGCATATTTACATTCATAAACCATTGACAATACAAGTCTTGGAGCATTTACTAATAAAATACATAACGATAAAAAGGTTTCAAATAGGGCCTTAGCCGAAAGTGATCTTCCAGGCCAGAAAGTACTGCCATTTTTGTTTGGGGGAGCTCATGTGTACTGGGACCTTGTTAAATCAAGCTGAACATACACACCCCCAAGTAACTTAGCTTTCCTGATCACAGTTAACAGCCACTTGGCAATAAAGTATAATTTTTGGGTTGCTCTTCATGGAGAGGGGAAAAAAGGGATACAGCACAGCAGATGTATTGACAAGACATCTGTTGCCAAGGAGGTTTCTATGCAAGGGGACTCAGAATAACACCGGAGTGGCTGGTCAGAGATGGCCATGTGAGAACCCAGCGCAGCAGCGGAAATTCCCTCTGCAAAACCCCTGGGACTGTGGCCTGGTATCAGATGATCAACCAGTTAAAAAACACTGGAGGTCAGTGGGTATTCACATGAGTATTTTCATCATCTGCCCAGTTCACTACAAATAAAAACACTAGGATAGCTGAACATAATATTTTAAGTTTTGATGACCTGGTCCTTAGAGTCTGCAAAGATATTTTCCTTGGGAGTTATATCTATCCCTGGAGATGTTTTCTGGCTTTCTAGGAAGAGCTACTAGACTGTATTGTCATCTGAACCACCCTAACATATGTCATCACCTCCAGCATTGTTTGATGTATGGAATTAGGTAAAAAGGGAGGCTGTTTTTAAGTTTGGTTGTTCTTTATTAGCTTATCTGTCTTAGTATGGATACCAAGATATCTGTGTATGTGCACCTGTGTGTGTGTGAGAGAGTCCGTTGTGTGCGCACTTGAGTGTATGCGTGGGACGTGTGAGCGGCTGCTTCTAGGCTGTTAAGTGTCAATGGAATAAAGAAAATGTATTCAAAATACTTAAGTCAAAAATAGAAGGTGGAAAAAAGATTTATTCTATACAAAGCCTTGTCTGGACCACTTTAGAGAGACTTCTATTTTTTTAACCCTTCTATAAATGTTTGATGGCACTTGAAATATTCCTGCAATAAAATGTGATTTGTGTAAACATTAAAAAAAAAGATTTTGTAATGTGAAACAATGAAAGAAAGTAATGTAATTTTTCTAAAAAACAAAAAAAACCACAAACGAACGAACTTTGTATTATTTTCTTGATGGAATTTGTCTATTTGTCTTTGGAAAACTTTTTATTTCATTGAATGTGCCATAGTAGAGGTGTGTTTTTCTTTTTCTTTCTTTTTTGTTTTGTTTTGTTTTGTTTTTTAACATTTTAGATTAAAGGAATAGCTGTGTTCCGACATTCCAAAATGCAAGATGACATAGCAGTCATGATTAAAAGGTTTGATTAGTAAGCTTCAATCATCGTTGCTTTTTTTGCACATGTTCTTCATTCCTCTACAGTGCAATATGTACATAGAGCACTTGCGGGTGTAACCTTGATCCCTCAGGGAAAAATACATATTTGTACAGGATTTTTCTTTTTTTTGCCTTTTTTCTTTTCTTTTCTTTCCTTTTTTCTTTTTTTTTTTTTTTCTTTGCTAAGGAATGTCGATTGAATCACTTGTCTGTTGTTGAGGGGCAGCCAGATAATAATCCTAAACCACTGTCACAAAACATTGATTGTTTAAATTTTGTGCCCTTTTATTATTTAAAAAAGAAAAATAAAAGTTATTTTCTGACAGTTCTTTGTGCTGATTGGTGAAAAAAAGGGTAAATAGATAAGCACCTTATGATTGACTTAACTGTGAATGACAATCCATCTCGTTATCAAAAAGAGAAGCCCTATCATTTTGGAGCTGGGGTTATGAGTCAGAAACTAATGTGCTCAGGGATCTTCTAAAACTCTTCAACAGGGTGGCCAGTACTGCTGGTGGAACAAATTACTTTTTAAAAAATATGCTAGTATTTCTTCCCTCCCCCCTGCCCCCAGGCACAAGAGAACTGGATAATTTTTTTTAACTCAATGCTCTATGCGTGCCTCATTCTCTTGCTCGCTTTTGCAGCAGAGCTGCTTTTTGGTCGGTATTTTGCTCAAAACAGAAGTACTCCAAACAGCGCAAAGATTTTACAATTATATTTTAGAAAATAAATGCTGACCCACTAAATAAATGATTGAAATTAATTTCAGTACCCTCTGGACATTTTTATAATGATAAGACTAGTTTTTCCAGGTGAAGTGTTCTGCAATAGAAAACAGCTTTTTAGTATTTGAATTATTGTCAAAGAAAACGAATCAATTTATGAGAATACAGTAAGAATGAAAAGGTCATGATTAGGTTTCAGCAGTGAAGTCACATAGAAAGGAACACAGATCTGCAGGAATACAAGAACAACACTTCAAATGTTGTCTGTCATTGTTGCAGATGTTTCATTGTAAAGCCAAAACCTGACTGGAAAGAAACACTGAGGCTGAAGACATTTTCATATCTAGTACATCAAATACAGCGATTCCAGGTGATCTTACAATGGCACCAAAACCCAGCAATATTTAGGAAGTCTCCCAGTGCCAAACTATAGGATGCTGGAAGCATGTCCCAGTTAGCTTTGTTTTACAGTTTCACATGCTTTTGAAAATGCAAGTAGAAAAGCAAATAAACAACTACGAACAAAATGAGCAAGACTTCAAGAGTTTGGTTACATTGGGAAGAGAGTGAATTTGATTTCTCCATCAAATCTGTCTGCTTGCAGAAAGCCCCAGTTTTCCAGTATCTTTGAGAGTTTTTTCATGGGTATATGGCTTCCAGTTGGTTACTTCAGATTGCTTAATAAATAGGGAAACAGTACTTAGGGTTTCACAAGCTGACAGTCAAGTTTAGCTAGGAATGCCTTTCCAAGGCAGACGAGTGCTTAGCAAGTATGATCAGTTGGTGTTCTGGCATCTTCAGCAGAAGAAAATTCCTATTGCTGATTCACAGTGGACCCTATTCTTTACACACTTGCACATCAATTAAGCATACTCTTAGAATGGACAATCTATAAGATGTTTTAACTATGTAGCGGGATGATCCAAGCATGACAATGTCTTTTTTTGGATTGGCATAGACAGTCCCCAGTCTGTACTTGATGAACAAAACAGGTTACACAGTGTAAGTTGTGCAAACAACATGTATTTTTTCCCTAGACATTCCTAAACTCCAAAGTAGATAAACCTATTAATATAAATGTCAGAAACAGCACTTACTATACAATATTAAAAACAATAAGCAATTTTCTCTTGTGTATTCATTGTATGAAATTCTACCTGTGCTAGCTGATTCAGATTGCACAGAACATCTTTATTTTCCTTAGCTGGAGAAATATAACTATTAGAATTACTTTTTAATTATTAATACTAATATTTATTGCTTTTAAAGTTTCATCCATTAATATATTTGAATATTAGCCTCATACTTTCTTTTTGTTTAAATATTCCTGTCAGTAAATCATTTGGTGGAAATGAGGGCAAATGCATACAGATACCAAATACTACAACAAAAAGTAAAGTTTTAAAATGTAAATGAGTATTTATTTAAAAATTCTTGCAGTATGTGCTTTAATTCTAGTACTGTGATAATGGCTTGCTACATAATGCTAAGTCACTGGACTTGAGGGGAAAAATACGTAACATAATATACAGTCTATCTTTAGAACTTTATTCAGGTACTAAACAGAATTTTAAAGTCGAAACAAGCTGTATTCTACCTTTTCCATACATAATGTTGCTGTTTGTCTTTTTTTTTTTTTTTTTGCCTTTATCATTGGTAGAATATAGCAATAACTTTATAGCAATAAGTAGGCTATCCAAATAAGAAACAAAACATGATAAAGGCTTCAGATCAATACTCATAGGCTCAGTTCTTCTGCCACAATATTCACTTGTATGTCTTCCCTCATAATCTTATTACTTCTTCAAGCTGAACTTCACAATCAAGTTGTTCAACTTGATGTGTGACATCACACTTTTTGTTAACATCTGCATGTTTTCAGTGTTCACATGTCCTATGTATACTTGTGTTCCTCTGTTAGTGTTTCTCAAGGTTTCTGAAAGCACAATCTCTGTGGGCTATAATTCTGCACAGGGCTCTCTGTGTTGGAATTAACATACGTTTCCTGGAGCAGGGAGTGTCAATCAGCTGGAATTACTGGCAGCATTTCCTAAGTGAAGAAGCCAAGCTGCTGCAGGTACTCGGGAACTCTCCGGCCGCTGCAAATGCAAAGCGCAGCCCCCATCCGGCTCTTGCAGCTCCTCCAGGCTGTGGGGCTGAGCTGCAGCTCTCGAGTTCCCTGCCCTGCGCGCTCCTGTAGCCAGCACAAGCACGTGCTCCGCGCTGCAGAAGCTGCACTTCACAAAGAACCGAGCTGGGTGTGCCTGGCAGGGTGTTTTGATCATAATCTAAACACTTGGGCAGCGTTCAGACAACCAGTTGTGACTTTCGGTTTGAGAAACACTACCCTGAATTACCCCAAAAAGTCTTAATGTAGATGCACAAACTTTACAGGAACTTGCAATCTGTAATGCTATCTATATCTAATGCAGAGAATTCATAAGCAATACAGTGAATTTTATTTCACAAAAAGGCATACGTACTGTACACCTTTCTAAATCCAAAATGTTCCTCATTTCTACATTGATTTAGAAACAAGCTACAGAACAGTGGTCAATATTTGAAGTATTAGGACATTAACTGGCTGCTTCTTTATATGTAACTGTATTGTCTGCCTGCTCCTTTTCTGGAGATGTGTTTTTGTATCGGATGTTTGGGCCAATGGGAGGCTTCAAGCTACAATGTATTTTCCCAGATTAAATATATTTAACATATGACAAACCCCAGACAAGGCTTTTTAAAATGTATAAAGAACTGCAGTGTTAGGTGGTTTATTTGCAAACTGTTTTCAATGTTGTCCATTTTTATGGCACCTTTAACAATATTCTTGTTTCCAAAGTACAAAAAAAAGGTTAAAAATATTCTAGCCATAACTGAATGTCAAGCAATAAAAACAAATGACTTTTTGTGCATAGATTTAAAAGAAATACAAGTTTTAGACATCTGCATGTAAATGCAATCTCTTGTTTACTGCTTTCTTAAACTTGAGCAACTGATTCCTTATTTTACTACTAATTTAAGGACTTGTAATGGCCTGTAAACATTTTATCTTGCTCTATTCTTTCAACTCTAACTTTGTCTCTGCTTTGGAGTCATAATATTAAATGTTGTTCT
The DNA here is from genome assembly GCA_013398015.1 of Oreocharis arfaki. NCBI lineage: Eukaryota > Metazoa > Chordata > Aves > Passeriformes > Paramythiidae > Oreocharis > Oreocharis arfaki. The sequence continues at coordinate 695,873 of VZRR01006484.1, read as the reverse complement.
GCTCACCTCTATACAGTTAACTTTTTGCTTTCATTCTGTATAGATAAAATTATACTATAAACAGCCTACACAGTGCAAATATTTATCTGTTTATCAAATACCACATTATGCTGTATAATATCTGTTTTACTATATAATCTATTTTAGACATAGCTGTTTAGAACTAGAGTGTGCTATTTTTGTGTTTTTCTGATGTGTGGTGCTAGATAAGTTACTTTTGTGAACAAAAACAAACAAACCCCTTTTATTCCTAGACAATACCACCTTTGGGTCTTGTTAATTTCACTGAGTATAACTATATATAAATATATATATTTGTGTATATATATATATACACCAACATATGCCCAACAAGTACCTGTATCAGAGTACAAGATTTGGGACATGGTTTTCTCTTTAAATGCATAGTGTCATTATATAAATTATTCTATAGTATATTTAATAAGGAGAAAATTACTTCATCGGTACAGATACTTGATATCAAATGTAGAATTTTTTTCTACATTATTAACATTATTAATTATTAATGTTATTAAAAATGTTCTGTCCAGCTTGTTATCCTTTTGGTTACTAAAACAGTCTGCCTGTATTGTATCAAAAATAAGAAAAACATCTAATCTGTCAGTATAAAATAATTACAATATGCTGTCTGTCTGAAAGGGAGGTAGTTATTTGGCTTGTTGGGAGAATTCTATCCTGTTGTTGCATCAGAAATTTATAGATGTTATTCTGCTGGGTGCCTTCCTCCCTCCTCACTTTTAATAGGATCTGTACACACTCAGACTGCGGATGTTACTGGGCCATGCCTACACACTTAACTCCAGTTACTGTAAATAGGAATGTTCTGTAAATCTGCCGTGATAGATGGATGGCTAAATTCAGTCCCTGGATATGCTTTATATACCATGCATACATATCCAAGGACAGCCAGTAGCAACTTAAGTTCATTAAGAAGTGGAATTTGCAACGTTTCGTCAGGTATGGGGGTTTTGTTTTTATTTTTTCATGTATACCTTAATTTACGTAGTCATATACCCTTCAAAGTATTCCTATCCCCTGTTCCTTTCATTCTAGATATTGTTGTCATGTTCATTCTTAAAAACTGATGGATATCAAATATCTAACTAAGGAGGTAATTAACCTTTTAAATATTTATTAGAACTTTTCTGTAATATTACTGAATTTATAAGATCTTTAGCAAAGATTTTTGAGCAATTTATTAATAACAATGTTTCTGTTTACTGCACTTTTTGATAATAGAAGGTAGTGAATTTTAAAGCCATGGTTCTTGGCTTCCATGCACTGCTTTTGTACCCTCAATCCAAGGAATATATATATATAAATAATTTTTTTTAAACAGCAGACATACTGTTGACCTAAAAACAAAAACAAACTTTACTGCACCATGGGTATATTTTCATAAGTGGAATGTTTAACTGCAAACACTATCAGGACAATTATAAAAACCTCTTGAAGCTACAATCTTGTTTAAATATAAGCCATGACAATTTTGTTTTCCCTTCTTGATTTAAGTCACCTTTTGATATTTTCAAAGAAAAAAGGACTCACTCTTAAATTTGTACGTACCAACCTATACATAATGCCAGGAACGCATTCTCCCTATTGTTTTAATAGTTTGATATATTTATGCAAAACCATTTGGTTAACATTTATCCTCCCTCTTTACTAAATGTTCAACATACCAACGCCAGAATAAATGCTGATTACAAATATACATCAGATTGAAGATTAAGCACACAGACTTAAAAACCTCGTTGAGTGATACGCTCAAATTTCTGTAAATACACACAAGTTTAATGCAATTATACTGTACATGTAAATATGTGCTGTCTGTTATGTGTACAGTATGTATAAATTCCTTTTCTAGCCACAATAAAATGTAAGCCATCAAGAGGAATACTAAAGTGGTATTGTACTAAACCTTTGCTAATGATCTTTACCCAATCACTTCACTTTTCCCTTCCATGGACCTTTCCAACTCACTCTTATGATAGCCTGCTTATATTCAAGTTTGTTATTTTACTCGGTCCCAAAAAAAGTATTTTGATTCATTTTGTAAATATGACTGTAAAAATAAGAGATTTAATGTTGTCTTTTAAATACTCCAATTTTCATTCTAATATGAATGTTGTTATATTGTACTTAGAAACTGTACCTTTAATATTACATTACCTTTATTAAGTGCATTGAACACATCGATTTTAGATGTGCTTTATGTACTGTTATCCTGTAATAAAACTTCAGCTTCTAATGGAAAAATCTGTCTTAATTTTTTGTCAGTAGCATCTTGCTTGTTTTTCTGAGTTGTGGTTTATTAAATTTATTCCTTAAGGAATGCACTGGTACAGAATTAGGCTACATGTATATTAGAGTTGGTTTAGCACATACATCGTGTTTCGTTCGGCAGCAGGGAAACAAGATGACCCCCAAACACCTTTTAAGCTCCCCCTTTGGCCAACAAGAGCTTTAAACCTTCCCAGAATGAATGTGGATTAATGTAACTTCCCTCTACTTGAAGGTGTCTTGTTTGAAATCACAGTTCCCTACATCAAGTGCAAAATAAAAGAAATCTGGCACAAGGCCCTCCCAGTGAACTCTCACAGCAGAAATACTACTTCAGGATAGATCTAAATGAGGATTTGGGTATCAAAATTGAAGTTTTAATACAATTTAGGCATCACCAGTCAAAGGTGCAACTCCCCTCTGCTGTGCTAACTTTGAGAACACCTGAATGTGTCAGCAGCATGCTTGGTCTTAAGACTTCAGGCATGTGAAATTCTCCTTCTGCACCTCCTCAGAAATGCCTCAGTCTTGACAGAGCTTTTAACAGCTCAGTATTTATACGCCTGACCATGATTCAGAAATAGATTCTAGCATTCATCTTTGAAGCACTGTATCTGGAAGCAGCCTTCACCTACAGATCAACTCTACAAAAAAAGTAGTGGAAGTGATAACTCTTAGAACTGTAGCACTAAGCAGTGCCATTTGTTCTACAGCCGTTCCATGTCTGCAGCAATCAAGACACTGAAAACACAGATTTAATTTTCTCATACTCAGGACATGATTCCTGCCCAGTCTTCACAGCCACTGGAGAGTTCCTAACCACCAAGATACAGGTTAGGGAACAGCTTTATAATGAACCATACAGTCCACTCTAAAACACAGGAATTTTTCTTAAGTGAGACAAACTGAAGACTCCCTCCTGTGCCTGCCCATAAGGAAAGCTAAACTGTACATTAGGAGGCAGGGGTTTTGACCTCTGGTTATTTCACAGAACTACAGAACTGTTGAGGGTGGCAGGGACTTCCAGAGGTCACAAGCAGGGCCTCCTTGAGCTGGTTGCCCAAGACCATGCATAGCTTTTGAATATTTCCAAGGATGGTGACTCCACAACCTCCCTGGGCAACCTGCGCTAGTGTTTCCTGATGTTCATGTTTATGTCATGAAAGTTACAAAGATCACCGGCAGGAAGTAGCACAATTTTATTAAAAAAAACCCCAACAGATACTGCAGGTTTTATAGAGATGCAGCCTGAAGTAGGCCTTAGGCTGCCACATTCACCAAGATAAGCCTTCTCATCATTCAGCTATATAACTGTTACCGTACCTGGGTTGGGCAGTAAGATCACTCCTTACAAGGGGGTAATTCCACGTCTGGCCTCTGGGTGGGTCTATCCAGTGGGATAGAAAACCTTTCTGCTTCTCTAAGATAAATCAAGAGGGCAGAATTAAAATCACTGTCCTGAAAACTGATTTGCAAGCAAGCTGAAGCAAGCAAGCACAACTCCCTGGAAATCATTCTGAATCATCTCTGTGTTTTCATGTATTTGTGTAATAGTGCTCAGTTTTAATCATAGGACACCAAGCACACACACTGCCCTCATCATTGCCCCATCTTTAGAGCAGTGATCGGCATCACCTTTTCTTGTAACACCACAAGCAAATGAGTTTCCATCACCCAGACCTATGGGCTCTGAGAATACCCGAATTTCACATCTTACCACACTGGGAAGCCTGCCCATCAGTAAAAAAGGTTTTGCGGCTCTGCTCACGAGAAGTGAGCCAGAGAAACCGAACGCCCAGGAGAGGAAGGAAGCTGATGAACGCAGCAGCCTCCGTGGGCATCTCAGCCCTTACACGCAGCTCCAACCCTTCAGTGACAGACCGACCCCCACCTCGGCACACCCGAGGCGAGACGAGTGGCCGCGGGCACCCACCCTGCCCAAGGCCCACCTCTCGCCAGCCGGAGCGGGGGGAGCCGCCCGAGGCACCCACACCCCGCCCAGGGTCCCACCTCTGAACAGCCGGGAAGGGGCGGGATGTGCCGCCCGGGACATCCACCTCCTGCCCAGGCTCCGCCTCGGCCCCGCCCGTGAACGCGGAGGAGATTCCCCCACACA